>JAHQIW010007083.1:0-33840 GCA_019055375.1 Parelaphostrongylus tenuis | reverse complement strand
GTACTCCACCCCTCAATGTAAATGGAAGTGATTTGTTTCAAAATCTACTCATTGTAGATCGGGGTCTTTTCACAAGGTTTTCTCATATTATTTATGTCCTCTAGAAATCAGATTATGTTGAATATGTCTTGCCCCAACCAACCTACGTCACCATCGAATTGTTATTGCATATGTGAAAAAGTGGTACTTACTGAGAACGCAAAAAAATTGAGCTTCATCTAACACTGTGAACCCGACTAGTTTAACCGAAGTTTCACACTGATTGGGACTCAACCTCATCTCGTTTTTTCCTACAAAGATAATGTCTAGTTTT
Organism: Parelaphostrongylus tenuis; assembly: GCA_019055375.1. Classification (NCBI taxonomy): domain Eukaryota; kingdom Metazoa; phylum Nematoda; class Chromadorea; order Rhabditida; family Metastrongylidae; genus Parelaphostrongylus; species Parelaphostrongylus tenuis. The sequence continues at coordinate 33,527 of JAHQIW010007083.1, read as the reverse complement.
TAATTTTATTTAACGGTGAATATACTTGTTTGTCGGGCCCATTAATTCCCCTAGAAAATTTTAGTAAGCGACACCGATGTCCTACAGTCAGGGGAAGTAGTGCCCCAATAGATTACGGTTGGTTTTGTGACATTGTCTGGAATGTGGTAGAATAGAATTTCATATCTCAAAAAACGACCTTTCAGCTCTTTAGTGCTGCTTTCATGACGCATGACCACGTTCCACTTTTGATTAAACCGCATCTAGCCACGGAATTTGCGTTCGTGGTAATTTCCTCTTCCGCGATTCCTCGTCAGTTAACGGAGTTTTGGGGCCGAGGATTCACTGAGTAATAACCTTGTATAATACTATAATTTTCTACCAAAAATATTGTTATATATTCCATCATGAGACAAAATTCGAATTTGAAGGATTTGCTGTGGTTCTTCGTAATTCGTCTAAGTACTGGCTTTGAAAACGAGTCCTTGTGATTTGGTTGCGCAGAATGTTTTATTTTTTCCCACATATAGCGAAAATGTGGATGAGAACACGAAAAATCGTTCATGTTCCCTCAAATTAAAGCCACCGAACATTCCGAACATGTTAACGAACAATATCATAGGCCATTAGTTTGAATTCAAATTAGCGGCTGCTTTTAAAACAACTGGTTCGCCCTTTCAGTTTTGTGGGGAGTTTTGGGGGGCGCATTATTCTGAGGGTTTTTTTTTCCAGCGGACTTTCAAAAACGTTCTTCAATGAATACTCTCTTCAAGTTCAACCCCTTATCTTCCTTCCAGAACCTTCATCACGGCAATCCTCAAACTGACGCATCTTATGTTCTTTAAAGGGGTAAATGGCCAAGTTAGCGTTTGCTACTGCAAACTTTTCTGCAACTTTACGGTCCACATCTAATTATGTACAAAGAAACAGCTCGAATTTTGATAGAATTAATTTTACTTCCCAATGGAGAGTGGAAACGGGCGTCTTCGGCGACCACTTCTTATCGTACGCGAATTTCGTTCCAATTACATTCTTGAGGAATTTTCACTTCAGTTGTTAAGTGGTCATTTATGGATGTTAAGTGGGTTAGCTAGCTAGTAGTAGTGGCGTGAAAGTCGATCTGGACAAAAATTATGCTTGAATACAAATGATTAACAAGAAATTTGAATGCAAATATCTGATTTTAGGACGGATGTGAATAGTACAAGAGAATGTGACCAACTAAAAGTCTATATAAGAAAGTGGATTTACTCCTGCTTTTTTAAGAAAAGAATGCCACTAGTATCCAATTTCCCGACATCTTACAGTAGAACGGATGTGGAACAGGAATCGAGCACTTCATCTTTTAAGAGGCGACAGATCACATTTTTCTACCCCATTTTGGTTCAAGGAATTTTTCATAGGAGGCCTTTGGTATTTATTCGAAAGCTTTACAAAATATTCGGCTAGGCTAAGCATCCTCTTGTACCGTTTTTTGAAAAAGTCTTTTCATATAACGCGCTGGAGAGTAGTATCCATAGTTAAAATATATATCATATGCAAACAACGTGGTTTTTTTCTTTATCTCAAACTTGTATCGCTGGACAAAACGTCCTTCTTAGGACTGCTAGTATTCTCTTCGTTATCCACATGTCCTCGAACAAAACTTAGAGATGTTCTTGTTTTTTTGCAAGAGCTCTTCTGATAGGCGTTGTAGAAGGAAGTAAAGTAATTTGTGTTTTACGACCCGCCTCGATGGGCAGAGCTCTTTCCTTAGACTATTAATAATCATTCGATGGCGTAAGTTTCAATGATCCCAACACTATGGCTTAACTTTGGACTGACTGTTTTCATTGCAGTTTGACAAGTAAATGAGATCAAGTTTTACATGCTTGGTGGCTTGTCTACCGGCTAATCTACGGGCGGCGGGGTTGCCGGACTGATAGGTCGATGCCTGCGCTGAAAGCGTTTAGACATGTGGGGCGCAACTTGCTATTTTTGTGGGATTTTTTATCCTCTTTGAAGGAAACTCCAGTTTTTAAAAATTCATTGGTCAGATATCAAGAGATCTCCTCTACACGCTCATATGCTTTTCGTGCTTCCAACGAATTATACGCATGACAAAAATGAAGGCGCGCGACAAATGTGGAACATAATTTTATTCCGTATGCTACAGCGTTTGTAAAAAGCTTTTTTTCGAAAAAACACGGCCCCGTAGGGCGCTAGCCAGCAATCTAAGCTTTCGATCGATTACTACAATCCTATGGAAAATTCTTGTCCAACAAGGGGTGGAATATTCATTTGTCGCCGTTTAACAGATAAGAACCAAATTGATATCAATGGCTTAAGAAGTTTTTCTTTTTAGCGGTAAAGAGAGCAAAGGATAATCGTTCATGGGTAAAACTATATAAGGGATGCTTGATGTAAACTCAAAATCATCCCAAGTTCTTTATTTACTAAATAATTAAAAACTTTCAGTCCTTTGTTGGCTTCTCATACTTCGTCGCGTCCATCAATGGTACCGAAATCAGATGCTGAACCAAGTGCGGAAAACATTGGAAAAAGAAACCACGAGTTGTGTTAAGAGAAAAAAGAGTAGGAGCTTGCTGCTAGGTTAGTGGAAGCGCTCTTTCTTTTGAGAGTGATAGTTTTGAGAGGCTGAATTGGGACATGTTCTCATCAAAAATGGGGGGTGTTGTGATTAGTCCTATGGTATCAGTTGGTCTTTGTATGAAAAAAATAAAGAAGATATGTTTGATGTAAATATCTGGATTTTTAGAGGTGCTTCTGGAGGAAAAGAGATAGAAGATTTCATATGGTAGAGTCCTAATATTTTGTAAGCCTAATCGTGGTTTTTCAATATCTTATTCGTCGATTGTTCATTGAACCCTTGACGAAAGCATCTCATATGTGGTCTTTGAGAAATTTCTTAGCTTTGTTTTCAAAGGTTTACTATACTTTTCGAATTTGTCACGCTATGCTCTATTCGTGGGAACAAGTGCCTTTTCTCGGCCACTCACTCTTTGGTTACTGATGGTGGGCAACAACCTTTGAGACGCGCGTACGCCGAATTGTCGCCACGTATGGCAATGTAATGTAATAAATTTCGGAAAGACCGCTAAATGCAATTCTCATAGACTACATATGGATGTTATCATCGGAGTTTTGAGAAAAATCGATTATACATATTGTATTTTTATGCCAGCCGCAAGACATCGACGGTAAGTACGCTGTCAGGCATGGATTTTTCAGAATCGTTTGTTTAGACTTTTCTGAAGGTACAGTTTTGGCAAAAAGTGTTTATATAGACTTTCTTTTCAAGGAATTTTTTCAAAAAAGTCATAAACTAACTAGCGTAGTAAATATTCGGTTTTAGAGTAGCGATGAAGGAACAGTGGCGGTCATCGACAACACCTCCTTGATAGCATCTATCAGGATGTGAGCAAAACGATTCCGACAGTAGAAGCGGTGCGTCTAAAATTTTGATATTTTTGAAAAAATTCCCTGCAAAGGTGCGGTTTCGCATTAGTCGAGAGGTATAGCTGCAATGTTTCACCAACGAACCATTTCTAGTGGATTAGTTTGAGAAAGTTTTTTTTTTATTTCTCTCCGATCTTTTCCCCGGCGATTTTTCTTGTACGGAAGTCGATCAGTCTATCAGCTCACTGTAGTAGGTCGCATGGATTTCACTACTTAAGTATCAATCGAGTATTGAAGATAGATTACTGTTCTACAGAAGAATAACACCACTTTTCCAATTGTTTGTTGGATAGTCGGCCGCATCAGCCACTATTTTGCTGTTAGGTCTTTTCATAGGTTTTGGCACTAGAGCACTAAACACCACATAGGTGAACCAGAAGTAGCCAAAATCGCTTAAGAACACCATTCAAAGTATGCGCTATCAGCCACCGACCGGAGCGCACATAGAAACATCATCCGTGAACTCAAAAAAGTTTATCAGTCCTCGACGCAAGCGATTGATATCTCGAAACTTGTTGCTCAGAACAGTGCCCGAGAGACTTGATGAGGTAATAGCCAGATGTCGATAAGTCAGTCTGTAAGGGAGGCGATCCCAGCTCAGTTCGGTTAATTTTCGTCTTTGTCAATTCGGGTAACATGCAGCCTTGCGTTGTTTTGAAGCAGGATGAAATGCGGCGACGTTTGGTGCCAAAAAAAAAGCTCAGAAAATTCTGCACAAAGCGGTATTGATTTGTTGCCTGAGAGATGATAAAAAATGTGTTTGGGCTGATGAGACATACTTTGAATAGTGTTTTAATGATTTTAATTATTTCTGGTTAGTGAACTTGGTGTTTATTGCTGTAGTGGCCAAAAACTTGTAAGAGATGTGATATGTAATAATGGTAATGGTTATGGTTTTGGTAATAAAAGTGAATATGATTTAACCAGATAATGAATATTTTTCCTGAACTAGTCAATGCAGTCTACTCATGTAGAAAAATTCCTTCTTGCGTTGTGTGGGTTCAACATTCTTCAGAAGCTTATCTTAATCTTTCATAAGAATGGAGTCATTTTTCACAGTACTAGAAGCCACAATTTACAGAAAAAATGATAAAAAATACTGACGAAGGTAATTTGCAAAGTTTTGTATCTGCTTTGGAAAATTTCAAGATACAGTTTTTGTCGTGATAAATAAGTGTGTTTAGTTATGACCTCAATTATGATTATTTAAAATTCTCAATCCGAAACTGTACTCACTTTTCATTAACGTTATATTGTGCCATTCGCCTATTTTGCTCGGAAGTATGCCATTCTGATGAACTACGTTCTGATTGTAGATGTCCACGTTCGATTTGCGTCGTTCAACAGCGTCGACCAGCCCGGTACGTCAGATTGGTCGCCGTTCGGCTAGCGCCGCGCATCTTGTTGCCACACCATCAGACAGCCCGGAAAGTATCAGAGCCTTCAACAAGCGGTTCGTTTCTACTATGGTCATTCTTCTCGTTCTCTAATCCTTCCGACTGATGCAGATCCCCCTCAGTTTCCTACTTTTTCGAATACTCTTTCCAACCGTAATCTTTTAGATTGGTGGGATTATTCTTCACCTGGAGTTTTTGCAAGCCCTGCTAGCCCTTTCTGTAGGTTATCTGTGAATGCAGAAGCTGGAGGCTACCTTCTTCTTTACCAGCTGGCGATTACGTTTCATGATGACGGGAACTAAATGACGCTCGCTTACTTTTAGCGAGACTTTCAAATGAAAAGTCGAACACCTCTGCATCATAGGGAATCGTGAAATACGAAGGGGAATGCACTATACATTATAGTTCTATATCCAAAAACCTCTATGATGGAGCGTATCAACCACCGTGGGGTGGCAATGGGGTTGGAAATCTGGAAGTAAACTTATCCTACGTTTAATTTACTTTCTCTCAAGTTTTTATATACTCTTGTTGAGATCACAATGTTTTAAAGCTGCATTATTCCCAGATTTGGCAGCGCTACAACCTTCGGAAACGAAGCAGCAATAAGTCGATCTCTTCGTCTGAGATGTTCGAAACTATTGATCGTCTGGTTCGCGATACTCAATCGATTAATCGCTGATCGTTATTCAGAATTACAGACGTTAATCGAAACATTGAAACGATGGCAAAATACATTGAGGGTTAGTTTCCTATCGAAATTATTGCATGTTTGCTGTTAGTCCAACCCTTCTCCGCATAGTGTCGCACATGTGACAGATTAAATCAAGCCATAATAATTTGGACATAATTATTTTCAAAATCTCGTCTGATGGGTAACTAAGTGGTAACGGTGGAGTAAGGTGTAGGTCTTCAATAAGGACAGAATGGCGGATGTCAAAATCCAATTTACGTGAAGATTTGTGTTTTTTTCATTGCTACGTTTTTGCGTAGAGCCGAGCTTGACCCCCAATCCTCTTCGACAGTCAACAACAACGCCCTACTTGAACGCCACAGCAAGGCTGTCCTCGAGATTGCAAGGATACTCGCTCGACCAATATTCTATGTCATTCGAGAAGAAGACGAAAAGCGGATCAAATGCTAGAAGTACTAGTATTCCCGCACAATAAAAAAAATGTGACGACGGATCGTATAAGTAAATGAATATTAAGAATGATTTTTTGCATTCTCAGTTGTAGAATACTGGGTATATTTAATTATAGCTGCATTGTTTTTTATTTTAGCGACGCAACAATCATCGTAGCTCGTTAACAAGATCATCTCTCTTCCACACACCAAGTAGCACAGCCAGCGAAGAATTAGACGATAACGTGTTGATGGTCGGAGATTTCCAGTAAGATATGGACTTATTGTTTTCATCTCGGGCGATGTTTTCTGATGTTTTTAGCATATCGGCTCAATATAAAGTCTTCAACACTCCCATTGGATAAATCTGAGTTAATTCGAATTACACCTAAATCATTATACTAGCATTACAGTGTAAACATGCTTCCTTGCTGACCTTTCTCTCAATGCAGACATTTTTAGCTCTGAAAATGACAGTGGCATTGATTCGGCTAAGGCAGCCTTATTCACCGTTCTCAATGACGCTGGGCACAAAAAGTATGTGGAAAGTGCTGGACGAAAAGACGGAAAACGCTTCAAACAGGTCATTGATAATATTTTTGCAGAGTTTTGACAGCATGGCATTTCATACTGGTTTGTCCCCATTCTTGACGTACCATCGTCTAAAAATTTTGACGCCCTAACTCGACTTCGAGAATTTTGACAATTTTGATTGTTTTCTAATGAGCAAGCTGTGCAAATTTTTCTCCTCTTCTCAAGGAAATACAAAACTCCCCAAGATGATTTGTTAGCCCAAACGTCTTCTCTAATTTATTCAAATGATCTTATCAAAACTACATTTTGTTCTCATTCATTCCAAAGCAAAGCTGCGCCGTCGCTGTCAATCTTCTAAGACCTCTTTCCGCGCTCAAAATACTGTCGCAGCAAAACGATCAAGAATTGGTTTTTTTAATTATTTACCAAATTCTGGTACGTCCGATGGACAGTGTTCACGTCTGAACAACATCATGATCATACTATTTCTTCTTTCTAATGAGGTTGGGGAAAAAGTTCCTGAGCAAATGGTTATAACTTTTTTGAGTGTCGGCATTTTTTGTGTTTTTGCGGCTCATTTGAAAGCCCCTCTTCCTCCCCGCGTTTGACTGGTATATGATCTACCTACTTATTTCAGATGGAGTTAAAAAGCGAGCAAATTAGGTTGTTGATGATGTACGAATGGCTGTTGGGTTTAAATGCAACGGTGGCAACTGAACGCATCAATCTGGCTTGGGGCAATGACACAGTTGACAAAAGTGCGGTGTTTAGTAGTGAAGTAAAAGTGGTCAAAGTAAGAAAGTAGCGAAAGTAAAAATTTTACTATTAGTTTTGTCTTTGTTCGGGTGTATTAGGTGCTTAAATACATGTTTCACAAGCATTTTCTCAGACCTTTTTCCTAATCCTATTATCTAGGTAGAGTACTCATAAGAATTTATTCTCGATACCAAAGAAACTAAATTAGAAAAAACAAAGGTTAGTAAAAGAAGGTCATAAGAACATTTGCAGATGAAAGAGCGACGAAAATCGCTTGGCGCCATGTTGGATCCAGTGGAACTTGAGCGGATGTACCTAGAAAGTGATCGGTTTTGGGAAACAGCCGATGAGGACCCTAAAGGTACAGTAACTGGAAACGCCGAAATTGACGTTTGCTTGCGGTATCATTTATCAAGAGTGAACAAATGCTTACAGGTTGGTCACAACACTGTTTACCTATAATTTGATCAATTTCTTCCATGTGGTTGTTGATATTTTTCCACTATTGATACACTTCGTTTTGCTGTGAGAGCTGAATTTGTTTTGATTCTTAAACTGTCATGTATGAATACTATTTCTACTGTTAGGCGATTTTCGCGTTTTCCTAGATAAGAGTTATAGATGAATTGGCTTGTGTATCATAAAATGTTTTTTACTTTTGCAGTATCATATAAAATTCTTTTTTTTTCTAAATTCTTGATCCAACATCAATTAAATAAATTTTGTGGGTTTTTAGTCAAGATACTATAAATCCTGTAGATTTCTCAAGAGAAAGCTTATTACAGATCCTAGAACGATCCCTATGGAAAGTCCGCTTGTGTACAAATCCACGGAAACCCTGAAGAGATTGCAAATCGAAACGGTGACATTGGACAATCTGTTACGAATTGCCAACACTGTTCCCGCTATTCCAAATGTCACTGCAGGTTAATGTAATGTTTGATTTTCATTCGAAATCCCCATGCAAAATCAGAAAAAAAAATCGGCGTTCAAAAGATTATTCTGGCATTTTACTTGTACAGGAGTTTTATCTAGTTGAACGTTCTTTCTTTCTCAGTGATATTTTGTTCTAAAAAAAATGTTACTCTAACGAAACACACGGATCTCGAACTTGACTGTTTGATGCTAAGTATAGAGAAAAGACCACGTTGGCACAGCTTTGATGTTAGATAAACCATCGGTTGAATCAAAACTTAGGGAAATCCATTTTTTCGAGTGTCAGTATCCAGAAGCATCTCGCATATTATATTCTGTGCATCCCATCCAGTTTGCTCACTCATATGTGCATAACCTTACGGAACGGACATAAATGCAGCTTACTAACAAAGGTGAAAAGCTAATCACTGATTTCTCACCTTAATAACTTATGAAGATTCTATGCGTCTTTGAAGACACTGATCTATCGTCCATATATCAAGAATTTCTTTGGTGAATCATGTATTCTTCATAAACCGAAAGTCATGTATAGAGTCAGTTGATTAATAAATCAACTATAATTTTTTTTTATAATTTCACCAAGTAGTGTAAATTGTTTAGTGCTGGGAGAGATTAATGCCGATCCGTCAGTGAAAGAAATTGGATATCGACTTGCTATCCGCTTCATACCCAATTGCTCGTGCCAAGAGACGATCTTCGAACACAAGTGAAGCTGAATATCGCTCATATCGTTGAGCAGTGCTATCCTCATCTTGTCAACAGAGGTATTTTTACTTATTTTGTAACTTTGCTTTTCCTAAGATATTCGATCATTATGGTGAACTAAAGTGGAACACTTTCGCATCTAATATTAAAGGTATTGATCGGCCATTTGAGTGAATTTTGCGTTTTCTGGTGTTGATGGATTTATTTCGTGTTGTATATTAATAGTATATATCTTCTGGTGTCTGGAGATTTCTTTGTTGAAATCATCGAACTCGCTTGTATGGAAATAGTCTAGTAAGATAAGATATTGTCTCTAACTACAAAACGAAATAATCTCATAAGGACATGACTTGTTTTGAGCCGATAGGTCTAGTGCTATATAGGCGCCTATTTCGTCTTATTGGGACTCATTAGTAGCACCCTTTCTCGGTTTCGTCGATCCCTTGAGGCTAAATAATCCTCTAAAGGAATCGACGCCGAGTAAAAACCATTCACTAAGGTTGGATGATGGTATTACCTGACGTTGTGGTGACCGGCAGTCGAGCTTGCGGCCTTTATAATGAATCATACCTCTGCTTTAGTGTCTTCCGAATGTTCGACTATTTTCATCTATATAGGTTGTTTTCAAAATCAAGTCGATTTGCACCTCTATTATTGTAAAAAAATTTTCTATGTAGTCGCCATGTCTAGCCTGCTAGGCATGAGAGCGCGATGTCGTGCGCCTTTGATCACTCACTGAGATCCATTCGCAGCGCATTGTACAGTAATAGCAGAGCAGAGGCCTCGGTAATCTAGCGGTTGGCACGCATCCTGGTATGGGTGAAATGCGGGTTCAACTCTTGCCTCAGATTTCAAGTGTTGCACTTCATTAATCATTTTTGGACTTAATCTGATAAGGGTATAACATATTTTGAGCTGTTGGATCTACTACTATACAGCTACCTGGTTTCGTCCTATTGGGACTCATCAGTACCACCCTTCCTCGGTTCAGCCGATCTCCTGGAGCTAAATAATCCTTTATAAAGGAGTCGACGCTGTGTAATAAATTACCCCAAGTCAGATGATGGAATTACCTTACATTATGGACCGGCAGTCAAGCCTGTAGCTTTTACAATGAATCATGCCTCTTCTATCGACCGCTTTCTATAGACCCACTCAAAATGATATAATCTGATATGGATGTGACATGTTTTGGATATATAAGTATATATGGATATATTATATATGTTTTTGTGGATATATAATTATAACATCATAACACTGTTAAAGAGCATATTATACCTTTATTTCGAGTGCTTTATTAAGACCACGCTCAAAATTCAATAGATCCTTTCATTATGTTAGGTGAAAATTTCGCTTGACATAGAGTTCAAAACGTTTGTCTTCGATAATTCTCTGTAAGGGAGCAGAGCTCCCGAGGGAACTGACTATAAAAATATCGAAAGACGACGGGTTCTGCCCGACTGACGAGTCTGTAAGGACGAAAACACGTGTATCGGGCTTACATGAGCATTTACCAGACACATGACAAGCTGGCTCAAATAATAATGAAAGGATCTACTGTTAAAGAGCAGTAACATAGAAGATTCATTGTAACGCAGAAACTTCACTTGTACATTTAGTTGCCGATTCGATTATTCGATTGATAGCCGACAATGCACAAGAAGAGATGAAAACTGTAACCGTATTCCACTTCGTGGGTATTTTCAAAGGACGACACTTTGAGTCCTATGTGGAAAATCTCGGTCACGACGGTGGGTTTATTATAGATAAGCACTTTTCTCTCTTTTTTAGCGTAATTTGTTACAATAAATACTTTTCCATAAGGCTGTGAATCTTTCATAACTATAATTCTTTGCGTGACTAATTTGAATTGGCTGCTTTAATTGACCTCTGTGCACAGTGCCAGTATCTTCGCTTTGTGTACATTTTTAGTAGTACAGGCGAGACATGGAAGTGGAACATTTAACATCTATGGAACTAACAGACTCCTGATACTTTAATGTCAAAGCTGGTTTTTTTGAGAACACGCGGAATTTTCTCGCTCATTAGAGAGTTTCATGGGCTCAGATCCCTGTCGTTATATAGAAGAGACTGCTCTATCGCATCAATCGCACATATAAATTTCATGCAACTCCCCTTCAAATTTTGTTATGTTTAGATTTCAAACTCCTGGAAAATTGAAATTGATCTTAGTTCTTAGCGCTAAAGCGGCAGCTGATGCCCGACGTTGATTTCAAAGATTTTTAATGGGGACTATCATATTTTTTTTTGGAATTAGAACGCCCAATTTTTAGCATGGATGGTGTCGTTGCTCTCTAGTGGGCAATCATCTCGGGTACTGCAAGTGGCCGAACGACTGTCACGAGTTCCAATTGTGCCGCCGTTGGAAAGCTTGAAACAGATCGGCATCATTCTAGCCGAGGGTGATGAACAGAATCGACGAACACTTGGTGAGAGCTTTTCCTTTCCATTGTTAATTCTCCATTTATTTCTCCACAGATTTACTTATTCTTGATATATTAAAATCCTGTTAAGTTATTTTTGTATATTCGTTTCTGATTTGATTTCACACAATCCGTCCTCATTTTTACTGTGCAGATCGTAGTACTTCTAGCATTCGATTCGTTTCGTCGCGTTCATCACGTTAAAGGTCCTTCAGCATTCTGATTGCTTTTTCGACTGTTGCTTGACATCTCGCTTCTTCATGAATGTCGTAGAACATTGGTCGAGTTATATCCTTGAGGATAGCCAAGCTGAGACGTTCTTACGTGACGGCATAGAGTGTTGGATTGAGAGGTTGATTTAACACCTTGCTCCGTGGTAACCAGCGTCACTATCCACTGGGCCAGAACACTCCTCTTTCCCCATGTTATATATCATAGAGCTAACTACATAGAGTAAAAAAAAAGATTGATGATTTGATTATGACACTGAAGAATTGGTGTTCTTGAGAAAATGTTATTCTTCATATGTTCTCTTCTTACTTGCCACCTTGTGTGACTTTAATTTAGGAACTTTTAAAAATTTTGATAAAGCAAATTTCTTCACTAGCGTCTCTCAAAATGTAAAAGATACATCAGTTCAATATTTGAGGATGCTATGACCTACTGTTGGAAGAAAATGCGCTCAAGTAAATCAGAATTTTTGGAGTCACGATGTTTTTTTACTGAAAAATCATTCGTGACTACATGATTTCCATAAATAGCGTTATACTGAATAACTTGCAGAACGGTATCTATCATCAGCACGAGGCCAGCTTCAGTCAGATTTGGTCTCTTCCTACCTTTGCTTACTTGAAGCCGACGAGGAGCCTGGTCGCCTTGGAGCCGTACGAGCGCTTACCGTTCTTGGTGTCAGTTGGAATTCTTTTTCCCTTTGTGATAAATGTTCATTAGCAAAATCGTGTAGACAAGATCGAGCTTTTCAAGCAAGAAATTCTACCATCTATGACCTAGAAAGAAATCCTGTGAAAATGCTGGATTGTGAGCCTGAGCCATAGCCTACTATGCAATCACAACATATCGCATCAAAATCAGTTTTCATTCAGTAATCAGTGACCAATTTTGATAAGTCGGACTTATTTTTTCAAAATCGTCTTTCTATTATTCCAATCGCAAATTGCAAAAGGTGCTGGGGAGGCTTAAGAGGTTCAAAAATGGTTTTGAAGGGCCGTAATTACCGTACTCACGTGAGCTATATTGTACGTACGCCATTTTTTGGATCAAAAAAACCTAGTTTTCACTTGATTAATTTTGATGCTTACAAATGGCGTTTTCTTGGAGGCCTTCGATAGTCGAGATAGAAAATATGGAAAAGTCGATTGAGAGGCCGAAGTCTCGAATATTGATTTGCAACTTCTTATTTGTATTCCGTTGAGAATACAAGAGCCCAAAAGCAGAATTAAATTTTTTGCGGTACTTCGTATTAGCCACATTTCTCATCTTCCTATTTAGTTTTTCATTTACGATTCTGGACATTGGTGAAACATTCTTGGGAAAGAAATTCTCGATTATGTGATTCAAATAGCTCAATCTGCAGCAATCCTTACGATGGAATGTTTTCAATTCTAGTGCAGGCATCTCATGTGGTGCAATACAGATCGTTCAACGAGTTCGTAGTAGTTGAATAGATCCCAATAAAATGAAATTAATGATCTTATAACCTTCGGTAGACCTTAGTGAACTTTGCATTTGCAGAACTCGCAAATTCACAAGCAAGTGTCTTACACTTCTGAACATGATCCATCGGAGAAAGTTAGACGTGAAGCCGGTCAACTGGCACAACGTCTTGGCGTAAGGACAATTTCTGACGATGAACAGGTCACCAGAATTTGAGTGACTGGTTGTGTTCGTGTAAATTGGCACTTTGTGAGTGCAATTCTGACTCACTATTCTATTCCTCATGTGGTTTGTTATTGCTCAATGAAAACAAAATATTTTGAAATTTCATTGGTGGCAATTTTTTTGCTCTTTCATAGTTCCTATACTCTAACGCATGATAGTATAGATGTAACTGGAGACTAAAACTAAACTTATGATTTGATTCCATAGCGATTTTGTTTGCTCAAACAATTGTTTTCATAACAATATGCCTTAACTGAAGCGCAAATTTTCCTGAACCATCTTCTGTCCATATAGATACCTGCGTGCTGTATCTAGCCGTAAGTCGATCGTAAGACATTACCATTTGTGTCGCCAATTTTCGCATACCAATTGGCATTAATGAACAAAACATCAGTATTGATCGATTCATGGCGAAGATCAGTGCCCATTGTTTGCGGAGGATTTCATCATTGTATGATATAAGCTCTACTTGATTTTTTTGATATGTACACTGTTCATCTGATTCTTCATAAGTGATATATCAAGAATATTCGTTAATGCTGGAGATGTCTTCGCTCATTCTTTTTTTTTTTATTCTTCAACTTAATTCTTCTTCAAATGCAGAGGTATCCCTTCATGTTTATTCAGACGTTCAGAGATAATTGTGCCTTCCATTGCTAATCATGTTACTCATTCACTATATGAAGTATATCACAATTAATAGTAAAATTCTAATCTCATACGAAATTTAAAAATGTAAAGCCCAGTCGGGTGTGTAAAGAGTTGAAGTAAACTAATAATATGTGCAGTATACTATTAACAACCAGATAATGTAGAGATGATGAAAGAATCAAAACCTGTTTTGGTCGCTCTGTCGCCATATCACGAGTTCATAGGATTGAAGGGGAAAGGAACCTTTCAAAAAGTGTTCTAAACCGCTTTTATAGTACTGTTGATTTCCCATTGGCAAAACTCGATTGTGAAGGAGCTGACCACAGACAAAGATTATAAAAAGTAGTGTCATGGAGCTTGATTTGCTCGAAGGTGTTGTTTAGTGAAAATTCTATGCTGTTTTCTGCTAGGCGGCACGGAATGAAGAAACGACCTCTTTGAATGGACAGAGACTTCTTGTTGCACTTTTGGTAATTATTCGAAAGCCTAACTCATTGGCTACTGTGCCTTATTGTCGATTTTCAAAATAGCTTTCTTATAACGTTACAGCAGAAAGAAACGTTTGTGTTCATGCATGCATTATTTCTTGCAGGACAACGCTCTTCCTTTAGACTATTAGTAACCATTCCATAAAAAGTTTCAGAGAATCCAACAATGTGCTTATTTTCTGGAAAGACCATTTCACTGCGGTATCACAGGAAAAATAAGACCGAGTTTCACATACGCAGCCCACTTGTTCGTTGGCTGATGTGTAAATTGAGTGTACGCTGGCAGTGGTTTTTGGAGTTCAAATTTATTATTTGAGTTGGGATTTTTTAACATTTAATACGAAGAAAACCCTCAAAAGCCGCCGAAATTAAGCGAAAAGTTCATAAACCTTCGTGGATGAGAGATTCAAGATAATGAATCGAATAAGGGGAATGATTTAGTGAGCGTAAACTACTGGTGCAAATAAATATGCTTGAATGAAAAAAAAGTTGTTTTTACTCGGCGTCGATTCCTTCATATAGGATTACTTGACCTCGGGGATCGGCTGAACCGAGAGAGGGTGATGCTGATGAGTCCCAATAAGACGAACTGTATACTAGTAGACCTAACAGCTCAAAACTTGTTATGTCCTTATCAGAGAGAAAAGTTGTGTAATGTTGTGAATATTTTCTATAATTACATGGCATAGATACATAATGGTTCTCTGAATGTTATGAAAGACAATTTTGCTCAATAACTGTGAACTTGCGAGAATAGAAAAGTTTTTCAATGCAATGATAGATCTATAGAAAATAACTGTTATTGAATGATGTGTTGCAGCGAGACTTTCACCGTTTTCTGCTACTACCGCTGCAGTTTATCCTATGACCAATTGGAGATTATGACCAAGGGTTTGAGTAATAACCTGTACCAACAACTCATAAGGACTAAACAGTTTCTTATCACAAGTATAATAGAATATTCTAACATGGAACATGACTACACAAAGTCAAGCCTAAATTTCCTCACACTCATCGTTTACCTTCCCAATGCTTTCTTTCCTTCAATCACCAAAGCTAAACCCTTATGGAAAAAATAATCTATCATAATTGTTTAACCACTTCTTCCGCTCATTAGGGAGCAATTTGAGGAAATTTATCATTTGTTCAGCTACCCAACTTTGAACATCTTGGCCTATACGGCAAAGCCTTTGATCTCTGTGTAGCAAAGGTTTGTAGCCCATGCACTAAAATATATGTGGAGGTTCAGCAGATTCGTATTGTGTTGTGAAGGTTGAGATCCTTTATATGGGTTATACCAAGCAATGACATTGTACGAAACAACCTATAACACACATACACTACTTTAAGAATAATATAATAATATATACATTATTGCGACATATCGTTATGTGAACATATGCCTACGTCAATATGAGCGATCGATTGATGAGAAAGTATCGTCAGACGACTATGAATACAATTGTAACTGACGGTGTTATTGTAAGTGGCGATGTATTGTAACTAACGGACCACGACTAGGCAACGGAGCTCGTTTGGGTTGTCATATTCGCCCCGGAATAACAGGCCGACGGTGGTATCCAGTGAGTGAGCATATGTGATGACGGTGGGGCCACTAGTGATTATATATAGGCAGAATCCCTTAACCACGGTGGTAGGCCGAGTATAGCCTAAAAAAGTTCGCTCCGCCACGGAAGCGCTGTTCGTTCACAATTCTCATGGGTGCATCTGACAGCTATATGAACGCAACCTTATAATAACAATTAGGTACAGGAAAACGAGACTGTGTGAAGAGAGCAATAGTGGATCGATAACAATTTGAGGTGAAATGGTTCGAGTGAAGTCACACGACCGTTCCGATGATGTCCGGCGATCGAACTGACTGTTGAGTTTGGCGGCAGCCACCTGGATGTCGCACTCGCCACTTGGACTTTTCTGTCTGAGGTCCTCGAACCTCTGTGATGCCATTTGCTCTCTAAGGTCATGGACATCTGCTTTGCCTAAGTTATCATGCAATTCTAGAATAGATAGCAAAGTTCCCTTGGGAGGTTTGCTATACCCTGGTCATTAGCATAGACACAACATAGTTTTAGATATCATCTTTAACTTGTGTAATTCAGGTTCTTAGTATCACTAGTAGTTCCTAGAACACATACTTATCTTCTACCGTGCTCAAGTAGCATGCAATTTTGAAGCATACGCTGACACAAGACTCATAAAGAAATTGAAAACGCGTTGTGAAGCTGGCTGCACCTGTTGCTCTTCATTATATGCTTATCGCTCTTACAACATCTCCACTGCTTTCCTACACGCCCATTTCCAAAAATATGTAATTTTTCGGATTATTCATCACCTTATCTCATCATCTCATCCCAGCGGCTAAAAGTCCAGGAATATCAACCTCTGTTTTGAAAACAAAAACAGGCCCGTCTGTCGTGAAAATATTTCGTAAAATTCAGGTTATGATGGATTTTCCCACAAACGCCAAGAAAGTCGACATATTTCTCGCACCGTTCGGTTAATGACTGGTGTTGTAAGAAAAGCGGCCTTGTGACATGAAAAATAACATGTGGCAACACACTGCCGACTGTCACCCCAAAGGTTTTCCTTCCAGTGACTGTGGCACAATGTAAAATGTCAGATAGGACGCAGCTGACCAAACGAGACTAACCATCAAACTTCCTCCAGTGCTGAGTCATTCACCATGGTCTGTTGCATACAGTAATCATTTTGGATTTCTCCTCCGTAATTCGTACTAACAACATAAACGCTGATACAATTTTGCATTTCAGAAACCACAAGGGATAAACAGACGCTTGGTGTGAATGTTTACGATCATTTCAGCTCAGATCTCGTCACAAGAACGTGTGACAATTTTCTAAGCACAATTTTGTTTGGTAGTTTGGCTTTTTCGACAAGCAATCGATGGAAAAATTCTCTTCGGAAGTGGGATCTCGCTTTACCTCGTAGCCCAGTGGCAAGTAGCATTAATAAAGTTCCGACAACCGCCATAGCCGTTGGCTTAACTACTAATATCAATAAAACTCATTTTCAGACCAAAAAAGCGTGTTTGGAAATGACCCTGACCTTCCCGAGATTATTGCAGTTGACACTGATTTCCCGTGTACATGGCTGAAAGCGATAGAATTATACAGGCTGATTGTGAATAAGCCTGGAGAAGGCCATTAGAAAAAGCAAGGCTTGAGCTTGAGGGACTTGGTAGAATCATAGTATTCCTAACCGCCAGCTGTTAAGTGTTAGCTGTTTTCTGTTAAGTGCTAACTGCTAATTGTACTTTAGATTTTGAATCGAGCTTATATACGGACCATAATCAAAGACTTTGCCAGGTGAATCTCTACAGTAAACCTACGGTTTGATAGAAAATCTAAGCACACAAAGGGCATGCGCACAAAGGATGGGAGGCTTAGGTAATAACTCAAAATAAATTGAGCACAAAGAATTACATGTTCACACAAAAAAAGGAAAATTTCGTAGCCCAAAAAAACAAGTGAAATTTACGATGGGAAAATTAATACTAAGAAGGTCTGCCAGCTACAAGTTCGTTCATCGGCACCAACCTCAATTACTAATTACAGTGGACCGAATTGAACAGAGGTAATCATTGTGCTGTTTGATGGCCAACGTTTCGGCAATTCCGTCTCTTTGATAGATACCAGGTTTATTGTCACATAACTGTCTCCATTATACGGTTAGCGTGTGTGAAGATCTAATGCTGGAGCTAAAACAAAATCTGTTGTAAGGAACTTAGTATTTTCTTTCTAAAAGCCACTATTTCATCATAAGATAGTAAACAGACCTCGATCAATAAGAAATTGACCGCATGTAAGGTGTCAAGTCATGTTTGATAGTAAGGCATCCGTTCTTTTCAATACTATCTTTGATTCTTGATACCTCGGAGATGCTGAAAATGAGCTCATGCAGTCGCCGTCTTTTTGTTAGGTTGGGAACATTCTGCTCTGCATAGGCGATTCTGTAATGTTTCTCAGAAAAAATTGGCTGAGTTATAAATTAGGCTTTTCTAAACGAGTGCTCACCGAGTACTAAAATTATTGCCAATACCCGTAATTTCTGAAGAAGACGATGTATCCAAAACGTCGTTTATCGGAAAATAATACCGATATTGTGTTAAGAATACTTCGTCAGTTTATCGAAAAATTTCGGGAGACGATACTATCTTTATTTCTTACGACCCGTTATCACAATTTAATCTGATCGTATCTCAAAAGTTTCCTCGCATTCATTCTCCACAGATGTCTTCAAACATTTCTTGTGCTGTTTCGGCTGCTATATGAAGATTTTGTCAACTTCACGAATGTCATGGAATGGTGGTCGAGACTATTTTCTTTCTAGCCTTAGGGGTTATCGAGCTGAGGCGTTCTATGGCGCACTGATAACTGCATTACTCGACCTACAAGCTGATATCAGTAAAATTGTTTATAGATAAGTATAATAGCTATTTTGTTCCTCAAACGACAAGCACAAAATCTCAACAAGAAGCGCGGAAAAATGAAAAAACTTTTCTATCAAAGTTTCTATTCAACCATACTATGCGACGTTCTGACTATAATTACTCAGTACATCAATACATGTCCATTGCACTCATCATCGGCCCGTACAAAATAAACATATTCCGCCCGATATCGTCCCTAAGGATATCACCAGAGACAAACGAAAGGCGACGTCCCAGGTCCACTAACCGATTTGACCACCTGATCTGCTCACTTTCGCACAAATGCGACGACATTCAAGAACATTCAGTTATCTTTAGTCAGGAAGAATTCTTTCTAGTAGACCGATTTTAGCGGTGGTATTATGTTTCATATATACCCAATGATGTGCAAAACCTTCGCTGCAGATCGGGCTCGCACCTACGTTTCACTCTGTCCTGGAGGGCTGTTCTAACCCGTTGCACTACTGGCGCCCGTTTTCCTCACCATGTTTTCTACGCTGTAACGCATTTATCTGTCAGCAACCAACCTCAACGGTTTGACTCAGGTAGTCGGTATCGACATTAAACCCAGTCAAGCCGACAGATAATGTGTTGAAATTTCACGAGAGTACAACGAGCCCCTCTGCCCCACTTTCATCGATTTCAAGAGAAAGCCTCCGATTCGTGAAAGAGAAGCAGTCATGGAGGCTTTGGATAACCACAATGTCCCTACCCAATACGTAACGGTCCTTCGTGAGCTGTTCAGCGATTTTACGGCCAAAATATCGTCATTCTATAACAATATTACTATTGACGTCAGTGGAGGGGCTCGAGAAGACGATACAATCTTGCCAAAATTATTCACTGCTACTCTCCAAAATGTCATACGAACATTAGAATGAGACGATATGGGAGTGAAATCGACGGACGACAGTTATACCATCTTCGCTTCGCTTATGATGTCGTCTCTATAATACCAAGCATCAACCACCCGGAACGAATGTTGAACAATTTTAAGAAGGCCTGTGGAAGGATTGGTCTCTGATAAATCCAATGAAAGCGATGTTTATGAGAAGCGGATAGGTTATTGAATGCCCCATTCACAGTCAACAAATGAACATCTTCGAATGCTCCAATTACATGTATCTAAATCGTGAAGTTCAACATGATGAACGACCTAGCTCCAGAAATGAGAAGGAGGAAATGAGTGGCTTAAAGAGCGTTCAAGAGCATCGAGAACGTAGTGAAACGGATGAACAAACATCCGTTTCCGTATCTATCTCTTCGACTCAGCGTTATACGTGACTTTACGTAGATGAAAAATCACTTGGCGTTATTGAACGCGCAGTCGATGGATCAGTGATAAGAGTATTCCGCATCTGATTAATGAGGGGAATTCGAAGTGCTGAGTTAAGTCAATGATCGAAGATTACAGATGCCGTTCTGCGCGCCGGACTATCGATGATAATGTGCCGAACACTTAATACGCTTCAACGGCAACCGATGAGCGACAGCCGTTATCGGCTGGATTCCTCGGGATGTCGAACGTTTTACAGAAAAACCACCGAGCCTACGGGCCGATTTACCAATATGAAGCTTACGTCAGCCGGGATCCCGGCTAACGCAAACGTTATTGCACACCACTCTGCATCATCATTGGGTTCATAGGAACATCATAACACCACAGTAGACGGTCAAAAAAATTATTTCGAATATGAAGCTTACACCAAAGATATGATGCTCGACGAATTCCTAGAGCGATGAAGATCTACTAAGCTACTCTTGCACGCGATAGGGAAAAAATAGAAGTATTACTAGTGCCCGCTTTTTAGTATTATAGTATTACTATAGTATTATAGTATTACGAGTACTCTACGATCAACGGTACAACAGGTGATACTAGCGAGCCTTCGATAATTATAGGTCCGTACTTTTGTACAGCACATACGCATTTCTTTAACTCGTATTTTTGGTATGTTCAAATTTCGTCTATTTAATTATTATGGTTCCTTGTTAGTCTCTTTCCTTGCTTCTATAATGAAGTCTGTACCATACTTTTTTGCGTCGAACAATAAATTCAAAGCAACAGAAGTATCCGTGAGAACACATAAATTGGAAATTTTAATAGATCGTAAAAATCATGAATATCGGGCATACAGGAGTCTGGATATAAATACGAATTCCATAGAGTTTTGTATGTCAGCGGTAACTGCACAGTAATACTACGATGAGATTGATAATCGATTTCATAAAAACTGCGCATTTTTTCATTATTTTGAATGTTGCTATTCGAGCAGAAAAATCGAGAGAAGACCCTGCTGTCGATTACTTCGCTTGTTTCTAAGGGTGCCCAACTTGTTCTGAATATTTTAAATAATGTATCGTTTATTTCCAGTGTTTTATAAAGAGCACGCTCAAATATATATCATGATTATTTTTCGAATAAACATGTCATGTGGTGTGTCATAGGTACTTATACAGCCCGATACATGTGTATCGGCCTTCCAGCCTCGTCAGTCGGAAAGGCCCTTTGTCTCTAGCCAATCCTCTCGGGTGCTTCTACACCCCCCTATGAGGAGGCAGACGACGACGAGCGATTTGCACATCGTCGCCAAGCAAAAAATCACATGGTCGGCAATCTTCGACACTCGATTGCTCTTTCCTGGTATTTTTGGAATATTATGCCGTTTATTTCAAGCTTTTTATTTAGGCCAAAAACAATTTAGAGTCGAAAATTGCCGATCTGTGAATTTCATTGACAGCGAAGGTGTAGATTGTTCGTCGTCGCCTACCTCTTTTCAAGGTAATGTAGGAGTTCTAAGAGAATGGCTAAGGACGAAGAGCCTGCCCGACTGACGAGGCAGGTAGGCCGAAACACGTGTATCGGCTTGTACAAGAGCCCATAACAGGCCACGTGACATTTTGGCTCAGATAATAATTCTGAGATATCTTGAATGCGTAAATTCAGTTGTCAGTACTTTTTGAAAAGTCCGATCTCATACAAATTTTGAATTTAGAGAGTTTGAAGAGTTCGATAGCACACAAATGCTGTGTTCAAAGAGCACCACTAAAAAATTAGCAGTAGAGTACATATTCTTTCATGGGAGTGCTGAGTTTTCAACTCTTCAATTACTCTTCGTTTCGAGTGTTTTCTTAAGACTACGCTTAAATTTCAATACATCTGGTGATCGTTACTTGAAGCCAAGTCATGTGGTCTGTAAAATGGGCTGACTTATAGAGCCCGATACACGTGTTTCAACCTTGACGGTCTCATCAGTCGGGCGTACGCTTCTCGCCTTTTGCCAATCCTCTCGGGGCGCTCAGCCCCTATACTAAGAGTAGGCGACGACGAACATTTTACACTGTATGTCAAAAGAAATTTTCACTGAAGACACAGTGTTGTACACATGATTGCTCTTGACTGGTATCGCTAATATATCATACCTTTTGTTTCGAGTGTTTTCTAAAGACCACGTTCAATTTTCAACACATCTCGTAATTATTATTTGAGTCATCATGTCATGTTGCCTGTTATATGTGCTGACTTATGGAGCCTGATACACGTGTTCCACCTCGTTCTTCAATTAATCTCCATTTCTATTCTTCTCTACATAAACCGGCATTACATGTTTGGATCTCAACACTGTTCGTTCGATTCGCTACCCCGAAAATATTTCGGGTGTGTGAGTTCGACTGTAGCCGAAGGGTTCTAGTCTTCTTCATCGCTAAGTACTGGTTGTCTAGACTCGTTTTGCTATATTGAGATAACCGTATTAAGACTATCACAATTCGACATCACAGGCAGTTCAAGGTTTTATTCTAGTCGGATAATATTATCATGCGAACGTGGACTACACTTTCCGATCCCGACGACATAAGAAGCTTTGTAGGCCTTGAACGGGTCGAACTTGAGAGTAATGTTGAATGAATTCTCTACCAATGCCCTACTATCACTGCTCAACCAAAGTATTCAAAGAAAAAGTATTATAATACCGCAAAATTCGCATCATAGTGAATGTGTTGAATATGAGGCTAGTAATAATGATGAAGCTACGTGTAGACAAGCACAGGGATAATGCTTCATATTTATTCAGTTTCTTGCGGAACAAGAATGGCTTTTATCAAAAAATGCGCCTTTGTTTATCAAGCGGTTACCGAGATTATCCATAAGGAAAAGGTGAAGTCAATCGTTCAGAAGACTTATCTGTCAGATCGACCATTCGAGTTTTCCCTGCATTCCACTCTTCTTCGCTTGAGTCTGCTTCGTCACTGTACTCATATTCTTCAGTAGTGTATTCATCGTCATTATCACCGTAGTCGTCAGTAGTTGCAATGTCGTATTCATAATCGTAGTAATCGTCAGTAGATGTGCAATTGTCGTCAGTAATATAGTACGTTCCTTTATCTGAGGTATTATAAATACGGAGCGGAGGGCAACCGTGTTTCATGTTGAACTTGGGACGAGCGAGCGCCGCGTAGACGAACGCCACCAAAAGCAATGCCATCTTCATCCTAAACTAGAAAAAAATTTCTCAATTTTCAATCTTAATTTTGCGACATCAAGTGTTTGTATAATTAACTAAAAACTGCTTTTTGAATGGGAATCATTGTATTAGGTTTTATTATGACTTTTGATGTAACATATCGATTTTGAAAGATATCGTTGATTATGAGAGGCCTGTAGCATAGTGTTCTTAGCCGTTCACCACGCGTATACTTTTAGTCCAACCACACTCCGGACTCATTAAGCCTCTCAACCCTCTAGAGAGAATTGGCAGTAATTTTGACTAGGATGAGCTAGTTGCTTGAAGCCTACGTAAGACTGGATATCTTAGAATAGGACTCCAAGTAAAACCTAATCCTCCTTTTTGTAACGGCATGACAATCACGGCAGTCCTCAAGCCGCAATCGAATCAACACGCCGAAATTTAGGAAATCTTCGTAGATGATGGATGGAGAAAGCGATTAGTGCAGCAAAAAAGAAATGAGAAAGTGTCACTATCCGTAAAGTAGTTGTGAGTACGTGTCATACGAACAAGGTTGTATAGGCTATGTTTGAAGATTTTCCTTACAAATCTTAATGAACACTGGGGAAAAAATACAACTGCCGATTCATCGTCAAAGACGACCAATTGCATGTTGGTTTGTGTGTTTGCAACTAAATCAACCAACTGTACTCGTATCTACCAGTGTATTATGGAACGAAATCGTACACCAAAGATCGCAATACAAGGAAATCACTGAGAAACGTGACAAACTGTTCAAATATCCAAGTAGGCAAAATTCAGATTTCTGTGTTGGCGTTTCTTAGAATAGAGTTGATCATCTACTAAGTCAGGCTAACATGTTAAAATTCTCAGTTATCGATCCACAAGCTGAGAAATTTTTACAAGCTCCGGCTTTTTATCATGAGCACCTCACTGTTCATAGCAGTTCACCATTTTCCTCCAAAAGGTTATAATTAACAAGTTGGAATAATCTACAGTGGTGTAGCATTACGATCAGCTGAGCTCCCGCAAAGAAATATCAGACTTTTCCGCGGTTGGCGTTGGAAGGAGATGAAACATCCGCTAATAAGTAGCACTTCATTGAAATCGAGGGATACGTCTCATTCCCATCAAGGATGTAAATCAATCAGAGCAACGTTCCTATAGTTTTCTGTATACGGCTAAATAGGCCTAATATGGGCTTCCTCATTGGTTAAACGGATGTATCTTTTTTTTGCCTTTAGAAAGTCGTTTATTCTGCGAGCGGAAACGGATATCAAGTGAATAAGATTGAAGAAAAATGCTTCGGTGAGGTAAGATCTACTTAAAAATTTGACATTAGGTATCAGATGATTGCTTTTAGAATGACTAAAAATTGGTTGTGCTTCATGTTATCTACAAAACGTTCCACAATGAGAAGTTTTGATTTCAAAAATCTATTTCAATAAAAAAAGCTATCAGTTGAGCTCACCTGAACATCGAAGAGAGACAATGAATTGCTTCATGAAATGACAGCAAATCTATGCTTTTGAATGTTTTATTGTTTGTCAACGCGACAGTTGAAGCTTCTATGAAATCAACTGCTTTCACCTGATTCAATAACAAAGTACAGTTTAGCGATTGGTGTTATATGGTTGAGGAACGCATTGCACGACCATTGTAGTAACGCTATTGATATTCTGGTTTAATTGCAGCTTTATTACCGACATCAGTGAGACCCCTTGAAGAATTCGCAGTTGAATGAAAATCATAAGAGTTTTTTGAGCCGACTTCTCATTAAGCATCTCATGCATTGAACATTCTAAACGCCATGCGGATGCTTGCTTGCGCACTTGAATAATTGGTGCGTTCAGAGATCAATAATCCAAGAAAGCGGGCAAAGTTGCGGAACAAGTAGATGTTGAATATCCTGCATCACCT
The DNA here is from genome assembly GCA_019055375.1 of Parelaphostrongylus tenuis. Taxonomy (NCBI): domain Eukaryota; kingdom Metazoa; phylum Nematoda; class Chromadorea; order Rhabditida; family Metastrongylidae; genus Parelaphostrongylus; species Parelaphostrongylus tenuis. The sequence continues at coordinate 8,294 of JAHQIW010007083.1, read as the reverse complement.
ATCGTCCCATTGGTCGTCGAGTGACCAAGCGGATATCAGCAACACTTCCATTTTTCCCTATCGCTGTGCAATGATAGCGCAGTGGGTCCTCCTCGCTCTAGGGATTCGCTGAGCATCACATCTTTCTTCTATAACTTTCGTGAAGAAATCGGACCATCGGGTCGGTGATTCTCGTCTAGAGCGCTTGATATCCCGAGGAATCCAGTCGGTAACTGCTCTCGTCCAACGACTGTCGTTGAAGCGCATCACGTTTCCGGTTCACCTTATTTTCGATATCCTGGCATATAGAATGGCGTCTTTGATCTTCAATCTTTGAAGTAGGTCAAACTTTGGATTCTTTCTCTCATTTGCGAGATACGGGTTACTCTTAGCATCGACCTTTCTAATGCGCGTTCAACAACGCCGAGTGATCTTTCAACCTGCCTACGCAGCGACCAGGTTTCTGCTGCATACGTCGCGGCAGGGATAATCGTCGAGTCGAAAAGGTGGACACGGAGTCGGACGCTCTTTGTTTTCTTTACTACATCTTGCTAAAATGCTAAAAACAGCAACAAATATGCGGAATATAGGGAGAATTAACACTTTCATATTGTATAGATCCCTTGTAAGAATTGTCCTATGCTTATTTGAACTAGACGAAGTTTTTCTTTCAACAACTTTATTCTGAACTCATCAATCGCTTTGTACACGACTGATGGTTAAAATCTCCAGGAATAAATTTTATGAAAAATGGGATGTTTTGCAGTCGCTTACAAGTGATGACATATTTGCTTACTGATACACCATTTACGTTCTATTTTGGGATAACAAAGCAGAAAAAGGCCGTCAGTCCATCAACGAATTGGTACATGACACATTTAAGCAAATTATGAGTCAGAATGACGTGTTTGAAAATAGCCTACATACAGCTGATTGATTAGTCGGAGAGTAGTTTTGATGACATTGAGTTCTCCCAGTGAAAAAACGATCCTTATCACAGAACAAGCAATCTTTTATTATGATATAGTCAGAGCTACCCAGTTTGTATTGCCTTAAAAGTTTGAGAATTTGAATAGTCTTGCTGTTTTTAATCTTCTAACACTTTCTGGATATTTCATTGATCCGTCTCTACAGTGTCTCTTTTCACTTAGCGAATCCCAGTACTCCTAGCATTCAATTCGTTGTTTTGTCTTCCTTTTGAACATCGTAGAATACTGGCTGAGCGAGTCTCCTTGCAATCTCGAGGATAGCCTGGCTATGGCGTCCCATAGTATGTTGTTGTTCACTACCGGAGAGAGTTGGGTGGTGGAGCTCAGTTGCACGCGCGTCGCGACGAGCATCACAACCGCCCGGCCCCGCCGCCTCGATTCTAATAGTTTGCAACGCCTTATTATTTCTCTAACAGTGTGAAATTCTTGGCACATCATGGTAATAAAAATAAACAAGGGAAGAGAAAAGAATATTTTTCTGACATTGTGGCAAATCGCGTTAAAGTGAATGATCATTAAGAACAACGGATAGCCGTACACCAGTCTTGCATATCGTTTCTTACAGTAACTCAGCCGTTTCTCATCGCATTCAAGTATCTATCGTTCATAGAAAATGAAAAGGTACTACACTGTTGACCCGCGGCAGCTTTAGCGCAATCCAAATTGGTTTAGACTTGGTGGGTTAAGACATTAAATGCATTACAGTCATGCTGGTCGAGCTTTCAAAAGTTCTCGTGAGTGTCGATAAGTTAAAACTCTTGAGAAATAGTTCAGCAGTGTTAGGTAAGGACCGATTTTGGGATAACAAAGTATAACACTGCGCTATTGATGCGTTAGAAGACAATCTTTTCCTTACCATAATTCTCGATTTGGACCCTATAATTCTCACAGGACAGTGGCAGTTCCTTACTGTCTTTAGAAATAAAGATGCAATCAAAAGCTCAGGGAAAAGCATAATTCCAGAAGCAGAAATCACGATCCCTTCTTTGAGCTGAAAGTCACAAGGTATGCAGTACACACACTACACAAATTAGATACCAAGTATTATCGTCGGAAACACTATAAGCCTTTGTTTTTGATATAAGTTGATTTCGAGAAAATGTTCTACATCATCGTAATGAATACATTTTTGGCAGGGATTGTTTTCAGTCTAGCGCACGCCCATTACTTGTGAACATGATTGTTTTGATTATGGACCGTATCCGACTGTTGTCATAGGTGCATAAGAACAACACAGCTGTTCCATCCCTCCCATATCATCACTTGTGAAAAATTGATGTTATGTGACAAATCATCTCGTCAATACTGTTCTCTGCCGCACTGAACTGAATTATGGAATCATTCAACGGAAAAAAGGTGAGCATCAATGGAAAATTTCCAGATAACCCTTTTGTGAAAAGCATCGCCCTTCAAAGGGGTGCTTATGAAGCCAAGACGCTGCGTACAGAGCACAGGACAGCAAACGATAAAGCGTGCGTTTTATTTGTAGATCTATAGAAGCGGAGTTCCTGAATTTGACGATCGATTCACTCATTAAAAGCATTAAATACTGTGCATATAGGGCGATAAATTTGCATAGAGCAAGAACTGAAGACAAATGGTGGCCCAACATAATGGCAGCAATACAATGGTGCTCAAATCACGTTATCCAGAAGGCATGACGTCACCATTTCGCCAATTCAACAAAAGCTACTGCCAGGAGAAACATTTTGCGAGTATAAAGCGAGCAAATGACGCCGTTTTCTCAGACGAATTTTCAGATGATAAGTATGAGTTTTCCTTTTCGTAGTTCAACTGCATGCAACATGTTTCTTTACATTCAGTTAGAGGCATGTAATCAATAATTCGCGATTTACAATCTGATAATATGATGCATATTTTGAGCATTTAATGAGGTTCGACATGGCACATGTATCGTACTCAGGCAGGCCTGTTTCGCCTTTCCTGGCTCATCAGTAATACGGTGCGTTTCGATTCAGCCGATCTCTGGCAGAGGGATATACCCTACTTATGCAGAAATCGACGCCGAAGTATTTTGATCACCGCATGTCGAGTGACTTCAATTTTTTAGTCTTGAGTTTCTGTGAGTTTTTAGCGATGTCTATATGAACAATCGAAAGTAAAGGTATGATCTTTAATTTTGGATTTTATTTAGCATTGAAAGTGACGGAATGCATATCTGGCTTAGTGCTTGTTCAAATCTATGGTTTTACTTATTTTTTTGGTACCATATTACATGCTCTTAACTGATTGATGATCTGATGGGCCCGAGGGAAGCTGCCGAACTAACCGTGTTGCAAAGCGTATCTAATCAATGCACTGCATCCGAGCAAAAACATATACATATTTTCAGAAAAGCTAGCTTTATATTGTAAGCTACGAGTGACAACATTGTTTTGATGAATTGTAGTCTAAACCACTGACTTTGACATAAATTGCAATAAGAAACAGAGCGTTTGAAGAACGGGATATATAATTTGAGGAAATATATTACAAGAATGTCCTTGCTGCTGCTCGTACATTCTTGATATGATATAAGACCTAAACACGTTTTGGGAATAACTATTCGTACTTCCCTCAAGTCATCAAAGCTGTAAAGGTTCTATCCAAGATTGACGCGTTAAAATTGCTCCCATACTTCTTGGTAAGCATATAAATTATCGAAAGATCATCATAGATGTTACGTTTGCTGCTTAATGAATATTGTAGTGTACTTTCGTGATAATCCGAATCACCAAAGATGTCCAGGACGACGTATAACTGATTCGTCAACTGCTAACATATAAAGAAGCGGTTTGAGCGCCGCTATAAGCCGATATCTTACCCGCGTCGAGGCAAAGAATATCCTCCGTAGCTTCGGAGCAGCCATAATCCTTGCCTATAAGGTCATAAATAGTGATTTGACGATTAGTAGCTTCTTCACCTCATCGTGTTCTTCCAAATTTCACATGAATCACTCTTAAGAGATCCTTTCATGATTCATTGAGCCAACTTGTCATGTGGTCTGGTTAGGGCTCTTGTATAGCCCGATACACGTGTTTCGTCTTTACAAACTCGTCAATCGGGCAGAACCCGTCGTCTTCCAATTTTTTTATTAGTGAGTTCTCTCGGGAGTCCTACTCTCCTACAGAGGGTTATCGAAGACAAAGAGCAATCGAATTTAGCGATTCATTTATTCTTCTTATCTTTCAGGAAATTGTAGTCTATCATCTAGGCGACGAATCAATTGCAAGGAGTGGGGTCAACACAGTAAATTGTGATAAGATTCCCGTTATGTACACTAAATTTTTACTATAACTTACTCGCTGTACCGATTAATGCCAAACTTAATAGATATTTAATCTTAAGAGCTAAGCTAAGGTTTTTCAATAAAGAAGTTTTGTATACTAGTGTCGACTTTGAAGTGTTTTACTCTCCTGTGGTAAAGGATGGTTCTTTGTCTTCTGTAATTTTCTGACCCGTGTGGATCATATTCAAAGTTTTAAGACGTAAGGGAAAGGAAACACAAAACGAGAAGCATCAATATAAAGTTATGTATCTTCAGTTATGACCACTGGGCTCGAATTAGTTTCTTTACCATCACCTTCTACAGCTTTGAGAAGAGAAGGCAGTTTTGTGGGAAAGAAGGCGGATTGTACTAAAAAACGGTATTGCTCAGAATTCCAGCAGGCTGAAAACTGAATGGTTGTACTGCCGAAATTCTTCAAATTTTAGCAGTATGAAAATTACTGACCTATTTTTGTACTCCTTGATCTCAATAGCTATTAATGATTTTGCACTTTGAAATTCCATTAATCAAAATGCTACGTGCGAATGAATGTGGTTTATCAGCTATAAAAAATGATCCATGAAGCTGTAGTCCCAAAAGCTTATTAGCTACTCATTTGTACGTTGATTTTGGTCACAGCTTTTCCAGAATGTCGGCCTTAGTGGAAAGTTTCACTTAGAACAATTACTTTTACCATCAGTGTTGTGATAATCGTAGGGACGGTGTAGTGACTAGTGCCCTGCAATACACATTATAGTTATTTCAAACCCACGCTCCAGGCTAACTTTGTTTTCCCATCCCTTTGGAGTCTGAAAGTATACCAGATCTAACTGAAAAGGTGAAAAGTGCTGACTTGACAAGCCGATAAACTACTGAAGCCAACATAAAGACCAGATATGTATTCATTCACTTCAACTGCATCTGATAACTTTGAATGCCTCGCTCAGGTGTTGATCAACTCCAAGGACTCCATACTTTCTCTTTTATAATTGTACTTCACGCGAAGAGCAATTGCTTCAAATGCCTTCAGCAACAAAATGCTTCTCGATTCCTTTGCGTGCAAGCCAATGTAGCCCAACGTCCTTCTGGAGTGGAAAAATCAATACCAGACTTGTCTGGTAAAATCGCTCCCTGATCAACAAGCTCAGTGAATGGATGTTGTGAAGGCGAGGGAACGCTCTACACTGTCGCACAAGAATTTCAAGAAGAATAAACTCTGTCTGCTTTTTGCGGTAATCACAAAGAAGTAATAGTCACTTAATAGCAGCATCACTACATAAGTCTCAGGAACTCGGTAAATGGCGGATTTAGGACATCATACTGAATGAAAGAAATGCATACGATTGCCAGATTTGACGGTTGGACTGAATGGATCATGATAATTACTATGAATGAGGATACATTCTTACTGACTAACACGAAGCTCTCATGTATGCATTAATCGGGCAAGCTTCAGCACCTTCGCCACATTCAGAGCCGATGATGCGACACGATTGTCTATAGTACAATGCTGTCGTGATGTGGATGTTTGTTGTCGCGTCGAGTTGATGCTCGTAGAGTGGAGCATCGCTGGAGTGAATTTCCTCACTTAAATGTGCTCTTTCGTACACGACAGTCATGGACCTATTGCCTTCAATTTAGTCTGCTTTCTTCGATGCCCCTCATTAGCTTAATGATCTAGGAAAACGATAGCTTTTATCGTCAATATTGAATAATCGTCAATTTGATATTGCAATTTGTAAATAATTGTCAATTTAATATTGCATATGTGAAGGCACAGACATTACTAGACTTCTAATGGTCACTGGATAGATGGATATCTTAAGACTACACTCTTGGTTTCTGAAGACCTTTCCATGTTGTATTGTAGTAACAAAGAGAAAATTACTCTTGTCTTCGGAGTGTATAGTGTGTTTGCACTCGTATTTGTTTGATTTTTCGCTGAACAGAGATTTTCCTCTAGACTTCCAGTAATTATCCTAAAGCCTGCTAATCAGCAGCTGCAATTCCATACTTGGTTTCTTGAAAAGACATCCTCTTACGCTTCTGCATCGGAGAGGAATTTACGCATCTCCTCAGGTGCGAGCGATCCTTTGCACAAGTGACGTCTGTGGATAGCTTTGCTTTGAAACTGAGAGAAAAACAAGAATGGCTCGAAAATAATCAGCTTTCGCGAAGTTAGTATGTCTTTTCTAGTCGATTGTTCTTCTTGCCTATCGACGGTTGTTCTCGAGAATCAATGGCTGACGTTTAGACGCGTACGCCTTCCTTAGAGTCTGAACGTATTATTGTAACGCTATTCGTATAATTATGCAGTGTATTATGGTTAAGAAAATTAAAATTTTTGGCATTCGTAGGCACTCACTCTTAGATGTTCCTGGACCGTTCACATAGCGCCTATCCGAACAGCGCGTACGCAGTGGAGTCATTCGACGTCAGTGCTCTCTATACCAACGTGTCGAATGACTCTGCATTACAAGCTACACAGGAGCTTCTTATACAACATCAGGGAGCTATACACATGTATGGCTTGCCGACTGAGCACTTCATGGTTGTGTTAAAGGTGTGCCTAAACTGCTCTTTAGATGGTCCGGGAAATATTTTGCTCAAATGAGAGGGTTGACAAAGGAGAAGCGACTGGCGCCTAGCCTGGCTATTGCCTTTATGTCGAAAGTCGAAGCACCAGTGATAGATCTTCGGCCATTGCTCTACTGTAGGTACATAGATGATTGTTTGGTTATCTGTTCAACTCTAGGGGACATGGATAATTGTTTTAGGTTGTTGAATGAACAGTCAGAGTATATAAGTTTAATTTGTGAGACACTAAAAGATAATTGGCTTCATTTCTTGAACGTGCAAAGAAACTTAAATCAAGAACGGCTACATAACAAAGTGGTACCGAAAGCCAATTAAAAAGAGTGTCCTGGTTCACTGTGTCTCTTCACATCCTTCACGTACGAAATGGCGTTGTAAAAAACATGTTTCGCAGAGCCGCCAATGAGTGTACTGGGGAGGAGTAGAGAGTAGAATCCGTGAAACTGGCTCGCGAAATAGCCACTTCCAATGAATACGTATTTGTAACACCTCGGCTTGGGTTTAAAGGAAACAGTACGCCTCCGAGCGAAAATTCGATGAAAGGGATAATCACGTTTATCCTCTCGTTTTTTCAAGTGAGATAAGTAAACGCTGTTTAGAGAGAGTAGGTCTGGCTATCATTGAAGTACCACCGAATACTCTTATTCGTCAATTAGTTCGTAACCCCCTATATGATCGCTTTTGTATAATGAAAGATTATAAAATATATCCTAAAGGCAGAGACGGTGATTGTATGAGCGTAGGTACAGTCTACCAAATCTCTTGCAAAGCGTGTAGCGAAAAATATATTGGCGAAACGGGCAGGCCGCTCTATGCCCGCATGGAAAAACACCTAGCTGGTAAGCGTTTTAATAGACGGAACACCCCGCTAGGTACACAAAGAGCACAAAAACAGAACGGAGTAGATTTGAGATCGAAGGCACCATCCTTGCGTAGGAACAAAATATATCACGCGAAAAATTTCTGAAGCGCTTTGGATTAATACCACCAATTCAACTATAAACTGCAGGGAGGAATGCCTCGTTGTTACTCGTGATATGAGTCAGTATATAAGACTGTTATTTTGATGGGTAGTGTGCGTTACGAGCCTATGTGATCTCCTTCCGGTGGTCTCCACTTGAATTATTCAGTGGAACACATATAAAAAGCGGTGAGTATGTTGAGAGTTGACTTTGTACTTGATGCGATTGAATTTGAGGTCTGGTGAATTTCTCTAAAGTAGTAATAAAGGTGTTTGATCGATTGGATTGCAAAAAACTTAACCTTTCCGGGCTCTGAAGGCGAACTGCCGAAACGTCAGCTGTTGAATGAATAAAGACATTGCGTAACACCTCGTGTTTGGCTTGAAGAAGAAAATTAGGCATTCGTAAGCGACATTACATTCTAGAAAAACCACTCAGTGTTATCTTGTCTAGGGACTACCTATGTTAATTCTGGCTTCAATCAAACTTTTGCTGATAAGA
>JAHQIW010007082.1:0-30037 GCA_019055375.1 Parelaphostrongylus tenuis | reverse complement strand
GGGTCGCCGTCGTCGAGTGTTTGTGATGCTCGTCATGGCGCTCGTGGACTAAACTCCCCTCCCCTCCCCCCAGCACTCCTCGGCAGTCAGCAACAAACGCGCTATGAGACACCTCAGCCAGGCTATCCTCGAGAATGCAAGCAGACCTGCTTAACCTGTATTCTACGACGCTCGAGAGGAGGACGAAAAAACGAGTTGAGTGCTAGAACTATTAGGATTCGCACTGTGAAAAAGTGAAAAAGTCATAAAGCACTGTCATTGTCACTGCTTTCACAAAGTGATTGAGTGGGCTTTTCTAGTCTCTATCTTAGACGGAACAGGACTCTCTGCTCAGAAACTTCTTCAAGCATATTTTTCTCATATTGCTGAGATTAGTAGCTTCACAATAGTCTGAAGAGACTTAACAGTTCCTGTACAAAATGCATAAGTATGAGATGATAGCATTAGAAGCATTTGGGCAGACAGGAGGTTTCCAGTGTACTGTTTTTTATCCAAAACTACCTGCATGTAGTCAAATTAAAGTTATTCGGAGTGGTGGGATTGGATGTGGTGCAGAAAATTGAATTCAGCGCATTTATTCATAAGAATCACGTGGATCCTACGGAAAATTAGTGCTCCTGACCAGTGGCACAAGATGTGATCATAAATACTATTCTAATAAAGTACACAAATAATAAAAAGGTGATACTTGTGTAACACTGAAACAATGTCTATTCTACAAATTTGCAATCTCAATTCCATTAGTCCAAAAATGGTCAATGACCTTTGGAAAATTGTCTATGAAGTATCGTCGCATCCAGTGTGCAGCGTTATTTTTTGCGTAGCTATTGATTGTCTCTCAATTTTCATCACTGTGATGACTTTTCGGTACTGTATCGAATGAAGAAATATTAAAACTATAGATATTATAACGCAGTAATTGATTTCAAAGTATAAGAAGATATTGAGATCGATGTTATGACAATTTATTCATTTGCGGCTGTGCACATAGAGGAATTGTTGCCGACATAACAAACAAGAATTAAATGTAGGTGGAATATGAATTAGTATATAAGATAGCATGGAGATATGACGTTTTCGGAAGCATTCGTTTCTAACTAAGAGAAGTCGAAGTTCTAGAGAAGCCTCTGAATTATTTTCACAATATATTAATTATTTGAAGTCTCTTGTATCATACCTTACATTTACAATTGATAAAATTAAGAGTAGCATGGGCCTCATTCGGGCTTCTCAAATAGGTCATCGACCAACTAAAGGACCCCAAGCTCCGTACTCACCTTTTCAAGTTAGCGGCTCTCCCGGCGCTCTGCTATGCAGAAGGGCAGAGGGCTGATACTTCAACTGCGTCAGATCTGCTGCTAACAATTCACAGGACGCTTGACGATGTCTTCTGAAAATCAGTCGGCTCTCACAACACCTAGCCGCTTTGCGCGGCTTAGATCTCTAATGGCTACCACACCTTTGCGATCCAGAAGAAAGTGCATCATTCAGCGAAAACACAGATGGGCCGGTTGTGTACTGAGAAGAAGAGACGACAGATGGACGAGGAGAACTGTAGTGTGGATTCCACGACAGCGTATGCATCCTCGAAGACGAACACCTACAGTTGGGCGGATGTATTTGTAAGAAGAATTAATCAATTGTACTCGCAGTCGCCGAATTTTGCTTATCATGGTATGACGCTCACACCAGCCGTCATGCTCAAGTTAAATCACCACCATGAACGACTATCGCGAAACAAAGGAGCGAACGGAATACGTGCTGGGGTCCGCTCAACTAGTGAAGACAGGCCATTCAACTACATAAGTAAGTAAGTAAGTAAAACTCCTTTAGTAGCAATAAGAATCATATTCGATTAGAAACGTTACCACACTGTTTTTGGAACGAGCTAACTCCACTCTTCGACCGCGCCGCGTATCAGGAAAAATATCAGTGCGGAATCCAAAGAGTTAATTGATAGAATTAACAATAACCTACGAATTAAAGTTGAAAGTCTCCATTATAATCTCATTATATCATTTCACGTGAATCATACATGGTTGGTGCAGCAGTGAAATCAATAAAAGACTCCACTCATTCATCAATGATGGTGTTGGGGTTGAAGGTGTTGATAAAGTCATTGAGGATGTACTATGCGTTCGTCTTCAAATTCTGCTTCGTTTGAGGTAACTGAATGCATACCCCTCTTTTACAACGAGTAGCGGTGGCCAATCGATGTATTGAATCAGTGCTGCAAATCTCCCAGACTGATCTGGTACACCGTTTCACCGAACTCGGAGAGAAAGGTGTCGTGAGCTTTGAGCGCGGGATTGAACCGTTGACCAACAATTTAACGGCCATGTATGACGCAAAGCACCTCTAATCACTGCGCCAAAAACGCTTTTATCGAAATAAAATTTTGGCGATAAAGACTTTGTCGTTCAGCATTCCGATATCCAGCTGCTGCAGATCACTACCTATGTAGCTCTTTTTCTAATTCGTTTAGCATTTCTACTATCTCGACTGCTTCACCAGCTCTTGAAAATATGGAGATATTCATTTGGAAAATAATTCTGGATATTAAGCATGTATTTCTGCTTATGTGATTTAGTAATACTTTCATTTTATTATCCATTGCAATTCGATATTGATGGAGTTTTATCAAGGTGGCTTCACCTTATTCTATGCGTTTTATGGCCCCTATTGAAAGCCTACACCTATTTGATCTGTATCGCGAGCTCTGCTGTTATGTCACGATAAAAACTCGCCAAATAACACATAAAATGACAAAAGCTGGTAAAACGGTTCTGACGTTTCTCCGCATTTTTGCATCGATTTCAACTCGACGGCCAATTTATCGAAAAATTCCTATCGTCATGAAGAATTCTACCGCTGAAATGGACACTTCTCTGTAGTCCATAAGATCATTTGGCAAGTTGTGGTCGACACCGTGTAAACACTCTTGCGCGGCTATCAGCTAATCTCTATCAGTCGCGGTGGAAATCTATCAAAACAAATGGAAGAAGTGCTGAGTTTTGTATCATACCTAACAAATGACTATAAAGTTTTATAAACAGTATCTCTTCAATTTTTTACCGCCTTATCGTGTTTGTTGGTTATTTTGGTGTCAAACCGAAAAACATTGCCAGCGTTTATCCTCAAGCAGATGAAAACGCTAAAAAGTGAGAAATTGTTATTTAGATGAACATTCCCAATTGAGTATTTTGAGACCTCACTTAAAACAATGTAATCTGACATCATACAAGGTTGAGGAAAAAGTCCTTTAACACTAGCGAAAAATTCCCAAGGCGGCTACCAGTTAATCTCGGCATGCTTTGATAATTCCTAATTTTCTTCTTTAGGCCAAACACGAGGTGTTAAATAATATTTTTCTTCAACAGCTGACGTTTCGGCAGTTCGCCTTCTTCACAGCTTGGAATGGTCAAGTTGTCTGCAATCCAGTCAGTCAAACACCTCCATTACTCCTTCGAAAAAATCTTTGTTTGGCTTACAAAAGAAAACTGGCGAAAAAATCAAATTTCAGATTTGTTTCACGCAGTGTCGGTTCTTGGAAATCCATGGGAATATGTCAGGAATATTACCATGAAAAGTAAAAGTTGAAGGAATTGACCTGACAGTGATTCGTCGAAAACGTGCGCTGTTTCAGCCAGACAATGCCAGGCAATGTTTGGCTTATAGAAGAATCGTAACATCGAAATCTTAAATTAGGCTAAGGACAAGTTTGATTATTTGGAGGGAGACGAGGTCTTGCCACACCCATCCTACAGTCCAGATGGTGCCCCATCCAATTTATCGTTCGATTCTCGTTGCAATGGAACATTTCCGGTGCGCACGCCGATTCAAGACATTTGGTCAAGTTGAAGAAGCAAATTAGGAGTTTTTTGATCAAAGTCCAAAGAATGGTATTTGAGCGGATACGTAAGTTGCAGATCTCTGGCAGAAGATCATGGATAATGATGGCCTTTATTCTAGAGAATGATTATTGTTATTTTTGATTGAATTTACGTATAAGCTTTGGATTTTCAGCGGGCTCTATGAGATTTTTATTCAAACTAATGTTTTAAGCCTTTTTATTTGCATTTGGGTCCAGGTAACAGTATATCTACACCACAACATGGCTCGCAGATCGACCAGTGACTGTTTTCTCCAAGAAGAAAAGATTTGCTACGCTAGTGGAAAGGTGAAATTACCTTTATATTTGATTGCTTTTTGAAACCTCGCTCAAAACAATATACAATCTGATAAAATGTCCGAAGTCTTTCATGAATGTCTGTTATGGCACTTAGAAAATGTTACACACGTATTTCGTCCTTTCAGCCTCATCGGTAGCACGGTGCCTTTCGTTTGAGCCATTCCTTTGTAAGGAAATATACCACCTCATGAATACATAGAGGAACTGACGACGAAGATGTTACACTGCAGGTGCAAGGTGAAAAAATCATTTCACACTGCATAGATAACAAATCACTAATGTCCAGCGATAAGATCGTCCGACACTGTAGCGATTACACTTGATTGCTCATGACTGATAAATTGAGTAATTTTTTATATACTAATATTCATGAAATCACGCTTGAAACAATATTCGGAAGGGTGATATTATCTGTGCTCCGCGAGCAAGCTGGCGGGTTCAGTGAGTGGCTCTGCTACACTAAGTGAAATAATGGGCAAGTTGCGTTTTGTCGAGTTTCTTGCCGACTTATAATAAAACCCATATGCTAATAATTTACGTAAATCACATCAATCTCTTTATGATGGTGGGCGGTCATTGTTCTTCGTGGCTGCGAAAATGTTTCTCACAGGGGCTTCTACTTTATAAGACCATGATATAATCATAGAAACACTTTCATATAACAAAAGCATTTAATCAGTGCCTAACAATCAACCGATTTTATGCTCCTTTAGGCTTTTCATTCTTTTCGAGTGACAACTTCACGAATTCGAAGTAGAATCGACTTAACAAGCATGAACGACATTCATGATGATGACGTAGAATCCTCAAGCGCCGCACAATTGACATAAGAATTTGGAGACTTCCATGGATGGCTGATGCAAAGGAACGACGAAGCGAACAGAGAACGTGTTAGTATCCCCACAGCAGATATAAGGAGGAGGTCCGCCAAATGAAAGAAAAATATTACGATTTGTGAACTTCAAGCTGAGAATTCTCACTGATCTCTTCACTCATATGGTTGTTCCTTTTTGATTAGCATTCGATGTGTTAGAAAAGTCGCATGTGAGATTGCAAATACGGTGTGAAACAGTTGCAGAAGAAAAAAATTGCGTTGAAAATTTCGTTTCCCCATAAGAATAACAAAATGATGAGGGCGGTACTATGAAAAAGAATTCTCTGCGAGGTAGGGAGTGTGGTCAATGTTCTACACCGCCCTCAGAATATGACGTGCCTAAGGTAGGATGGAAACTAATTTTTATGAGTAGGATTATGAGCACAAGGTATCGGACCATTTGCCACCGCCGACAATTCGTGATTCTTGATTACTTCTTTGATTATTTTTCTGCTTTCACGTTGTCTTCCAACTAGTTGAAGTTTACAGCGAAATGATTTGTGAAAAACTGCCAAAATCTCTTTATTAACACATTTCAGACTTCAAATAGTGAAAACTCAGTCGAATTGTAATATTCTTGGCGATGTGGTCGCAAAAAGTATTTTTGAGTGTGGGCGCAGCAAAGTGGAGGACTGATTAACGGAAAAAAAGTAAAAAGTATTCGATGAGACAAGAAGGCGTGACCACATTTATTTCCGCTACCTTCACCGTTTTACAACACCATTTTAGAATACGGTATAGACAAATCCTGTCAGTCTTACCGATACTTTCCACGTTAATGTTGAAGCTGTCTCACAGATTACGACTTTTGCTCATTTCATGTCAATGAATGCCAACAATATTTGTCCTTCTTCATTTTTGTAAGGGTCAAAACTACAACGTAGGAAAATAAGTTTGACGCCTTGATTCTTTGCTATTACCGTAGGTCTTGCCTAGAAGCATATAAATCTCTTTGTTCACATTCTTCGTTTTAGAGGATTTTTTTTCTCTCTGTCTTTCATGGAGAGGAATAGGTTTGACTTCAGGTCTCTAGTGTAAAAAAAAAACAGAACGTGCCGATCAATGGGAAATGAGAGTTACGCCATGGAAGCCTACATCAAGGTAAAAAAATTACTTGTGAATTGTTTGTCATGTTTTCGAGAGACTTCGTGATGAATCTGAGATTGAAGCTAAGTTTACCTCCTACTGTGCTACGATAGCTTTCCTCTGACGTCTTTTCTTTGTTCGAACACCGCTTTTTGCTCACTCAATTTCAATACTCAAAATGTCCTGGCAATATTTATTGAAAAGCTTGGTGTCTAATCTAAATACATTTTTATTAAAATTTCTGATTTTCACTGGTAAGAATTTTATGCTTTCAGGATATTGTAGAAATCGTGACATCGCCTTACTATCGATACACGGAGATTTTCCATGCTGTTGTTTCCGCACCCGCAGTGTTGCTGATAATTTGGGTGCTCATGAAGTATTGGAAACGGCTTATTTTTCACTATAATATCAAAGTATGTACTTGTCATTTGCATTTCATTGTTTTATAATCCTTGCTCACATGGATACTCTGTTAGCGCATCTTCGCCAGTCGCATGGAATTGAATAAAATTCCTACTTGGACTTTTTCTCGCCTATTTCCATCAGTGATAGTAGATAGTCTGACGCTCTTGTATTACTAACATCTACATGAAGCCCTTAAAATAACCCGTATAATTGCCCTCTTCTGCACTCCTGCACTTTATTTTGGTCTTCGTGTTCGGTTAACTTTTTGCGTAGATATGATTTTTGAATTCAAGAAAACAACTCGATTCTTTTTTTGTGATCCCACGTGCTTTTCGTTAGCTAGACCCTGGATTTGTTCGCATTTTTGAAGCACTCTGGAATATCCTCCCTTTCATTCATAATCCAAAAAACGGAAAAACGATCCTATCATTCTTCGCGCGGTTCTGGACCCCAAAATAAGGGAAGAGCTTATACAGCTCGTTTAATCGCGTGGGGAACTTCTATCTTTTTCGACAGAGTGCTTGTACTTTATTTACTTTACTTTATTCATACTTCTTCACATCGTTTTTTCACTGTGCGGATCCCAATACTTCTATCCATCTCTTGATAGCCTATCAATTATGTGGCGCTTTTGATTTAAAAAACATTTCTGGATATATAACGGCACAAGGTTAAAGCAAGGAAAAAAAGTGAATTCTATGAGAGCATTGAAGCGCTCGAAGAAAATTCTTGATTTAAATTTATTCAGTTATTCCTAGTTACTTTGAACTCGTTAAGAGAGGTTGTATTGTCAGTTTATAGATTCTACTCTTCTCTATCTACGCTGCATGCTTTTTACACGCTTTTTTGATGACCATATGTCAGGTGAGAAGTTTTTTTTTGCACAGAATCTTACTTTGAAAATAAAAAAATCACGAACAGCTAATTCTTATTCAGCTGTCATTTCCCAAGTTTATCATCATTTTGTAGAAGATAGAACCGCGCGAAACACTTTAGATATTTTTCATCCTCCCTTTTGATCAATCGTCATTATAAGTATTATGGCGATCCTACCGCTTCTTACATTCAATTCGTTTTCAAGCACTCGTAATCAACAAAGGTTTGAACATTTCGCACGTTACTTTGAATGAAGTTTCAGGATTTCGTGAGTTTTTTGAATGTCGTAAAATGTTGATCGAGACGATTCTGCTTGTGATTTTGGATGTAGCTAAGCGAAGTACTGCACGAGTGCTGGAGGATGGAATTGAACCAACGCATTGCTTATTATCTTACTTCCTCATACACCCCTTCACTAGCCTCTGCGCTCTCTTACACCATCCACTCAAGATTGTAAAGATGAAAGTCCTGAAACATTGGATGTTCACTAGTTGCTTGAAGAAGCGCCATGAGTTTGACTCCATTCATGACATCTTAAGGGTGATTGAATGCATATCTGACCTATACAATAATTTGCGTGAGTATCGCAGTTTCAAGATGACAAGGTATACATGTTGGATACAGTAGGTTGCTTTTTTGGGTAAGTTATTTGAACAGTTCCGTAATACAAAAGACGAGCGTAAGCTTAGCATAATTTATTGTTAGGAAAGTGATGTGATATGGGATAGCGGTTGATAATGCTTAAATGGATGAGGAGCTTAACTTGGCCACTAGTTTACGTGATATAGTGAAGCGAAGGGCTAAAGATAATGACAGTACCGAAGCTAGGTAGTATGATGTGTCATTAGCAGTAAACATCATTAGCATAGGGAGCGTTCGGTAGTTTGAAAAATAAGAAGTACATAGAAGATTATATACTACAGTGTGTCTTCATTATTGCAGTGATGTTGACAGAAGAACTCTTTCGAAAAGCAGCAATTGAAAAATATTTTGCGTAGGAGTAACTTTCTTCATTTTATCCTAAGGACATTGATATGCTTTCATTATTCATGAAGCAGATTGTGAACGAAAAGGTTTTACTGAGTAGTAAACCATCGAGACGACAATCATGCATGGAAATCGTTTTTCTCCTGAAAACTGAAAGTGGGTGCTTTCAAAATTTGGTTTGTGTCGAAAAATATGCTAACGTAGCCAATGCGTAGCTCTTTGATATTTCAAAAGTTTCAAGCAGCGTCCTTTATCACGTTAGGACCATGCTTAGTCATTCACTTAGACGCTTGATTAGTTCTTCTTTAGTAGCAGTTTAGATCCCTGCATTATTTCATTCGTTACCTCTCGTCTCGCACAGATGTCATGCATGGTGATGAGCTGCCTCGAACATCAAGACGTCCTCTTGGTCCAGTCGTAAATCCAAACTCGTTACTATCTTCATAGAATACAGTCGACATGGACCACGAGCACTATCGAGCATCATTTAGGTGACCGCTCAGAGCACCTCTGTATTCTTTTTGTATCTGTGGCTTTGTATTTGCCTGTCCTTTTGTCACCTGCTTTTCTTATTGAATGACCATCCGTGCTTCATTATTTGTACATTCTTCTAAATCTAAAGCTAGGCTATGACAGCTTGCTGGGATCCGTGCTGCGAATCTTGGCTACATATTGCGAGTGCCGATTGAATTGAGAAGTTCCGTTGATAAGCTATTTGGGTGGTGTGAAAAATTTTTGAGTGATCGAAGTATCAACCCAAGTTCCTGGTGCATAACAATGTGCTGAAAGGAATGTTCTATCGACTAGAAGAGTACGTAGTTCTACAACCTCTAGCTCCTCAGTGGACCCTTTGAGAAGGCTCGAAGGTTACACCATCGTGCTGTATTTCTTTGATCTGATTTCTTCTTGATATTGTTTCGAATGTCCGTTGAACGGCTACGGTACAACTAGGAGATAGTGCTGTAATCTGTGATTGTGATTTGTTTGCTATTTTACCGTGTACTCCTTCGCGAACTGGACTTTCGTCATAATTACATGAGGTACTATCTTTTTTATTTTCTGGGAGTTGTGGGTCACTAACGAGGTGGACGAGACCTCCAAACACCGTTGTATGGCCGTGGCGTGCCAACCTCTCTTAGACTTTGAGCATTCTTTTCCTTTTAAAATTATTTTGAATAATTATTGCAAAGTTTCAAAGACGGTCGATGCCATGTATCAGTCTTTTTTATTTTCCACTAAGCTCAATGAAAATCGTGTGTGCTTACTCGTAATTCTCAAAAAATAGAGGTCTCATCAACAAAATGCAAATTTAATAAGGAAGTTTCCATTACTGCGCGTGTCCATCACGGTAGCACCTTCGCTCGTCATCTAAATGAAATGAGCTACCTCAAAGTGATGTCTCTTGGACACCTCATGCATTTGCCGACCCCTCACACAGCAGAGTCGATCTGCCACATTTTGGAGAGACTGGAGTTGGACCACCCGCTCCTTGAAACAACAATTGTGGGAGAAGAAATTTTCAAATCACGATCCAGCTCAAGACTTCTTTGATCGCCAGCCTCATTCTTTCAGAGAAGAAGATATCCAGTAGTTGCCCAGCAAGTGATTACATATCACTGACCATGATGGTGTGATGATCAATTGAATTTTTGCAACAAACAACAGCTGAATCAGCAGAGTTGTCAAAATGAGAAGCTAATGATGAACAACCTAATACAATTTGCATGAATTTTTTGTTAACGGGTGATAGCGAAGCGGCTCCCTCAGTGGTGCAAAGGTAACACACGCCTCGGTATGGGTAAAATGCGGGTTCAACCATCATCTGAGGTGCAAAGGTTTGCATATCACTAAGTAACGTTCGATATAAATTATGGCGTCATAAAATTGCTATAGGCATAGCAAGAAAATAATTTTTGTAGATTTTATGTGTTAAAATCATCAAAAACATTTAATGCTCTACTATTCGGCTTTTTTGTAACAGTTCAAGCAAGCGTATGACTAAAAAAGATAAAATCGGAGAAGTTTTTTTTTCACAAATTATCAGTGCATTTTCAGTGCTACCAGTTGTATATTGGCTATTCGTATAAAGAACCTTGCGAAGTTTTTCTTCATCCCATATTTTATATTGTCACTCATCTATCGCTGATCTTCTCATTTCTTTGGATGGAGAACATTCTGGTAAATCAACTATAATTATGCTTGCTTAAATTTTTTCCTGGAAAACTCGAATCATCTTTTCTCAATGAATCCGACTGGAATGAAGAAAATTTTGAGGAACTTTCGTGCCATTCACAAAGATAAGAAGTAAGAAGGTCTCCTATAGCAAATCTTTACCGATGAATTGAAAACTTCGCATCACTTATACGGGCAGAGTGCCCGACGTCACACGACTTGCAAATAGTTAGAGCTTCCATTAGCATGTTACCTTTTCATTCGCCATCCATAGATGTAGTCCACCATGTTCCGAAAGTGGAGAGTTTTTTGTTGACTCTAAATAAAGCGCTACGAAGTTACAGAGTCTTCGTCACTGAATAGAGACTGTCGGTTCTAGCTGGGTTAGTTAGCTTTATTGTGGCCAAGATTCTTCTAGAGCAGTCGTGCTAGAGTTTGCATACTTCGATTACGGAGGAAGACATAACAACTCTCATATGCCTCCCAATAATTTTGAAAGTTTTTCAGAGCGTCGTTGATTAACTAGAATGATACACTCTGATAGAGCTAATAATCATAGCAGGGCGAATTTTTAGGAAATAAAGAATATACGGTTGAAGTTTCATTGTTTTCTGTTCTCAAACCTCTACATTGTGTGCTGATGATACAGTATATCTCAAATATTATAGATGGTAATGGTTCTTGAAAGAAGCATAGCGATTTTCTATGCCGATCATCATTATGGCGAAGTTAAAAAGAAGATGGGAATTTTCTGGCTCTTTCTTACGGCAAGTTTCGACTTTGTATTTCTCTTTCGTAAGTACTCTGGCAAAGCTAGATATTTTCGTTCGCATTTTAAAGGAGCGTCAACTAAGACGCTGTTTTTACTCATTTCTGTTATCAGTTAATCACTTTACTAATATTGAAATGAAAATATGTGGCAGCGGAATACAGAGAAACCGCGTAAAACCTTCATACTGTTCTAGGTGCTCATAACTGCTTGCCAATTCCTGTGGGCTTATGTGAACGCAGAGTTTGATAAGCCACGATTCACCTTCATGCAAATTCCATCGAAGAGTGATGCACAAATGAAAGCTCTCACTATTTTCTTGCTCGTCACTCATGTTGTCGGTTCGACGATGATGGTGTTCGTCTACATCGCTAATTATCGTCATCGCAAGAGGTGCTACAGTAACGTTTTTGTTATTTAACACTGATGTACGGGCAAAACCTGAAAGCTGATTTATGAGGGACGCACATGCCCCTGGAAACGGTAGTCGAGGTTTGAGTCCACTTCACATGCATCACGCTCCGAGTTTTGCTCATATCTCAGCTCTTTTTTGGTATGTTACACGATGAACCCTGCTGCTGTAAATGGATTAAATAAAGTTAACATGATTTTATTATCACTGTTACAGCATATATCGCTCACCTGTATTGTCACAGTGATTGGTAAATATGTCCGACTGGAATTGCGCTGCACTTACACAAAAATGATTTGCTCCTCAGAGTTTTTATCAGGAAAGGAGACCACAGAAAGCTTTGCAAGAATGAATGCTTTCAGAAATTGATTTTATCGTCAATTTATGAATAATATACTTAGATAAAGAGCGCATGTCCACAGTGGTTAGAGGCGCTCCGCGTCGCTTACAAGGTTGATGGTTCGATCTCGCGCTCATGGCTCACCAAGCCATCCATCTCTCCAGGGTCGGTGAATTGGTAGCAGACTGGTCTCAGACTTGTTTGGGAGAATAAGCAGCACTGACCTGATACAGCAGTAGGCCACCCACCGCGGGTCATTGTAAAGGCCACTTATGCATCCGATCACCTCAAACGAAGTTGAAAATTGGAGACGAATGCACAGTGCATTCCTCAGGGATTGCTCAGCACCAAGAGCTTTATTCTTTATTCTTCTATACTTAAATATACTATGGGGCGCCGTGTCCGAGTTGTAATGTTCGTCGAGGTACGCGCTAACTAAACCCCGCATCTCCCCTCCCCTAACACTCTCCGGCAGTCAACAACGAACGCCCTATGGAACGCCACAACCAGGCTATCCTCGAGATTGCAAGGAGACGTGCTTAACGAGTTCTTACGGTGCTCAAGTTGGAAACGATAAAACGATTTGAATGGTAAAAGTACTGGGATCCTCCCAGTGAAAAAAGCATTGTGAAAACGGATCAATAAAGTCTAAAGTAAAAGAAGCACCATGGTTGAACTTTGGAGTTAGAACTGCTCTGAAAAGCAGACATAGGCTGGACTAGAGCTAGATGACTAATATAAGAGTTCATGTGTTGAGCTGATGTGAAGAGTTGATGTGGGTTCAAATGTAACGGTGGCAAGTGAACGCATCAATCTGGCTTGGAGCGAAGACATAGTTGGCAAGAGCACGGTGTGCAGGTGGTTTGAAAACTTTGACGAAGGTGAAGAAAGTTCAGAAGATCAGCCGCCTTAAGGTCGTCCAAATAAAGTTGATCGTCAAGCTGTGCTCAAGTTGCCACCGTTGCATTCGCATCCGAAAGCCATTCGTGCATCATCAATAGCCTAATTTGCTCGCTTGTTAACCCCATCTTGAAATAAGTAGATAAATTATGCATTATTCAACGCTGAAGGGGCTTTCAAATGTGTCCAAAATCACATAAAATGGCCGACACCGAAAAAGTTACAAGCATTTTCTTACAACTTTTCTCCCCAACTTATTAAATGACATATTAGGGCTTGAGAAGGAAAAAAACTGTTACAGTGGTCCTTATGCAAGCGAGTGAAGGTGGCTGTCTAACAATTATTAGCAAACGGGGTGCGTGTAGATCTTTATCTTCCATCCTCCCCTTTGGAACTGAAAATGAGGGTGCCTGTTCAAAAAGCAAGACTCATAAGGATTTATTGCGCTAACAATTAAAATTGCTTGATCTTTAGCTTGTTCTCATTGTTGTTCGCTATTCAGAATGACGCATAGTCTCAATATTCGATTCCAAGTCTATGAGACGCAGATGTCTTCGCATCTACTCTTCACGTTGTCAACTATGCAGATCATTATCTATTTTGCCTATCTCATGGCAAGTGTTTATCTAGAAAATATGGCTAATCTACTTACAACTTCACGTCCTATTGTGGTATCTATTCTCGTTGGATCATATGTAAGTGTTAACTCTAGTGGTTTTCCTTAGGTAGTTAAGCAACGTAAGTACATCTAGGAAAATTTTGCATGTCCCTTTGAGAATTGAAGAAGAGGATGGATCTTTTTGATCAAATGTCGCACAAATAGAATTGCACACCATTGCATTTCAGCAGTTATTTGATATGGCAATCTAGAATTCTAAATTTTTCAGATCATAGGCTCTTTGATGAGCGTTTCCAGCACTTACATAATTGTTGACAATTCTTTTTTTGGAAGCACTTACAGAGGTGCTCAAAAGTTGAGAAGCGATTGACAGGAGAACTCACGAATATTGAACAAGGAGAACTTTGTTTACAATCACTTTAGTGGGGGGATGTGACCTAACACGAGCATGCAGTATCGAGTTTCTGTTCAAAAAATAACTTTTTCTCGTTTACCTTGCTAGTGAAAAAACTATGGTTAACGGCTACTATGTACTTGACATCTTGTGATACACTGTGACGGTGACGGTTATTGTCCAGCAGTAACACTTAAAGCATGTCATCGACAAAATCCACTTGTATGCACTGAAATCGATGCAGCTCTCACTGCTCGCTGCATGTTAATCTTAAGGAGACTGCATCCAAAAAAAGATCAGCTGATTATTTTACTCATGAATGTATCATAGTGCTGATATAAACTCATCATATCACTAGCTTTCTCGTGCTCAATCTTTTAAGTGAATTTTACACCGTCTGACGATTGGATGTTGGCAGACAACGCGTTATAGCGATGAAAGAGTGCTGTCCAAAACGAGCGTCGGTGATGCAACGGTTAGCATACGCTCCCGGAAAGAGTGAGATCGGGTTTGAATCCCGGCTGACGCAAATGTTTCTGCACAGCACTCCACATTATTGGGCATACTGTAACATCATACCACCGCAAGTGGCGGTCAGATAAAAAGAATTCTGACCGAATAATAATTTTGCACAAGCGCTACCAGAATCAACAGGCATTTGTCCTTGTGGTTACCGCTTCACCAAGAAGATGTTTTTAGTAAAGTAACGATGTTGTATCTGCTAGCTATCGATCAACACTCTCGATCCCTGCAGTTTCGGAATGACATCTTCGGTAGTGATGCTGTAGGATTAGGAGAGATGAAACTGCATTATAGAGTTTCTCATTAGCCTAAGGCGTTGTCAATGCAGAACAGAAAAACATTGGTTGCGAAGTCTCTCTTATTGATCCCAGAGAATTGTCATAGAATGAGTAGGAGAATCTTCTCAATGCAAGGTATATTTAAACGTAATCGTGACGTTTGAACAGAAGACTTCTTTAGGAGACTAGAATGAATTATCAGAGTTGTACTTTTCTGATAATACACTTGTTTTGGTTGTTGCGCTGATGTAATACATCACTATGAATCATCTTGGAAACCTCTCGAACTAAACAATAGTCTCTCTATAATTTTGTAAATCTTAGTAGGTAAAATTTGAAGAAGGCTGCGTGAACGATAAACATCAGATTGGGCAGTAATGTTCTACAGAATTCAATTCATGTAAAACCTTGCGATTCTGATGAGTGCTGTTTTGTGGAAAGCTTAGCAAAAACATGCGAAACGTGACGGCAGTTTGTATAGGTAACAAATCAAGAATAGTTATAATATATATGTCGAATAATCAATGCCAAATTCTTGCTTTCTTAGTATATCCTCACGACATATTTTAACTCTTTGATAAGGTCTCTTATGGCACTTATGTAGTCTATACGTACGCTTTTGGCCTTTCGGTCTCATCAGCAGCACGGTGTTTTTCAGTTCTCTCAGTTCGTTGTGAGAGGGTTTACCTCCTATACATAAAGAATTGATGCCGAATTATCTGCTCTATCCGTAAAGTAACAAAATTACCCGAAGTGCAGTCTTTTACAGTCGACTGCTCGTGGCTGGAAAATCGAAAGATCTTTATATTCGACTATTTTTTAGGACTTCGGTTGAAGCAATATATAGCCTGATAGCATCTTTCAGCCTTTTGAGCCTGTAGAACATTGCATGCCGAGTGATCTTTTAACCTGGTGGACAGTGTAAATATTTCGGTATCGATTACTTTATATGTAAGGGGTATGTATAATCCTTCACAAAGAACTGACTGAAGTGAAGATATCGTGAGACTGATGAGGCTGAAAAGCCGAAACGTACGTCTAGCATTATATAACTACCACAACGGGCCTCATGAAAGGATTAAAGCATGCCTCCAAGTTGTGTTAAACTTTATAAGAGGTCTCAAAAAATGATTCAGTATAGAGCGATTTTTTAGTCTTGTTTTCTGATGATAGCCAGGTGAATAGTTATCTCCTCCTCTAGGGATTCTGCTGCGCTTGTTTACGTGTTATCTTTCCTGATCTTTTACGAAGATTACAAGAATTGATTGTAAATCGATTTGAGCCGATGGATTGTCCTTTTCTGCGTTGGCACATTACTAGGAGTGTATCTGGCGACAGAGCTTTTTGTAAATATTGAGAACTCCCACGTTCTTCTATTGTTTAAAAATTCGCGGATATAGCGAACGTTTTCCGCACATGTCGGTAGTGAGTATTACTCTGAAAAGAATTCTGATAATGATCTAGTGCAAATGTTACATTTTTCGTTCTACTGATTTTTCTCCTTCCGGAAAAGAAAAAATTTTTGCGAAGGCAGTCCCATCACAGCGACAGTCATAACGTCAATTAAGCAGTACTCCGACTTGCAATTTTGAGGTGGTCTTTTACAATATGATGTTCACCATCTGGAAACACCTGTGTGCAACCGCGAATATGAAGGTAATGGAACCGTTATTACTGTGGATGATCATAATCAGTTCAGTTATCGACTTATTCTGTTCGTCCCATTGTGATTTACTGTTTACGATTTGAACCATTCTAAGCGATCTCTTCAGTACAGTCTTAACGAATATCCCCTTAAGGACAGCTTCAAAGAAATTATCGACATTCCTGTAGAATTTCCACAATTCGATACAGCGCTCTAACCTCATCTTCTCCAATAATTTGTGCGAAGATTCAGATAAAGAAAACTGTTTAGCTGAGCGTGAGTGGGGCTTTCAAAACTCACTCGTTCCTCATAAACATCGTTTTCGTTAGATTTAGTCGGAGACCACTCTTTCCACAGGTGTTGTCGAAATCGGTCAACATTCGTTTCGCTTGGCTAATGCTTGGCGTTATGAGGGCGATATCATAAACTGAACTATCGTTTATATTCTGGGATTAGCAGGTAGGGGGACCTGGAAATATCCTAAATCGTAAAACTGGAAGATGCGATTCAGATGCTTTCGTTGTGTTCGTCGTATTGTCATAGCGATATTTAGGTATCTCAGAGTAAAATTAGTAAACGGTGAAATATGATAAATTGTTGGTTATGTTACCAGAATTTCATAGTATTAATGCTACATAGATCTCAATAGATATCTAGCCATACTAGACTATTAAAAGCAAGCTAGATATTGCATTAACACTGTGACATTAAACCAACACCTACCAATATACTTTCTTTATTACTACTCTATTTGACCCGCATCACAGCTTATAAAGTGCTCGTCCTAGTACTTCCGCGTTCAGTTCGTATCGACTTGTTCTCTTCATGAACGTAGTAGAATACTGGTTGAGCACGTCTTTGTGCAACCTCGAGGATAGTCTGGCCGTAGCTTTTCGTAAGGCGTTCGTTTTGACTGCTGGAGAGTGTTGGGGGTGACGATCGACCCACGCCGCAACGGACATCACAATCGTTGGGACAAATTATATTGTATACTATAATGAAGTTTCAAATAGGTATTATGCTCATTTCATTTTCATCCAGCATCCTTTTCTCTATTTTCAGGTGATTTCTGTGTATCCTCTACTACTACCACTTGTCACCATGTTGTTCTTGACGAGAGCAAAACGAGTTCGTCAATCTAACATTCTATCAATGACTCAAGTGAGTAATCTTCTCCAAAAAACTTCGATTTTTTGTAGTTCCATGAAGTCACATTTCTTTACCTATTCACATCTTAGTGCTAATTTCTACAGTCATATTAAATGTGAAGATTGACGCATTCTAAAAAATTTGCAGATGAAAGCGTCTGGTGCTGAAGGATGGGCGACCTACTCTAATCAACTCAAAAAGCAATGGAACTGATCAATGCCCTTACTTTTCGTTATAAAATCTGGTAGATCACATCCATAAGGCTGCAAAGATGCATTAAATCAAAGTACGTAGGTTCCTCCGCAGCAAAACTTACGATGGTACCAAGTGTCGCCGTCTTCGCGTCCAAAATAGGCCTTCAATTTCTTGTTTCATTTCTTATCACTTCCTGAGCTCATCTGTAGCTATATTGCCCACCTGCTCTGTTTAACAAAATGTTCAATTTATGGAACAAATAGCCACAGTTTTTCAGTCTCAAAAGCAGCGAAATATGGCTAGAATCTGGGTAACATTTCAAAATTTCAACTGTGTTTTCATAGTCAGATGTTACAAACACTTGTCTTTGAATTTCTGCTCTTCAGTTCACGCGCTGAACAGACCAGAAAAAAATGTTTCAATAGTCAGTTAATGTGTCGGAGAGAAGATGTGATGTAGAAACGACTTGATTTGAATGCGTTTATTGCCTATACACAATAAAAATTTAAAAACTTTGTGTCTTCGAATTGCTATATGCCCTACAAAGCTGTTATGAAACTAGAAAACATGATTAATAACTTAGCCAGGAAACAACTCCATTACAGTAAAACAGTGAACTGCAAAAGATATATCTATTTATGCGACAAAATGTGAATATTCCAATTTCCTGTTTCTAGGTGAATTGCGTTCTTACCAGCGGCGATACTCCTAAAGAAATTTTCTTTTGCAGACTAAACGTTTATACAAATTTTGTTTAGAACTGACACACAGCGGCTTTAGCGCATGAGGATCGATATGAGTTGAGTAGAGCGCATATGAGGGAAAAACAAAAACGGCCTTACACTATCAACTAGGGTCTCTCAGGTCATATTTACTCCTTTAAAACCTTGTGCACGATGTATAAAACACTGACCGCTTCATGGTTTTCTTACCGGGCACACATTCTTCATCACACTTTTAGTAGTCGTTCTTCAGCAAAAAAATGTAGCCATAACACTGCATTTGGTTTTGATAAATGCTTTCTTGGTCATCTGTGCAACGAACAAGAAATTACGTTTTGCTTCCAAAATATATAGTATCTTTTACATTCGTGTTTGCTTGGTTTCTTCGCCGAACATAGCTTTTTGAAAAGATTTCTGTAGTCGTTCGATGATGTGAGAAACGGCAATTCTAAGGCCAGTCTCGGCTTTTGGAAACGCCTTTTTATGCGGTGTAGTTACGAATAAGAGAAAACTTGCTCCTGCTTGTGGCGTACTTCGTATGCTCCGCTATCGTTTATTTTCTAGCTTTTCAGTAAAACTTTCGCTGTCATTTTGTAGCTCGGAAAGTGGTGATTATAAAATTAGGTTTCTTCTCCGTAATATCTTCGTTGTACGTGGAAGCAGCACATTTTGCACTCCGTAGTTGCTTGAAGTAGTGAAGTTATTGGTAGTTCCATTGAAAAGTTTACATTCAAAAATTGGTTTACAGCAATAAAAAATGCATTGAATAAAAAAGTATCAAAATTGAGAAGTTTAGATCCTAGCATCCTTTGTACAACTCAACATAATTGGCTGAATGCCAAATGCATTATGACTGGTAGTAAACATAATGAACAAAGTTTTTCCTTTACGTAAGAGTTCAAGTAAAAACCATGCGCTCGTATAGCAAAAATCGCGGAGCATCAAAGTGTGCGAGAAATCTTGAAATCTTTTAGAAGGGAGAAAACCCTTAAATAAATATGAAAATTGAGCGTGGTGTGCGAATTGCACAGTGGGCGACGATTTCAACTGCTGTCGCGAAAGAGGCAATTTAGTCGTTGCAATGAAAGTCATCAAATCTTGAGATGTTTGCTGGTATGGTATAAGTCTTTTGTAATATTTAGATATGATCTAGTATTTCAAACAAAGGCAGCAGTTGCCTTTGATATTACAAAGATGCTTGAATGATGTATGAGATTATATGAATATAAGGCAATAGAACAAAGTCTGTACTTATATATCCATACTGCTCTCATTTCCGCAATCTCTAGCAAAGTTTCATGCAGATATTTTATTAGGCAATCGTATCAACTTCACTATAATAATATTTCATGGCTATGAGAATGTTTCTCAGAGGGATTTCACTTCATGACACTGTAATACGAATATCAATAAATCCACTCTCACACGTCATCAAAACCAGAATAATTTTATGTGTATAGAATCACTATAGAATTTCGTCGCTTTCCGGTTATAGATCCCAGGATTTTGAAAGGTATAGACTCGGCAAGCATTCAATAGTAATCGTAAAGAAGTCTAAGGGCCCTCAAGCAGCACTACTCACGTATAAAAATCCAAAACATTTTTTTATGGATGGGGGATGCAAAAACAGCCGAAATGAAAAGAAAGTCTGGGATCTGCAGCGTAGATAGAAGCGAAGTCTGTAAAATAAGAAATAATACCAGTATTTACAAAAAATATGAACTGAACTTCCTCACTGACGTTTTCACCGCAGAACATTATACTTTTTTCATTTAATATTTGGTATATAAGGAAAAATTGTATGTGTAATTGCAAATATATTGGGAAAAAGTTGCAAAAAGAAGTAGAAATAACAACAAATGTGTTGGTCTTTCTGTGGAAGTAACAGGAAAGACGAACGCTGTACTATAAGATAGAAATCTCTATAAAATAGAGAATAGTCTCAGTGCTTTTTTCCGCCCTTAAGATATGACGAGGCTGTTATGGTATGACGAGAACTAATTTACATAACTACGATTACTTGCATGAAATATTGAAATATCTCTGACTGTTTTGATCCGTGATCCATGATTACATTTGAGGTCGTATCTTGATCTCCATGTGACCTTTCCAACTACCAGCTAAGTCGTTTTTCATTGATAATTTGTGCATATATAGGTCATAATTTTCAGCTCCGAAATTCCTATTGAACAGTGTGATTTGCGTGAGTTGATCTAACATTATTGAGGGATATGTTTCAAGGTTCGGAAAGCCGTCGATGAGATTGATGAATTAGAAGTCTGTCTAAAGCAGTAAATGACCGGTTTTAGAAAAAGTCTTTTCATAATGCTGTAGCATTAAAAATACAATTATGTTGCACACCTTCCGCGCGCCTTCATTTTTCTCAAGCGTGTAATTCTCTGGAAGCACAAAAAGCACATGAATGTGCAGAGGATATTTAGTAGTATCTGAGTCATTCGTTTGATTTCTAGTTTCTTTCAAAGCGCAGAAAAAGTTCCCGTTAAATAAGAACTTGCATACCACATGTCTAATACTTTGGGTCATCGATCAATCGCCCCACCCCTAACGCGTAGATTAGCTGACAAACAAGCTTGCTCATTATGTAAACTCAATCATGTTCCCTGCTACAATGCAATTATAGGTCTTTCCAGCTATTAAGCACAGCATTGGAATCACTGAAGCATGCGTTATCGTTTGATTACTAATAGTCTAAAGAAAAAGCTCTATCCTGCTAAGAGTAAAGCACATACTTTTTTTTCTCCCACAATGCTATCAGAAGAGCTTCTCCAAAAGCAAACCCATTGTTAAGTTCTTCGAAACTTTCCCTATCAAAAGAGAACTAGCAGTCTTAAGATGAAATTATGTCCAGCAAAATATAAGCGAAACGAGAAAAAAAGACTCGTGGTCGCGTGAAACATAATTTTACTTTGGATTTCACAGCTCTATAAAAGAACTTCAAAAAAAAAAAAACCTGCCACACACCTCTATCTAAAAATGTTTGCTTTTAGATGTTCGCTAGCACTTCGATTAAGAGCTCTGGTCCAGCTAGTAAGGTGGCATATTCATTTATCGCTGCCTAAGACATAAAAGGATAAAGCTATCGGCGTTGATCACTACCTGAGGAATGCAGCATGCATTCGTCTTCAATTTTTAACTTCTTTTGAGGTGATTGAATGCATATGTGGCCTTTACATTGACTCGCGGTGGCCTGCCTCTGAACCGAGTCGGTGCTGTTTGTCCTCCCAGACAAGTCTGAGAACAGTCTGGTACCAATTTAGCGACCCTGGAGGGATGGATGGCTTGGTGAGCCTTGAGCGCGAGATCAAATTATTGATATTTTGCGCGCTGCAGAGCACCCCTAACCACTGCGCCACATGCACTCTTATCTAAGATATAAGTATCCAAAAATATGACACCAAAAGATCTACAGTGGATTATTGTGGTAGGAGATTGAACTAGCAACCTTCTTCTCAATGGGCAGGTGTCGAGAGGTAGAGAGGAGTGAGACAAACACTATTTGCCCACGCTGAGGTGAGAGTAGCAAAGATGGGGGTGAAGCCGTTCTTATGCTGGGGTAAGAGCTTTGCTAGTTAGACACGTCCAGTGTGGGTCAGCGGAAGTCAAACGGTTAAGCCTCATCAACAAAGATCGTTTTACGAAATCAACGAAAATATAGCTAGTACTATCGACCAACACTGTAAATTCGTACTAGTTTCGGAGTGACTTGTTCAGCAATGATTCCTGCTAGATATGGAGAGATAAATTTTTTTCATAGAAAGTTTTTCTTCATTTCTAATGTGATTGGTGACACAGTATAAAAAAGTAATAGTTGTAAAATCCCTATATTAAACACAGAAAATGTTTATAGGGTGAATAGGAGCGTCCTTGCAATGCAAAGCGTCTAAAATGTAGCCGTTCCGCTCAAAATGAAAACTTCTTTAGGAGACAACAGGGAAACATGATAGTTGAACTTTCTTAATTCTTCAGTTATTTTGGTTATCGCTACTGTCTCAAAAGTTTGAAAACTCAAATAGTTTAGCCGTTTTTTTCCCTTTCAACACTTTGTGGACACTTTATCGATCCGTCTTTACAGTATCTCTTTTCACTTTGCGAATCCCAGTATTCCTAGCACTCAACTTGGTTGTTTTGTCTTCCTCTTGAACGTCGTAGAATACTGGTTGAGCGAGTCCCCTTGCAATCTCGCGGATAGCCTGGCTGTGGCGTCCCATAGTATGTTGTTGTTGACTACCGGGAGAAAGTTGGAGGGTGGAGCTCAGTTCCACGCGCGTCGCGACGAGCATCACAAGCGCTCGGCCACAACGCCTCGTTTCTAACACTTTGCACCGCGTTATTCTTTCTCTGACAGTGTGAAAATTCCTAGCATCTGATGGTAATAAAAATAAACAAGGAAGAGAAAAGGATATTTTTCTTACATTGTGGCAAATCGCGTCATAGTGAATAATCATTATGACAACGAATAGCCGTACACCAGTCTTGCATATCGTTTCTTACAGTAACTCAGCCGTTTCTCATCGCATTCAATTATCTATCGTTCATAGAAAATGAAAAGGTACTACACTGTTGACCCGCGGCAGCTTTAGCGCAATCCAAATTGGTTTAGACTTGGTGGGTTAAGACTTAAATGCATTACAGTCATGCTGGTCGAGCTTTCAAAAGTTCTCGTGAGTGTCGATAAGTTGAAACTCTTGAGAAATAGTTCACCAGTGTTAGGTAAGGACCGATTTTGGGATAACAAAGTATAACACTGCGCTATTGATGCGTTAGAAGACAATCTTTTCCTTACCATAATTCTCGATTTGGACCCTATAATTCTCACAGGACAGTGGCAGTTCCTTACTGTCTTTAGAAATAAAATGCAATCAAAAGCTCAGGGAAAAGCATAATTCCAGAAGCAGAAATCACGATCCCTTCTTTGAGCTGAAAGTCACAAGGTATGCAGTACACACACTACACAAATTAGATACCAAGTATTATCGTCGGAAACACTATAAGCCTTTGTTTTTGATATGTGTTGATTTCGAGAAAACGTTTTACATCATCGTAATGAATACATTTTTGGTAGGGATTGTTTTCAGTCTAGCGCACGCCCATTACATTGTGAACATGATTGTTTTGATTATGGACCGTATCCGACTGTTGTCATAGGTGCAATAAGAACAACTCAGCTGTTCCATCTCTCCCATATCATCGCTTGTGAAAAATTGATGTCATTCGACAAATCATCTCGTCAATACTGTTCACTGCCGCATTGCAATGGATTATGGAATCATTCAATGGATAAGATAAGCAACTGGTAAACTTCCAGATAACCCTTTTGTGAGCAGCATCGCCCTTTAAAAGAGTGCTTACAAAGTCAAGACGCTGCGTACAGAGCACAGGACAGCAAACGATAAAGCAGCGCTTTATTTGTAGATTTATAGAACGAAGTCCCTGATTTGACGATCAAATCACTCATTAAAAGCATCAAATCCACTGTGCATATAGGGCGACG
The DNA here is from genome assembly GCA_019055375.1 of Parelaphostrongylus tenuis. Taxonomy (NCBI): domain Eukaryota; kingdom Metazoa; phylum Nematoda; class Chromadorea; order Rhabditida; family Metastrongylidae; genus Parelaphostrongylus; species Parelaphostrongylus tenuis. The sequence continues at coordinate 5,985 of JAHQIW010007082.1, read as the reverse complement.
AATTTGCAGAGAGCAAGAACTGAAGACGAGGTGGCCCAACATGATGGCTGCAATACAATGGTGCTCAAATCACGCTGTTCATAGGGCATGACGTCACCCATCTCGCCAATTCAACAAAAGATACTGCCAGGGGCAACAACTTTACGAATATAGAGAGAGCAAATGACGCCGTTTTCTCAGACGAATTTTCAGTTGATAAGTATGAGTTTTCCTTTTCGTAGTTCAACTGCATGCAACATGTCTCTTTACATTCAGTTAGAGGCATGTATTCAATAAATGGTGATTGATAATCTGATTATATGATAGCATGTTTCAAGCGTTTAATGAGGTCCGACATGGCACTTGTACCGTACTTAGACAGGCCTGTTTCGCATTTCCTGGCTCATCAGTAGTACGGTGCGTTTCGATTCAGCCGATCCCTGGAAGAAGGATATACCCTACTTATGAAGAAATCGACGCCGAATTTCTTTGATCACCGCATGTCGAATGACTTCATTTTTCAGTTTTGAGTTTCTGTGAGTTTTTAGCGACGTCTATATAAACCTTCGAACGTAAAGGTATAATCATGAATATTGAATTTTGATTTAGCATTGAAAGTGATGGAATGCATATTTGGCCTAGCGTTTGTTCAAATCTTTGGTTTTATTATTTTTTTTTGGTACCGTACTACCTACTCTTAACTGATTGATGATCTGATGGGCTCGAAGGGTGCTGCCGAACTAAGCGTGTGCTGCAGAGCGTATCTAACCAATGCACTGCACTCCGTCTCACATATTGTAAGCTAGGAGTCACAACATTGTTTTGATGAATTGTAGTATACATCACTGACTTTGACATAAACTGCAATAAGAAGCAGAGCGTTTGAAGAACGAGGATTATAACCTGAGGAAATGTATTACATGAATGTTCTTGCTGCTGCTCGTACATTCTTTATATGATATAAGGTCTAAACACGTTTTGGGAATAAGTATTCGGATTACCCTCGAGTTATCAAAGCTGTAAAAGTTTTATCCAAGATTGACGCGTTGTAAATGCTCCTATACTTCTTGGTAAGCATATAAATTATCGAAAGATCATCATAAATGTTATGTTTGCTGCTTGGTAAATAATGTTGTGTAATTTCGCGATAATCAAAATAACCAAAGATGTCCAGGACGACGTATGACTGATTCGTTAATTGCTAACATATAAAGAAGCGGTTTGAGCGCCGCTATAAGCCACATGGATATCTTACCCGCGTCGAGGTAAAGATTACCCTCCGTAGCTTCGAAAGAGCCATCATAGTTGCTTATAAGGTCATAAATAGTGACTTGACTTGTTAGTAGCTTCTTCACCTCATCGTGTTTTTCCAAATTTCGGATAAATTGCTCTCAAGATAGTTAACAGAGTTCAGACGCAACGCATAGGTGAAGAATGCATCAAGATGTCAAAACATTTATCCTTCTTATCTTTCAGAAATTCCAATCTATCATCTGAGGACTAATCGAATGCAAGAAGTGCTGGGGCAGCACAGTAAATTGTGATAACGTGCCCTTTAAGTGCAACAAATTTTCACTATATTATACTCATTGCATAGAGGTAGTATTTTTACGACGATTTAGATCGCCACATACATTCCTCTAACTACAAGTTGAAGTAGCTCAAGCGTTTTGAATAAATTTTATGAGGCCAAACATGAACCATAGAGGAGGGTAAATCTCGTTATTATGCGTGATCATATACGATATCATAGATTAATACTTTGGTATGAGAGAGGTGCGTACCAATTCATGCTAACTCTACACGGCAGATCTCCTCGTTGAACATTCCTCCGAAAAAGCAAAAACGGTATGTTGAAAAGTTGTTTTGTCTCCTACTGCAACTGTGAAATTGAAAAATCATCATTTTTTTGTAGTGGTTGTGAAGTATTTTACTGGCAAGTTGCAGTCAATTTGGTCTTTCCAACCTCTTGAGTAACGAAATTGGTCAGAACGACAGCTGCTGGAATAAATTCCATGATGGAAACCTTTTTTTTTTGCTCATCAGAAAAAACAATGAATTATCGATTGATGCCAGATCTAATATATAATTAATTTTGGGAGCTAAGCTAGAGTTTTTCAACAGAAAACTTTTGCAAACTAGTGTCGATCTTGACGTGTTATGCTCTACTGTGGTAAAGGATGGTTTTTTGTCTTCTGTAATTTTCCGACCCGTGTGAATCATATTCACAGTTTTTTTTCAACTAAGACGTAAGAGAAAGAAACACAAAAGAGAAGCATCAATATAAAGTTATGTATCTTCAGTTATGACCACTGGGCTCGAATCAGCTCCTTCACCATCCCTTTTACAGCTTTGAGAAGAGAAGGCAGTTTTGTGGAAAAAAAGGCGGATTGTAGTAAGAAACGGTATTGTTCAGAATCCGTCAGCAGGCTGAAAGCTAAATGATTGAACTGCCGAAATTCTTCAAATTTTAGCAGTATGAAAATTACTGACCTAATTTGTACTCCCTGATCTTAATAGCTATTGATGATTATGCGCTTTGAAATTCCATTCAATAAAATGTTACGTGCTAATGAATGTGGTTGATCAGCTATAAAAAGTATTCTCATGAAGCGCTAGTCCCATAAGCTTATTAGCTGCTCATTTGTACGTAGTTTTTGGTCACAGCTTTTCCAAAATGTCGAACCTGATGGAAAGAAAAACTACTCTTAGTGTCAATGTTGTGATAAACGTAGGGACGGTGTGGAGACTAGAGCTGCCCAGCAATACACACTAATAGTTATTTCAAACCTACGCTCCAAGCTAACTTTGTTTTCCTATCCCTTTGGAGTTTGAAAGCATACCAGATCTAACTGCAAAGGTAAAAGTACTCACTTGACAAGTCGATAAACTACTAAAGTCAACATAAAGACCAGATATGTAATTAATCACTTCAACTTCATCTAATAACGCTGAATGCCTCGCTCAGGTGTTGATCAACTCCAAGGACTCCATATTTTCTCCTTTATAGTTGTATTTCACGTGGAGAGCAATTACTTTGAATGCCTTTAGCAACAACATGTTTCTCGCTTCCTCTGCGTACAAGCCAATGTAGTCCAACGTCCTTCTGGAGTAAAAAAATTGATACCAGATCCATCTGGTAAAATCTCTTTCTGATCAACAAGCTCAGTGAATGGATGTTGTGAAGGCGAAAAAACGTTCTACACTGTCGCACAAGAATTTCAAGAAGAATATACTCCATCTGCTTTTTGCGGTAATCACAAAGAAGTGATAGTCACTTAGTAGCAGCAACACTAAATAATTCTCAGGAACTCGGTAAATGGCGGATTAGGACAAGATACTGAATGAAAGAAATGCATGTGATCGCAAGATTTGTGATGACGGTTGAACTGAATGAGTCATGGTAACTACTATGAATGAGAATATACTATTACTGACTAACACGAAGTTTTTATGTATGCAGTTCGGCCAAGCTTCAGCACCTTCGCCACATTCAGAGTCAATGATGCGACTCGATTTTCTATGGTACACTGTTGTCGTGATGTGGATGTTTGTTGTCACGTCGAGTTGATTCTTGTAGAGTGGAGCATCGCTGGAGTGAATTTCCTCACTTGAAGGTGCTTTTTCGTACACGACGAGTCAAGGACCTATTGCCTTCAATTTAGTCTGCTTTCATCGATGCCTCTCATTAGCTTAATGGTCTAGGCAAACGTTAGCTATTTATGTCAATATTGAATGATCGTCAATTTTATATTGCATATTTTGTCAATCTGATAATTGTCGAATTGTCAATTTGTCAATTTAATGTTACATATGTGAAGACACAGATAATACTAGACTTCTAGCGGATCTGGTTATCTTGAAAGTAAACTTTAAAAACTTTTGATTTCTGAAAACGTTTCCTTGTTGTGTTGAAGTAACAGAGAGAAAATTATCTTGTCTTCGGAGTGTATAGTGTGTTTGCATTCGTATTTGTTCAATTTTTTGCTGAACAGAAATTTTGCATCTAGACTTCCAGAAATCATTCTATAGCGTGCTGAACAGCAACTTTAACTCCATGATTGGTTTCTTGAAAAGACATCCTCTTACACTACTGCAGCGAACGGGAATTTACGCATCTCCTTAGGTGCGAATCCTTTGCACAATTGCGTCTGTGTATAGCTTTGCTTCAAAACTGAGAGAAAGACAAGAATAGCTTAAGAACTAATCCTTATTTTGAGCTTTCGCGAGGTTGGTATTATTTTTGGTCGATTGTTCTTCTTGACTATCGATGGTTGTTTTTGAGAATTAGTGACCGATGTTTCGACGCGTACGCCTTCCTTAAAGTCTGAATGTATTATTGTAACGCTATTCGCCTAATTATGCAGTGTAATATGGTTGAAGTAATTGAAATCTATGGCATTCGCAAGCACTCATACTCAGATGTTCCTGGACCGTTTACCTACACCATTCCGAACAGCGCGTACGCAATGGAGTCATTCGACGTCACTGCTCTCTATACCAAAGTGTCGAATGACTCCGCATTGCAAGCCACACATGAGCTTCTTGTGCAACATCAGGAAGCTGTACACATGTATGGCTTGCCTACTGAGCAGTTCATGGTTCTATTAAAGGTGTGTTCGAACAGCTCTTTAGATGGTCCAGGAAATATTTTGCTCAAATTTGAGGGTTGGCAATGGAGAAGGACTGGCGCCTAGTCTGGCTATTGCCTTTATGTTGAAAGTGGAAGTACCAGTGATAGACCTTTGGCTATTGTTCTACTGTAGGCATATAGATGATTATTTGGTATCTGTTCCACTCAAGAGGAATTGGATAATTTCCAGGTTGTTGGATGAACAGTTAGAGTATATAAGATTTACCCGTGAGATACTAAAAGATAATTGGCTTGATTTCTTGAACGTGAAAGGAAACTCTATCGAGAACAGCTACATGACAAAGTGGTACCGAAAGCCAAGTAAAAAGAGTATCCTGGTTAACTGTGTCTCTTCACATCCTTCACCTGGGGAGGAGCAGAGAGTAGAATCCGTTGAACTGGCTCGGGAAATATATACTCGTAGTGGATACAAACTTGTAACCTCTCGGTTTAGGTTTATAGGAAACAGTACGCCTCCAAACGAAAATTCAATGTAAGGGAAAATCACGTTTATCCTCTTGTTTTTTCAAGTGAGGTAACTACAGCTATAAAACGTTGTTTAAAAAGAGCAGGTCTAGCTATTATTGAAATACCACAGAATACTCTTATTTGCCAACTAGTTCATAACATCTTATACGATCGCTTTTGTAAAATGAAAGATTGTAAGATATGTCCTAAAGACAGAAACGGTGATTGTACGAGCGTAGGAACAGTTTACCTAATCCTTTGCAAAGCGCGCAGCGATAAATACATTGACGAAACGGTTAGGCCGCTCTATGCCCGCATAGAAGGACACCCAGCTGACAAGCGTCATAACAGACGAAATACCCCGCTTGGTACATAGAGCACAAAAACAGAACGAAGTAGATTATGAGATCGAAGTCACCATCCATGCGCAGGAGCAAAAAACATCAGCGCGAAAATTGTGGAAGCACTTTGAATTAACACCACCAATCCAACTATGAACCGCAGGGAGGATTGCCTCTTTATCACTCGTGATGAGGTGATCTCCTTCCGGTGGTTTCCACTTAAATCATTCAGTGGAACACATATAAAAGCGGTGAGCATGTTTGAAGTTGATTTTGTGCTTGAAGCGATTGAAATCGAGGTCTGGTGATTTTTCCTAAAGAAGTAATGGAGGTGTTTGACTGATTGGATTGCAAAAAACTTAACCCTTTCGGGCTCTGAAGAAGGCGAACTGCCGAAACTTCAGCTGTTGAATGATATGGACATTGCGTGACACTTCGTGTTTGGCTTAAACAAGAAAATTAGGCATTGGTAGCGACAATATATTCCAGAAAAATTACTCACAGTGCTATCTTGTCTAGGGACTACCTATGAATTCTGGCTTGATTTAACTTTTGCTGATAACA
>JAHQIW010007074.1:0-392321 GCA_019055375.1 Parelaphostrongylus tenuis | reverse complement strand
GGGTAACTCTGGGAGTTGGTGATGAACGGGAGGCCTGGTCTGCTGCGGTCCCTGGGGTCGCAAGAGTTGGACTGTGTGAGTGACTGAACTGAAATTAAAACTGCTTTGGGTTTTTTTTTTTTCCATTTATTTTATTAGTTGGAGGCTAATTACTTTACATCATTACAGTAGTTTTTGTCATACATTGAAATGAATTAGCCATGGATTTTACATGTATTTTCCCAGCATCCGTCCCCCCTCCCACTCCCCCTCCAACCCCGAATCCATCTGGTCCTTCAGTGCACCGGCCCCGAGCACTTGTCTCATGCACCCAACCTGGTGCTGGTGATCTGTTTCCCCTAGATAGTTATACATGTTTCAATGCTGTTTACTCTCTACTAAACTTCTGCTTTGATCTCACTTGTTGTCCAAGGGACTTTTAAAAGGGTCTTCTCCACTACCACATTCTAAAGCATCCATTCTTAGACATTCAGCCTTCTTTGTGGTCCGATCTCTCACACCATTCGTACTAGTGAAAAACCATAGCTTTGACTATGTGGAGCTTTGTGGGCAAATCTGATGTCTCAGCTTTTAATAGTTCTGTATAGCCCTATTATACATATCAATAGGGAGATGGGCTGAAAAAGAAGGCTATCAGGGCAGGGCCTTGACTTTCAGAGTTTGATTCAGTTGACCCAATGGAAGTGACCATTTCAGGATGGAATTTTTTAAAGTCTTTAAGAAAGTCCTAGCCTAGCATCAGTTCTTACCTAGTGAAGCACTGTGAGAAAAGAGTTTTTCAATAAATGTCATGTGAACAGACAAAAGCAAAGCGTTCTGCCTTTTGTGATGCAGATACGAAAATAGAACAAAATCCACTTGGTTTCCTCTGAATCTATCCTTGCTGTCTTAGTACTACAGGTACATGTCTACGACTCTTTGCACCTCATCAGCGTGTGATTCCCCCAGCTCTCTGTGCCATGTGATTTCCTTATCAAGGGAAGTGGGGGGGGCTGTGAGATGTGCTGTGCGTTGCGTATGGGTTCTGTGTGCTCATGTGTCGGGAAAGAAGACCAAACCAGGGATTGACAGCCCCATGTCCTTCCTCATTGTCAGACGGATCTTTGACACTAGGTCCCACCACGGGAAGCCCCAGTTTCTTATGCTGTTGGACTAATTCACCGAACGACACACAGTATCTTGCGCGTGGCGGTCACAGGCTAGAGAGCGCTGTCAATCTCACATAATTATGAACTCGAGAAGCAGGAGATATAAAATCAGATGTGGCGTGCGATAGCGGCGCAAAAACCTAATTGGAGTGTAAGAGGACTTTTTCTATGTGTTAGTTTCTATACAGATGTCAGTATTACTCAACATGGTTTCGAAGGTGTAGGACAACATAATTTATGGTATTCACCATAATGGCTCGAGTCTTCTATGTGCGGCGCGTGGGTTCCCTAATGTTTACAGTCGCACTCCCATGAGTTATGTGTGGTTAATTGGAAAAACTATGAGGTAATTGACTGATGTTCATGGACTTTGTTCAAGGCACCTTAATATGTAGCCATCAACAAATAGAGATTAGAATATATTGTTTTCAGTCTAAAGTTACATCTTCTGCCTACCATTTCCCCTTTCCAATTATGTTATCTTAACACCAGTAGTTGTTTTGCTGCTGGTATCACATTAGAAAATTTAGGCCATAGGCTGTTTTTTTACCTAAAGGGTTCTTTTGATTGGTGGGACCTTCAAGCCAGAAATCATTCATGGATTTGCGTAGAGCCAACTTTTCCTTAGGCATCTGGGGGTGGGCCGTAGGAGCCAGAAAAATTGTTTTATTTATACAAATTGTGCTTTTTAAATAAGAACAAAATTATTATAGATACATTGAATATATACTAAGTGATTCACACTGGAGTTACATTTAATCTTTATATAGCCACAACCAAGTGCTCTCGTCCATGTTTTTTGTCACATTCCATTGTGTTTTCATGAAGGAAGGGGTCCATGAACTGTGAACTGATATGGAAACCATTTTACATTGGGAATACAAAGTTAAGCCAATATTATTCCACAAATATCCCACTTAGATTTTTGGAGTGTGCATATACTTAGTGTGTGATTTATATATTGTAGATTGTTTAATATAGAAATAAGCCAAGATGGTTTGCCACCATCTGAATGAAAAAGAAATGTTTTATTCAAAATAATTTTTTTCTTGTGTATCTCTCGATTTGTTATCTCGTAGTCTTGTTGCCTTTGTGTTTGAGCCACTTTATCTAGCCTCTGGTTGTTACCGTTTCCGTCCTTCTGCTCACTCACTACACCCGTCCTACTCGTGATGCCCCCCTATAACCCCCTATACGCGTGCTTCCGTCCTCTCTCTTCTACCCTTCTCTTTTTTTCCTGTATGTTAACCCCTCGCTGCTCCATAAACATAACGGCTTCGTCTGGTTAGCGTCGTGTTCCTTACTCTCCTCCAATCCCCCCCTTGTCTGCTTTGTGTTGTCCTGCTTCGCACTCTTTTTCGTTTTTCGTTCCAATAGCTTTTTTCTATGTCTCGTTTGATGCCCCGCACCATTCCTTTTCTTCGTGTTTCCCCCCCACCTTCTGTGCGCTGCGCATGCGGCTGTGTCTATCGTCACTGTTGTGTTTCCCGTGTCCTGCTTCTTTTGGTCTTTGCCCGTTGTGTATCACTGTCCTGCTATTTTAATGACTTGTTTCTCATTTTAGGACCCGCCAACTACTTCTGTTTCGTGGTTTGCATCCATGTCCTCCTTCTCTGAGAGTTGAACAGCCACCTGGTCTTCCATCTCGCCTCATCAGTATCACCATCGTTCTGTTAAGTCCGCTCCTTTTGTTTGATACTTCTCCAAGCGTTATTTCCAGGCGATCCTCCGTGCATCGTGAGTCGTCGGTCCCCTTCTTTGTCTCTTGCACAGGTCTCTGTGTGTCTCTAGCCCGGTGTCCCGTTTCTCCTCCTCCATCCGCTCCCAAATCCTCCCTGACCTTGTTCTTTGGGCCCCCCTAGTCCTAAAAGCACTTTGGCCTATTCCTCCCCTTTTCTCTTCTTTTTTCCCATCTTCCCAAGTCGCCATGTTTCGCCGCTTTGCATTCCCACGCAACTTCATTCTGCGATTGCGTGAGCAATTTGATAGTCGAAACAGTAAGTAAATGTCAGATGATCGTTTTTCTCTTAGTCCTCCCTCAGTTGCCTCAAGTGCGTCGTAGTCTGACCGTCATCAACTGCTCTCCTGTCGGGTGGAGGAGGGGGGAGGGGATTGTCATGAAAACTGAGAATTTCCCTTAAAAGGACAAACGGTAGAGTATGGGGCGTTCTTCTTAGTAAAAAGATTTTTTATAGAAGGCTTTCAGTAAAATATTATTTTTTTCTGGTTTATAAATTCTCTCCAACGTACGGATTTCACTATACAATTACCAACACACACCCACTGTAAGTTCAATCGAACGGGCTGTTCCACTCAGAAGCGTAAGTGGCGATTTTAATTTTCTAGGTACAGCGGCACTAGAAAATCAGTGCACAAAACAAATTGGCTTTCAGTCCACCACGTTTCTGAACTATTACACGATTATTGAAAATCTATTGGAAAGCCAGGTGTAAGCGATAGCGAGGCACGTAAAGCACTCCGAAGGCGCAACTCAATTTCTGTCACCGTTTCTCACAGCGCTTTTAAAACATACATTTGCCATTCAATTTGGAAGCTAAGTTTATACCTTGAATCGGCCGCTTTTCAGGCTATCGATTATTTTACTACAATTTTGGTGATAAGCCTCTGTTCTCGGTGAAAAGACCATGCAGACACAGAGCAAATCACACTGCGCACAACCGAGAAAAAAAAAAGCAATTCTCTTTAGCTGCTACAGCTTAACAGATTAGCGATCTTAGAAATCAAGCAACCTTTGAAACCGCGCTTTTTTCAGCTATCGAATGACTGTTGAAGTCTAATAAAAATTGTGCTTGATGAGGAAAATTACGAAAATGCGCGGTGTACAATACGTGGTATACGTGGCCTTGAAAGGCTTAATGCGTCACGTGGTATCACTTCATGTAGAGTAGATAATGGCTGTAGTCCGAAGACAACATTCGAAATGCTTTTTTATCTTTTCGATAACATTAAAAAATTTCCATAAACACGATTGATGGTAGTGACCAAGACTGCAGGTGTTACTTATTAGCAGACCTATTCAAGACATCGCTTCTTAACTTTTCGGATGATCTGCGCGTCGACGTAGCCGAAAACAGGAATTCTTTCACTTATGCGATTGAAAAAAATCTCAGCATTGCCCACAACACTCGAAATTGCCTTGGAAATTTGAACCGCTCTTTCAATTCTCCTACATAGTGTTCTGGTGACCGCCGCGTATGTATGGTAGGAAACACTCGTTTGTGCGAGGTATTGTCTCTCTTTTCTATACCATCCTCTGGACTTTCACAAGCTCTTAAGATCGCTGATTTTTGGAAAGTAATCAATTCACGGTACAGAAAAAAAAGGACAGAGTATTCTTTTTTATAATGGGCACAGAGGGGCAGACAAATTATTTCCCATGAACACCATTACTTAGCTATGATCCATTCCACATGTCATTGGTCTGACAAGTGCTTGTGGAATACGAATCATAGCATCAACAAGAAGAAGAGATGTCACTGCAGGTCAACTGGTCAGAGAGAACTCTTCGAATGAGGAACAATTTATCATTTTCGATCTTTCAGCGCAATAACAAGGCCTTTTTAAAAGTTAAATACATCATTCAGATTGTTTTCATTCAAGCTATCGACTAATTATTTAAACATTAGAAATTATTAAAAAATATATAATAACTTTCGTTTCGAGTGTTTCTTAAGACCACATCTCAAATTTCAATATGCCTGGTAAACATTTTTGAGCCACGCATGCCAGTGGGTGCTGTGAAGGAGGGGCTGACTTATAGAGTCCGATACACGTGTTTTCGATCTTGCGATCTCGTCAGTCGGGCAATTACCCTTTCTCGTCTTTTGCCAATCCTGTGTGGGTGCTCCAGTCTCCACACTAAGAGTTGAGCGACGACGAACGTTTTACACTCTATGTCCAGTGAAATTATCACCAAACACAGAGTGTTGTGAACTCGATTGCTCGTGGCTGGTATATTCAATATATCAAAACTTTCGTTTCAAGTCTAGTGGTTCGGTGAAATTTTTTACTGGACATAGATTGCAAAACGCTCGTCGTTGCCAACTCTTAGTGTGGGGACTGGAGCACCCACACAGGATTGGCAAAAGACGAGGAAGGGTAACTGCCGGCTGACTAGATCGCAAAATCGAAACACGTGTATCGGGCTCTATAAGTCAGCCCTCCTTGACAGACCACTGACATGCGTGGCTCAAAAATGGTTACCAGGCATATTGAAATCAAAAAATACGTTTTTATAATAAATCTAATCAAAGAGCGATAATTGAAGTTATCCATTTTTTGCAATACACGATCTTCTATCGACTGTTACACCTAGTACTAGATCCTCTATAAAAACCAAGTAAATCGTCAGAATTCTCAAGATTTGGTCTGTCCATTGGTAATTAAGACTCCGAAAGAGAAGCTTTGGTCAGCGAGAAATCTTTTAATGAGAAACAAAATTTTTATCTTGCTAGTTCAGCGCAATAAGGAAGGTTTTTTCAAAACAAGCTACATCATTCAATTTTTTTTTTTATTTGTGCTATCGAACGATTATTTGAACATTGAAAATGGACTAAAAAAACGTTTTTAAAATGGGTCGGAAAGGGCGATCAGATAACGGACAAAGTACCGAAATTTCTTATATTTTGGTTCTGTCAAATATATTGTCACTCGCCCACGAAATACCAATGGATCAGAGTCATTGCTAAAAGAACTCAACGAAGTGGAAATCAGGCTAGACTAAACAGAGAATGAATGAAATCCGTGAAGATTTCATCGTGTGAAGGTAAATAAATCACCTGATGGTTTTTGCATAACAGTGACTACCTCATGTGTGTACCTTGGACTTCAATGGACACAGAGAATAGCATTAGAGAAGGGTAGCAGAAAGAGCGCATCCGGACCATATCAAAAAAATCAACACGACCAGCCTACGGACCCAAACTTAACATCTGCCTCACCGACTCATTCGTCTTTACAAAAGGTGATGCGGGGACAAAACCTTAGCCACATTTGAAATTCTTAGCGCCACTCACACGCCTTTTCAGGGATTTCTTCTGAAATTTGACCGACACACACAACATCAAGCCGGAATGCAAAACTCCGGACAAATTATATAAATAAGAGTGAAGACCTAGACGTTTAGTCTTTTCATCATATCCGTTCTCATTGAGGACTTCTGAATCAACGACTATGCATATGGATTGCTTCATTTGCTTAAGATAAGTAAAATGACAAGTCAATGATTTACCATTCATAAGAAAAAACTCTGCTTGCAGATGAAGAACTACGAAAATTATGAATAACCTAGCTGATTCTGAGCAAGGGCTCAACGTAGGAACATATGAAAGTGTACAACATCGTTAAGGCAAAAAAAAAAACATGTTTCACTCATCTATTTTGTATGAATAATAGAGTTCATGATAAAGCATACTCAATAACTACAAATGCCGAAAGAAAGCAATAACGTTGTAGGCAGGTTTCTTATCAAATAGGGACGCTACAAAAGGAGCTATTAGCAACAGAGAATGGAATGTTAAGACAATTGTTCTATTCAAAATCCATGAGAGGAAATAAATCATGTTGTTAGTAACCCCCTGAGACTAGCTTGTCGTAGGCGTCGAGCGTAAGGAAGTCACTCATATTTTCCTCGAGGGCAAACTTCGTCAGAAGTTCAGCAGCTTCAGGAAGTCTGAAAATTTCTCATAATAAAGATCTGATTTGGGAAGTGGTTTTGATCCGAGCAAGGTAGCTGATAGATATTTTGAAGATAAATGCTGTTGAAAACTAGAGTAGTTCTCAACTAGAAGAGTAATGAGTTCCTGATATTTCTCACCGTCTTTCACATTATACGAGGAATTAAGAGATTCCAAAAAATTATAACCATACATTCACTGAGTTTATATGTGACGAAATTATGCTGGACTTAAGCTAAAAACTAAACAGGTCACTGTTCGGTACCCATTATGAAGAATTTTGCTGTTCTGTTTTAATTCTACTGTAACTCAGTACTTCATGGAATACAGAGTGATAAAAAAAATCAAGTTAATAAGAGCGAAATTCCGAGTCGGGACGAGGGTGATTTCGAAGCACAGGCTACTACAAATGTGTTCTTTTTGCTTTGAAGCCGTGACGAGAATCTAAATCTTTTCACTAGTATCCATAATAAATTACATGAAAATGGCCATCATTGAGTTCAACCGTTCAGTAGATCTCTCACCTGTTCACTACTGATCCTGCTCTGATAAGACGTCTCTCTGTTTCGGCGGCAATCGTCTGCTTCACAAGTTGAGCGTCAATGGTACGTCCGTCTAGAAAACAAATTTCAGGTCTTTTTCTGTGAAATCTTGACATTCGAACAAACCATGATAGGAGCTACCACAGTAGTCTGGCTGAGAGGTTGTGTGAAAAGTTCTCGCGGTTTTGGTTTCTTAATGCTTTTTTTATGATTAAATTGCATGATTTTGGTATCATTCAAATGCGCATATTGTTGCGAACATTTTATTTTAGACCTTGTCTATACTTACGCTAAGATGGAGCTGTCTTGGGCAGAAATTAGCTTGTCACTCATGCATGAATGGCGCGTAGGAGAAAGTGCCAGAGAAGCGGCTCTCAAGATTGATGGAACTAGGGCGATGATTCAATTGTACAAAGGACGGCTAATAGGTGGTTCGCGAAGCTTAAAGTTTGATTGAATAGTTTGAAGAATAGCCATGCTCGGTCCGTCCACAGGAACTCAACCGTCAAGCAGTCTTTGAGATGATCGACGTGGACCACTTCACTAGCATTTGCCTTACGTACCGTTCGTGCATGAGTAGCAAGAGAATCTGCTTTCCACGACAGTTCTATCGTAGAGCAAATATATGGCAAATGTGTATAGAAAATGCACGCAAGAAATGTGCAAAGAACGACACAAAAATCATGCGTTTTTATAAAAAAAAATTATATGAAAAACCAAAAGGGGCACGAACCTTCCACGCAATCTTTTATAAGTGAAAAAGATATAATATATAATGTTGCATTGTAATAAAGCAGTATAGATAAGACTTTTTGTTCTTTCTAATTCTTATTAACCTCCAACTTCAATGACTAGATTGTCGATAATTTTACTCCTTATTTATGACGTCATGAATTCACCTTCTAGTTTGGCATCATGTCGAAGCCATTGCCAAAGTTGAGCACGACTAATTTCGGCGGTGGCTGCATCTTCCATAAGATTGTACAGAGGAACACATCCAACTCCACGGAGCCAAGAGTCAAGATAACCTGGAAATCTTGCTTTAATACATTGTACCAGTGGCATGATTTTACTAACCAGGTTTCTGAGACACCACTTAGATTTTTTTGCTAACATTTGAAGTGCTATACAGCTTTAGAACTCTAAGTAAAAACTACAAGAATGATTATAGTACATGGTTACAAGTTAAACGAACCAAGAGTGACATTTATATTATGACGAAAACCCTTTTCGGTGCGGGTGCCCTCCGGAATCGCTGTCAGTTCCGCCTTTGTCACCATGAGTTTTTCGAGCTAAAAGAGCTCACTATGCTGTTTTGCTCGAAGATGTACTACTTATCCCACTACCTGTTTCTGGATTTGATTCGGTGTCGGCATACACCTGTCGAAGATATCACGGGCGATAGGCACCAGGCCAGGATGAGCAACCCATGTACCATCGTGACCTTAATGCTGATACATTTGCGAAGAGTATCTGGATGTGATTTTTCTGAAAATTCTCCTTGACTGACCGTCGGTGACTTCGCGTTCCTTGTCTTGTTGAACAAGCGAGAGTGCTTTGTTGTTTGCAACCTGTAATGATGCAACTCCGTGATTCTTGCCAAGTTAGCATAAACTTCTAAAACCTCCTTCTCAATAGCGACAATGTAATCAATAGTACTGGCCTATATTTCATTAAATTTTATCTAAGAAGATTGAGTGGTACATAAGAATTTAACCTTAGGCGGAAGTTGAACACGTGTTTCACCCTTATCAGGGCTCGTGCTACCACTGCACCCAAGTCTACCGCTTCACTAACATTTTTCTTTGATATGAACTATGTAAGCGGTCAGCAACCAACCTTTAGAAGGTTGTTTGGTGCTCACATAATAACATTATACCCAGTTGAGCTAACAGCTTTTTATATGTGTAGCCCAAAGTTCTCTGGATGCGCAATGGCCGAGTGGTTGTGATGTACGTCCGGCGCTCATGGAGCTGAACTGTACTCTTCAACACTCTTCGGCAGTCAACAAGAACGCTCTACGAAACTCCACAGCCAGGCTATCCTCGAGAATGAAAGGAGACATGCTCGACCTGTATTCTACATCCTTCAAGAGCAAGATGGAAAACAAATCGAATGCTAAAAGTACTGCGATTCGCACATTGAAAAATTGTAGTGATAAGTCGCGTAAATAAGTAAGTAGTATTTCTTTGTTTTTTTCTGCCTTCTAGCTGCTAAGCACGCGCCCTCGGTAAACGCGGGTACAACTTTCCGCCTGAAATCGAATTTTTGTGCACCATTCAATCATCTTGGGTTCAGTCAATACTCTTCTAAAAACGAAGAAAAAGTTGATTGTTCCCTTCGCGAATTATTTCAGTGTGCTTGATTCTTTTGACTACATTTTGAAGCTTCCTCTATAAAGATTAATACTTTACAAATTAGCCAATCCGTCATCTATTCACTTTTTGAAAATTTTTAGCCTTCCGTATTGCTTTGCTTTGCTCTTCTGATTTTTGTTTAATAAGACATTACGGCTGCTTCTCCTAATCGTGTTAATAAACGATATACTTACATCGTCGTTCTTTATCGGGATCTGAGCAGCCATTCCACCCATGGCGGAAATTCCTCGTTGATGGCACGTCTTAATACATAGGAGAGAATAGGCACGCATAAATGGCGCCGTCATACCTAAATGTGTCAGACCAGTTTTGTTCACTTTATGCAGCTTATCAACAACACAAAGTGGTTTTATTCCAGTCCCAATCATCTTACTGCTCCTGGTAATTTCTTGTTTGATACCTTCTCTGAGAAATTGGTACCAGTCATGACGATATGCAGTTGGATTAAGACTTCCGTGTACAGTGCCTACCTATCTGGAATCGATCGGGAAGCAGATATTTTCGGTGATTTTGGAACACCTTAATGTACGAAAAGATGTAGTCCCATCGACCGCAGTTCAATCCCACGATGTAGTCTTTGAGAGCATAGATGATTTCATGCATCTGAAATCCCACAAATCTATTCGTTACACTCTGAACTTTAAAACGCTCCAATTTTGCTCTGAGAAGTTCTTAAGCTTGTATCAAAACTCCTGACGAGGAAATCCTTCCCAAATTACCAGATTTATCGCACAAGAAGGCACTATTTACAGTATCCCACCGAAACATGTTCTCATCAATGAAATGAGAAGCTTCGGTTTCCTGCAGAGAGTTCCTTGTATTCTTTTGCCTACAATTTCGAGTCATATTTTTTGCAGCGTTTTTATGCAAGGCTTACCTGAAAACTGGCAAGCAAATGCTCGATGAGTACCGTACATTTGATTGTCCCTTTGGACAAACCGAGCGCCTGCTCTGAATATGTGAATACGTCGGCCCACAACTTTGCCTCTTCGGCACTTTGCAGTTTAGGAAGATAGAAATAGGGACCACTTCCTTTTTCTAGCAAAGCCTGTAAACATGTTCAAAATGCTTAGAGTACTAACAAGTCAAGACAATTGATATTGTTCTCGGTCTTCTAGAAATCTAGGTGTCGGAGCAATACTGTTCAAATTGAGTCTTTTTTCGGAAGATTCGAAAGCTTGTCTTATCGTACAATTCCTCTGTTATATTCGAAATACACCGCAGAACTGGAGAAATTCTGGACAGTCTGAGAAGTATACCTACAAAAATTACAGTTTAAGAAATTCGTTCTTGCAGAGTACTTGGCAATTTCGATTAGTGTCTTGAATGATTAGGACTCATAGACTCATTTAAGTTGCGAGCTTAGTGAGAATTTGAGTCCACTCGAAGGTCTATTCTATGCTTTACCTTAGCATTATGATAAAGGTATAGACCAAAGTCGAACAAAGAGCCAGATGTCGGCTTATTATGGATCAAAACATGCTTCTCAGGAAGGTGCCAACCCCTTGGACGGACTTTGAGCACTAAAAACACAGAATATATGCCTGTTGTCCTAGCTCACAAGCTTCACAGCTCATTACCAGCAACGTTTTTATTTAACGAATATTCCTTCTTCGTCGCCGGATGATCATAAGTGATGTTGTCTCGCACTGCATCATAGAGATTCATCTGACCATCCAGTTGATTTCTCCAGGAAGGTGTGTTGGCATCCTCGAAATCGGCCATGAACACCTGCAAGTCAGACGGATTTCCACACTGTAACGACACTCAGCCTTCATATATCTGTAGTTAAATCATCAAAAGTCAAGTCATACAAAAGTCAAACATACGTTGGCCCCTGAATTGAGCGCGTTGATAACCATCTTTCGATCTGTCGGTCCGGTAATTTCTACACGGCGATCCTTAAACGACTGCATTATCAAGGAGTGCACATAAAACTTGAACAGTTATTTTGAAATAGTCAAAAGAAGTCTGGATATCTCCACTAACTTTATTAGATCGCACTTTCTTTCTTTTTTTTTCACTGTTGACTACGAAGTCATATAATAAATACGACTAAAAGTATTGCAAATGAAAATATTAGTGTGAAAATTTCTATGTTATCACGTCTTCGCAGAAACTTTGACAGTAGAGCAATAAACACCAATTCTATCGACGACAAATAATCACGAGTTAGCAACATTATCCAAGGTTCGCGCCATCAGCCTGAACACATTTCTGCCATAGCTCAGGCAACAAATCAATCTGCGCTCATAGGATGTATCATGCTCTGAATCAAAGAAAGCTGTTAGTCCATCAACGCAAATGATTGGTGTGTCGAAAACATCTTTCTTACTCAGGAAGTGTTCCAGCGACCGGAAGAGGTGATAGTTAGACGCTCGATCAATTTCCCTTCTGCCAATTCAGCGACATGCAGCCTTGCAGTTTTCTGAAGCATCGTGAGATTGCGGCGATGTGGACGTGACACAGGCCCTACTGCAACGGACCAAGTGCTCACAGTGGTGCTTGGCGATGATCGTCTCTTGGGCTGAAGACAAGTCCCAGTGAATCGACCCGATGTGGTCCCAAAAGATGATGAAGTGTAGCCTTCGATGCGAGTCGATTTTAACGTGAGTTGGAGTTTCCTTGTTGGTTTGGCGAGGACCATTGGTTCGAACGACGCTGATTTTCCAAAAAAATCTACTTTCGGTGTGATCTTAGCCAGAAATCTAGCCAGAATGATGGCGCATACTTCGATAGTGTTGTTAAGCAATTTCGGACACTTCGAGTTGATAAATTTGGTGTCTAGCTCTAGTGCCAAAACTCATGAATAGGCCTAATATTTCTGGCAAATCGTAGAGAGGTAAATCAAACGACCAACTCTCAACTAATCAAACAGTTAGTTGTATTCTCTTTTTCAAAATGAAACTTCTGAGTCTCAGTAAGATTCATGACCCAGGTGCGTGACAACACACAAGTGGCTTTTTTTCATAACAAAAGAAGTTAAAGGTGAGATCTCTTGAATACGTGTGCACTGTAACTGAATTTCAGACTATAATTTTGCCAAGTTCTAAATTATAGATGCTATGACATAGTATGTGCAGGGCCTGAAAATGGCGTGATCGCTGAAAACTTACTCATCCGTTTTGAAGAAAAATTACTAATCCAGTGTAAGCTTCAGAAGAGATAGTTTATGAAATAGTTTTCATAAAAGTGGACGATAAACTGCTATACTTCTTTAAACTAAGCAACACTGAGATCAACCTGAAGATCAGGTGGTATTTCAGCGCCCCGCCATGCTTTGTCTTCTCGGATATCAGTCGTGTCCCAGAGAAGTCCGGGAACCAGGCACCCTCATTAAGCTCTAGGAAAGAACAATGTACCTTGATCGGAACAGTTCGCTCATTTTTATTTGAACAACCCACAAATACAATTTTCTACTCAGATGATAATATAGTCTGGCTGTTAATAGCGGCAGTTGCTAAAGGTATCTTTGATGCACACGTAATTATTATTCGAACTAACCCTCAGAGAATCACCCGCTCACTAGGTCAATACTGGCCATATATATTTAACTTCTGAGCGCATGTGACGCAGTGGTCAGAGGTGCTCTACGTCGCACACGAGGTAAATGGTTCGATCTCGCGCTCATGGCTCACCAAGTCATCAGTTTTTTCGGAATCGGTATATTGGTACCAGAGGTGGTCACAGGCCTTTCTGGGAGGATAAGAAACACTGACTCGACACAGCGGGAGGCCACCGCAAGTCATTGAGGCTAGATCTGCATTCAATCAACTCAAGCGAAGTTCAAGGTTGAAGGTGAATGCATGGCGCATCCCTCAGGAATGATCGATGCCAAGAGTTTCATCCTCTATGCCTTTATATCTATATCAAACTAGTACTAAAGAGTTTCAATGTATTGTGCGTTCAAAAAGGATAGATCATCGCCGAGTTGATAGACCCAAAATTTAGGCGGTACCGATGTCAAGGGATAATCTCCGCCTGCAACTCAAGAAGAGAAATGACTATGATTTTTTTTCAACTCACCTTTTTGTAGTTTTACTCGCTTGCTCAGCAGTTGTAGACGCCTCTCATCAAATTGCTTGTTGAGATTCTTTATGAAACGCAGCGCGTCGGGCGTCAGGATCTTCTCATC
This sequence comes from Parelaphostrongylus tenuis, assembly GCA_019055375.1. Classification (NCBI taxonomy): domain Eukaryota; kingdom Metazoa; phylum Nematoda; class Chromadorea; order Rhabditida; family Metastrongylidae; genus Parelaphostrongylus; species Parelaphostrongylus tenuis. The sequence continues at coordinate 378,422 of JAHQIW010007074.1, read as the reverse complement.
TCCGGCCATTGGTTGTGCAGTAAGCTGGAACCCATTGAACGTGCAAGGGTACAACTTATATAATTCACAGATCATGTAAGATTTGAACAAAAATCTAGTCGTTTCCATATGTCAAACTAATTTGGTTGATTTTTGAATTTTCTTAGGCTTAAAACTAAATAGTATTGGCTGGTAATGTGTGTGTCAATTTTTATTCAAGAGCATTGAAGATCTTAAATTTTCCGGATCGCCTGAGCCAGTGTGTTGATTACAAATCTATAGAGTCCAAATTGATGATGAAAAAATGGTAAGATAATCTCAGCAATGCTGAGAACCGAGCAAAATTTTGTGACGACGCAGAACATTCGAAACCGGCGACCCCTCCGCGTATCAGCTTTTCACGTGATCGTCCTCGTTAGCGTGTAGAATCAGGCTCGGTTCGAAACCACCTCAAGTCACAAGTTTTGCTAAACAAATGTTGAGAACACTGGCATAATATTTTTTAAATTAGCGTTGTGCATTTCTCCTGCCATTGAAGCTCTAATACACATACTAGCCTTTTCCTTATCTCTTCTCTCCTCTTACTATTCTTACCGTGAGAATTTCCTCGTCCTCACTGCTGGCCGTTTCCGTTCGGAATTGTGCCTCTTCGGTGGATCCACTGAGTGCAGTAGTGCTCGACTGTCCACCACTGACCGCATTTGAAACGTGGTCAAAGTAACCAGTACCGACTTCTCGTTGGTGCTTTACTGCCGAGTAACCATGACTTGAAAAAAAAAACTAGTTGTTCTAGGGAGCATCAGGTCGCTAAGAAGATGCTTAATCCATTTGGAAATGTTTATTTGATGCCATTCTGAGCCAGTACTTATCCATGTATGACTAACTATTCGGACGCCATTTCTTCGATCATTACATCTATATCAAAATGATCGTAGTCTATCACTAATAGAAGATTACAGAAGACTTAATCAAACGTTTCCTCTTGTCTAATTCTGAGTGGCGGTAAAAATCTTCGACAAAATTGCATAAATCACAGTCAACCTATGAAGACGCGTGTCTTACCGTTCCGATCCGAATTCCATTTCCTGCAACTCCGAATAGGCTAACATTCCCGTCTCCTTGTATTTCCTTGCCAAGTCAAACACGCTGAAGCTGTTTGCATGGAATCCGGCAAGTGTTATGAATTGGTACTTGAAGCCGAGCGCTCCTAACTCCTTCAAAAAGTATTTTTATCAAAAAGATTATCCACGGAAAAAAATTTGTGCAACAAAACTGTATACGGACTGGGCACACCGAATTTCTTCTAGAACCACTCAAATTTCAATGCTGGCTCATTAGAATGAATCAGTCAACATTAGTCATAAAGGAAACACAAGGCTTAGTTCTGATTTTCTGTTATTTTTAGCACACTCTTTTATTGTAATGTACTTTTTGGAACTTCTCCAATTGGGCCGTGCTGAGATGTTGCTTCCAGTTGAACGATGGAGAGCAGTTATAGGCAAACATCTTGTCCGGATAAACCTAAATTCGAAATTGTTTGCCTATTTCGTTCTGAGAAAAGTTTCATCTAAGCAATCTTAATTCTCTTCCAACCTTACGAACTCCTTCGGCGAATTCTTTAGCGTCGGCAATCGTTGGATGGCTGGTTTCCATCCAGATCAGATCGCAATATGGAGCATAATTAATCGCACGTTCAATACAGTACTGTAGTGCCATCGACTCCTTTAACCTAAAGCATCAAAAATCTTTCTAGGTACAGAATAAACGTATCTTTAATCTGAATAACGGAATCTGGATACACCATGCATTTGCCGTCACTGAAAACCTAGGGGGTAACTGATTGAATATTTCGCATGAATAATAACATATAGATGTCTACCAGTCCAGTAAGTCATAGCCTTTATTTACTTAGATAAGCAGCTTGATTCTCCCTTGAAGCGGAATTATGTCAAAGACCGTATGTTGCACGCCAACGTCAATCTCTGTGCTACATACACACCAAAGTAGCCTAAACTGTAGTAGCTTGAACTTATCGTTTACAGATCGCAATTCCACAACAACCGATAAGTGCAAGATTTTCCACTGCTTTTTTCAGCTTCTGCATAACCCTCAGCAGATTTTGGTTTTGCTGCTAAGTCCCTTTGATTTTGACCCACAAACAAGCGTAGTTTCATGCCACTGAACCCGTATCTATCTAAAATAAAATCAATTTCTCTAACGGTAATTATCCAGTGAAGGTGCGACTGATTATTTTGTTGGGATTTTGTTCTGAATTCGCTATTCGAGAATATTGGTCTTATTCAAATAAGAAACTCTATAGGCCATAAAAATGCACACAAGACGATAAAGTCTAATGGATGTTTGTCTGAATCATGGAGGAACTTCAAATCGGGATGTGTAACTGTTAAACAGTTGAAAAACAATTATTCCTTTTGAGCATCCTTACTGCATTTGGGACTATCGCGACAGAGAATATGTCGACTACTGTTTAATAGAAAGTATCACTACCCTCCTATCAATATTATATGTGTTCATATCAGCAAAAAAGTTATAGTAACTTGCGTTCATCAGTTAAGTTTTGTTTCATTAGCCAGAAATCTTTGCTTACGATTGGTTGCTAACACTCCTATGAAAAGTTCCTTTCCAGCGAATGATATCGTTTTTTCATTTGTTACCTTCTAATCAGAAAGAACCGCCATTCGGCTCATTCCTACTATTATTAGTAGCCACCACCGAAAATGTATCATCTCCAAATGAAGTAAAAGGATTGCTTCACATGACGTTCGTTCAAAGTGATTGATTGTCTATCAGTTGCATGGCTTACGACTGTTACAGAGCATATGTGACAAAACCTTTCAATCGACTATTTGAGAACTCGCTTAAAAATATTCGGCCGAATTTCATTGAAATTTTTTCAAGCGACGTTTTGAATAGCCGGCTCAAAGCTATTGAAACCACATACTTGAAATCGGTGATTATTCCAAACTAAGAACTTTGATATGATACCATCAATTCCTTATCGAAAATCGGCTCGTAACCATGACTTATGCTCAGCGTTTGTCTAGTTTTCATTTGAATAGTCCTATCTAGTCTTACAAAATACGCCACATATTTTGATTAACTTTACCTGTGAAAGCCTTCCACAGTTCTTCCCGCCTTTCTGTCAATGAATGCATGATCTCGTTCGTCGACATCACTAAAAACCAACAAAAAAAGAAGAATCAGAACGTAATGGTATGATTATTTTTGCGATCCAGCGTCTACAATATCACCACAAAGTGAGCGATATCACTTATCTTGTTGAGAAGACTACAAAATTTGTGTGATGTGGACTTCACTAAACGATAAAGAGTTTTTGTCTCAACAAGGAGCATTTAAATGATAAAGAATTGGTAAGCGGATCATGATCAAAGTTGACAAGCACCTTGTTAGTAGCCGGCTAGATTCAGCATCGGTCCTGGCTACGATGATTGTCGGCGTTCCACAGACGTCGGCAGCAAGTCGGGCAGCATTCAGATGTCGTATGTGTTGTGCCGTTGGAATAAGTACCTTAAAGTTTTGCATCACTTCAGACATATGCGAAATCCATGAATAACATTGAGATCTGAGATTAAGTTAGCCCGACGTAGTAACGTTGCTGTTTTGTAATCGTTTGCTTTAAACCGTTTTTTTTTCGAGTGTTTTCTTTAGAACACGCTCACAATTCAGTATATCTCATGATTCTTATCTAGGCCAATTTGTCATGTAGTTTGTTAAATTGGCTTTTGTGCAGCCCTACCCACGTGTTTCGACCATTACGGTTTCATTAGGCAGGCAGAACCCTTCCTCTTTTAGCCAATCCTCTGTGGGTGTTCCAGTCGCCTTAGAAAGAGTAGACGAACGATTTACACTGCACTGCCGTCAGGTGAAAATCACTAGATCGGCAGTTTTATACACTCGATTGCTCTTGGTTGGTATTTTGAGAAATATTTTTTCTCGTTTCCTTTACTTTTGATTTTACCAATTTTATTTCACATGGCATGTCATAACATCCCTTGCGAACCCCAGCAGTTCTTACAACTATTTGCCTCGTACTCATTTTCCTCATTGTTATGTAAATATTTCACATAATGCTTGAGCTGCCACTGTGGATTTTGACTTTTGTCAATGCTGTTGAATGTTAATTGGGTCAATTCTCTTTGTAGTCTTGGATATAGCCAAACAAACGCGCTCTCAGCTGATCGAAATAAACGTAGTGGAGGGGTCGAAGCAACAGCACTTTGTTTTCTGACAGAGTGCATCACTAACCACTTCGCTATCCCTGAGCATATAGTGGAAATTTCAAGCACCGTTCAGAACTTCGCCTCGAAACCTAACTCAAAAACGTCTTGCCAGCTTTTTCATATTTGCCTACTTCGTACTATTGAGGTTATCTACATAGGCCAGCCTCATATAAGAGATCTCGTGCCGATTGCTCGCAGTAATACACATCTAATCGCTAGGCCGAAGATAAATGACTGGGAGACAATCCAAAAGCGACCTTGTTTTTGCTATGAGATGTTTGCTCGATACAAGGGACGAAATTTCTATCAAATTAGTTTTCTATTCGATGTTTTATAAAATTTTCAGATTATTTCTAGTGACAAAGATGGAGAAAACGTTAAATGAATGATAACATAAAATCTCCTAAGTTACCAACTTTTCCACCCATATGACCACATTTCTTTTCCGATCCCAACTGATCTTCATAATGAACTCCAGAAGCTCCGGCTTCAATATAGGCCTGAAATTAGCAGATACTTGAAATTCACAATACACTCGATGAAATCTGGTCATTTTTATCCACTTTAATTTCTGATTTCGCTCGACTAAATGGCTTACTTACGCTCACATCGTAGAGTTCGAAGTTTAAACCGTAGTTGTGTTATATAGTGGTGAGACAACAGACCTAATCAAATGTGTAATATCGTGGACGGGGTGATATCACACGTACACACACCAACACAGACATCTTCTCTAAAGGCTATACATCGTTTCATCAATCACTCACACTTCACAGAGCATTTCAGCAAGAGCTGTTATCTATAGAATGTTTCAAATAAACGTGTGGATCAATTTTACAGAAATTACAATTATTCATGGTATGAATATATAAGTGTCTAAATATAAATAAACTAAAGTAAGGTCTAAAAATAGCAAATGAATGAGCGAGCAACTTCAACGCAGATTTCCTTACTCCCATTTCATCACACCAAGGCCTTGTTTCCACAAAAGGGAACATAATTTTTTTTATCATTCGACAACGTAGTCTATGATTTGTACTGGCAGTGTTATTCTGCTGAATGGAACAATGTCAACAAAAATCGAGCACTCGGTACAAAGTACGCGCCGAAATGCAAGTATTATATGATAAGATTATTGGATGATATCGAGAGTGGAGCTCAACCAAAAAGGCGACGGCAGGTGTCGGAAAAATTGAGTGTGGTGTATTATAAATAATACATCTGTTAGCTGTCAGTATTACGGACACGAGGAAACGTAGCAGTACACGAAGGCCAAACAGTAATTTGTGTTTGTTCACCTTCATTAATTCAAAACAGTTCAACGCGCCTCCGAAGCCGGCTTCAGCATCAGCGACGATCGGTGCATACCAATCTCTCTGAGCCATGTAGTCTTCGGCTTCAACAGCGTCAACCTGATGAACACAATGTGATAGCAAGGAGGCAGATTTTTTTCTTTCATGCATTTCTCCAATCAAACAAGTTGCGCAACGACAACATAGATATTCTGCTTAGAAAAACAACACTACTCAGAGCATGTCGAGTTACAAACACAACTGACTACCTGGTAATAGATCTCATACACTTAAATTTACTACTTCTTACAGAACCTCCCTTTGAAATAATTCTCGTGCTAGATACAGGAACATACATAAACTGCTGAGCATTCAAAATCTACCACTTCCATCCGGAAATACCTGGTCGGCCCTTCTCAGTGATCTGTTAATCCTTCTGCATAATTCGGGCCCAGAATTGGAAGGATACAACGATTGGTCCGGGTACATGTCGCCAGCCGAGTTGGCATCGGCAGCTACCTGCCAGCCTATAATGTCACGCATTTATGATCGTTACTTCGTCGATTTTCTAAGAGTTTTTACGCTCGTTTTGAGTTATCAGATAAGGAAAGGCGCAATAACATTAGATATCACTTCTCCACTGTGGGCTTAAGCAGCTTCACATCTTATACAAATTACTTTTCTTATATAATTTATTACTCGATCAAATAATTACTCGGTTTACTTCACATTTTATAATTACTCGGCTCATTTCACATTTTGCATGACCTGTTATCCCATTTCGGTGTTCGGATTACAACCCTTATAGCACTAGATTTGTTTCCTCGCATTCATCGTCCCAAAAGTCTCAAACATCTCGCGGTTTTGATCGCTGCTTGAGGTCTTCGATTCTTTTGATGAATGTCGTATAGTACTGCTCGATTCCACCTCCTGGCGACATTAAAGATCCTAGTTAAAGTTTTCTCGCTACGATCAAAAGAAAGTGTTGGAAGCAAGTCGAACCAGCATCTTGATCTCCCATAGCCTGTATCACCAACATCAACTTTCACTGGACCACCTTCTCCCACTTCCCCATATTTAACCAAATGGTTCAAACTTAGATAATATAATCTAAGCGTGTTCCTTAGATGGCTAAATCCTTCAAAGAGTTTTTCTTCCCAATATCAATATCCAGTCCCGTACCTGATAGATATATAGCTTTTAAGCCAGCGCGGACCATTTGCACGGCTTGATTTCCTGTTTGGGCTCCTAGTGCCGGAACAAACGGCTCGGTGTGCAATAGCTGCCATAGCTGTAAGGTCACCATTTAAAATATAGAAATAACCGAAGAAGCATCGTCTACAAAATCAATCACGCAAAGAATTCAAAGTATCCCACGACAAAAGCTAACCTTGTTTGCACCACGAGTAGCTAAAGTGTATTCTATTTCAATGGAACCTCGCAATTTCAGTACATCCTCAACCTTCAAATAAAGCAGTATTGTTAAATAAACACGAAAAGGTGTGTTGTGATAAGGTTGGAAAACCTGATAATCTCGTTTGAGTCCTTGAAATCGACCTTTGGGTGCAGATTTGATTATCTGAACAAAAGTTCCAGTTAGCTAAAAGCGACATGGAAAAAACTGCTCTAATGAAAGCATAGCAACTACTGAATATAGTTTGGTTTTTGATCCGAAGATGTGTTTTATCTAATATTTTCAATATTAAATATTTACCTTAGTGAAAATACCAGCATTGACTCAACGCAATTGTCTTATGGGAATGGAAGTGTAACGAGGTGAAGGAAAAAAGTATGATTTTGTAATAAAAGATCTCGGATGGATATTGAAAGATGACATAACTGAATTATTTATTAACTGAGATGTTTTAAATTATTTTGGATCAAAGAAAAGGGTAGAGAGAAGCTGCAATGATAAAATCAAAGAGATCTACGAATAAGAAAAGTTATCGCTATTGTGGATGTGAACTGCACCTGATACCAGTTCTTTGCTGCTACTTGCGTCATGTTTTGTTGTTGAGAGTAGTAGTAATAGATAGCATAGGAACGCCTTAAACGACTAGACCTTTTGTACGAGGCCACACCTCCCAGTAGCGAACAATAGGGGGCACTTATATCAGCGCTCCATCACATTCCGAAATCCTGAAGTCCCGCCTTCGGCTAGGACATCTTAAAATATTGCCTCGCGCCTTCACAAAGTACTTTTACAACGATCACGAATACTCGGGAAATTGCTCGTGAAGGAAATTGAAGACCTTTATAGATTATTATCATTGTAGGAAGACATGCCGTCTACCTGAAATACTGAATCACTCCCTCAGCCATCTTCTTAAGGATGTTGTTCGAGTTTTTATTACAGTTAATCTATGCTTTTAGCTCCTTGTGCGTCACTCATGAGTCAAAATACACTTTCTAATATTTATTTAGCTCTGCTCAAATGGATTGATGCAATAAAGAAGAGGTAAAAAAAATAGGTAAATTTTCATTTCTTAGTGAAAGTAACACCAAAATCGCATGCGAGCCAAAAAGAAAAGCTCTCTGACTGCACGAAAGTCGCGCATTTCATCAAATCTTGTAGAATTTTGCTTCTGAGACTCGATATGTTTATAAGATTACCTGATACTTGTTAGATCAGTTCCTCCCTGTCATATTGAAGAACCACAATTGCCAAAGGGGATATTGAAAAGTGAAGGAGCGCGAGTATAATAGAGCAAAAAATTTGAAGGTGAGAGAGAAAAATCAAGTACAAAAACAAGCACAACACTTCCTGGTGCTGATGACAATTTAACCAAGATTCATTCCGATGTAGTGTGATATTTTGCTCGATCACAATTATCACGTTATGCTTCCAGCCCTCGCATCTTTTAGGTTTTTTTAGCGGTATTTCCTAGTACAATGAGATTTCCATTGGGAGACCAAGTTTTTTTTACTCAAACGTATATGAATAGGCAAAATATTTGCAAGAAAAACATTTTTGGCGGCTTTGTAGAGAGTTTAGGTGCAAATTGTACATTATACTTTTGTGCATTGGTATAGGTGTGGGTGAATCCCTAAATGTGTCAAGGTGATGGTCTACGTCTCGCCATTTGGCAGCAGTCATTTTGCCCAGCAATGACTGCATAGTTGTTTTGTTGTTTATTTAGATAGAGCGACCTCCACGTGGTCTTATCATGCCCGATATGCGCGCATGTGGCCGCCGCCGTGATATGAGTCTTCGAACACTTCGCTATATTTATCTCAATGATTTCGTCAGTATTGATATTACTGAAACTCAACACTAAACTTAATCTTTTTACTGCTGCAGAATATCACCCGTGAGATTTCACGCTTCTTAGTAATCAAGCAAGATTGCATTCAGCAAATTGAATGAGAATGGTTTAAGAAGCTGTCCCTGTCTAAACTCTGGATCGCCCCTTCACTATTTGTCAATGATACATTCTCTGCAAAGTGGAAGTTTTTTTTATATGAGACGGGCGCAATTTTTCATTAAACTGTTGCTCCATCAACACAATGTTAAACGGCAAGCACCCGATTTTCAACCCAATAACGTTGACATTATACACTTCTTTTAAGTGCTCGGACGTTAGTGCAATTAACGCCCTACCACTTGGGATTGATCATCAAACTATCGATACCAGGGCTCATTTACATCAACTGGAACAGATTTTAGTAAAGAATGCTATCAGATACCATAGCGGATTTACCTTGTTTGACAGGAAGCTACTACTTCAAAATGTTCAAAATTCTCTTAACAAAATGCGGTAAGAAGATGTATCCAGTGGTGCGTAGACATTTGTTCGGTACATCAGTATTGCCTTATGATATCTAAAAATCACAAGGCATTTGATGAGAACGTACAGAGGTCAAATGAACCTTACATTTCTAGTTCTATAATTTGACAGTTCATTTTCAACGCAAGGTACGGTGTAAATTATAATTACAAGAGTGCTGAGGTGCGATAGAGACTTTTGGAACCTGCGGCAACTTCAAACTTGTTCATTGAGTTCTTTATTACACCGGAACATTCAATCTACCTTTTCTCAGTCGCATTATAATCTATTCGTGGGCTGTTAGCAACCGATAGTCAACGAGTTCGATATGGTAAACACATTTCGCAATCAATCCCAGTTGAGTTGGCAATCAGTGGATATATATAATCTACAAGAATTCTCTATTTTAGTTCGTTTTAGCAGTGTTATGATGTTATATATATATATCACAGAATAATGAGTCACATGCAAATCAAAACCTCGGTCGAGTGCTGAACCCACGTTTCATCCGAGCCGCAGGCGCTACTGCCACTGCACCACAGAGGCCATTGATCTAATCTCACTCTTTGTGCGATATAAGATACTTCTTAGCCACCAGCTCAATCGGGCATGATGCCAGTACATGCTTTGGACGATTACTTTCTGACAGCATCGACACCTTGTACCACAGAAGCAGTGGTAGCAGAGCAAGGGCCGCGAGTAGCACACAACCCGGTAGTGTGAATTGTGAGTTTAACCGGCCTGGGGCTTCATGTTTTACACGTCGCTCGAAATTCTTGGATATATAATCATAACATCATGATGCTGTTAAGGAAGTGGTAAGAGTTCTTGAGTAGAATTGAAATTGGTGCAGAAAAGTAGGAGCCTTATCTTGAAGTCTTTTTTCCATATTGGGGTAATAAAAACGTCGTCTTAAAGTATCATAGTACAGTAGAGTATTACGGCGGACAAGCCATATGAGGTCGTATCGCTTTATCATTCATGACGACGTTCCCTTGAAAGAGTGAGCCGTTCGTTTGGAGGTCAAGGTCTTCTTCGGGCTGTGAGAATTTCTTTTCCTTATCTGACTCACTCCCAGTGTTTCCCTTTTGTTTACATCGGCTGTGATTTTCTACAGAAGTGCATATGCACCAGAAATATAGGGTAGAAGCAAAAATAAGCAAATTTCTCAATTCGCCTGCGTCAAAAGCCGAGCTTGAAATAGTCACCTGAACAATGCTTGTATGATGCGCTTATTTTGAAATAGTAGACCATGATAATGACCTAACTCGACGTTTATTTTCGAACAAATGTAGATGAATGATGGCTCGAACGTTGTTCGTAATCCACGCAGTAACACATCTTCCTTTTCGAGGCAGTCACTGTGCACTTTGAAAGCAAAACTATGGAGAAATGCATCTCATATTCGGAGCCTTCGTAATGAAAGCGTACATGACGGAAAGCCGTTCAAGACCAGCGAGATAACCGAAAACATTCATGGTAAATGGCAGTTTCACTAGTGACGTTGCCGCTTTTCTTGGTTCTTTTACCTCAAATTAGCATATGCGACCAGACCACTGTCTTGTTCACAGAAACTCTATTTTTAGCAGAAGAGGCAAGCAGCGCCAGAATCGCCGATATAGAATCGTAAAACTTTTAGAATTTTGGTTTTTTAGATATCCAATGAGCTTTATGAAAAATACCACTGTCTACAACATTAATAAAGAATGTGACCTGCATATCTAACATTGCATCTTCAAACAGTCAAAACTTGGTGGTTATCACATCATACAAAGTGCAGCTATGGTCACATTCAAGTTTCCTACTGAAGCTTTCTGTGATTGAACGCGAGATCACGATATTACATGTCCCGGCTACGACAATTGTTATGAGATCAATAAAAACTTGCAGCACTAATGTCCTGGTGATATAAAATCCCGATCATGACCATCCTGAGCAAAAATCTCAAATGCTCCTACCAGCGTACCCACGTCCAACAAGTAGCTCCCATCACATCAGTCTATCTTCTAATTCAGTCATTCGTATCATCAATAGGTTGCGTTCCATGATGAAACACGCAAATTTCAGGTAAATTGAATTATCGGTGGAATATCTTCCTCATTGCGGCTCAGCTTCTGTTCATGCAAAATGTCTTACAAGTTCAAATTCAAGTCTGATTCCACTAGGGTTGTTGGTTTGACAGGTAGTTATGTGACCTTCACGAGGAAAAATTATTAGTGTGACTGCATTTTGTGACAGCCAAGCCTTGTTTAATATCTGCAAATGGAAGGCTATCCGAAGGCACTGTGCTAGATATCGTTAACACGCTGAAAAAAAAAATGTCGAAATCGTCACTTCCAGCTGCACTGGTATTTAGGAGAGAGCAGGTGGAAATGGATTCGTATTGGCGCTGTCAGTTTTTGGCCGTCCTTTGTCCCCTTTATCAAGAAAATGAGGATAATTTCACCGAAAATGTTAATTCAATAGCTCTTCTATCATTGCTCCTCTAAAATCACTCTCTACAAGGTTCGAATGTTCGCATATGCCGGATCGAAGTATGAGAGCTGTTATCGTGGTTGATGCTCATACGATTTCGCATAAATACGGGAAGCTGCTATGTACAACTGAAAGCTAGTGCAACATTGCTATCTTCTTAAAGAATTTTTCGTCGAGAAGTACTCACTTCTGGTTTGCGTATGATAAATGAACCTAAGAGAATTGAGCAGCGAGCAAAAATACGACCTCAGACGGGAGTCGAACCAGCGTTTTGTCCATATCAGGGACGCGTGCTACCACTACATCACCGAGATGCATTTACGCCACCACTCATTCTTCAACATCGCTATGTTAGCTATTAGCCATCAACCTGTAACAGGTTTGGTCGGTTTGGTCGGTCGGTTTTCTCAAATGTACCTCTGCGGTGTATTGTTTCATGCGTCCACGGTATGGACGACACGCGGGTTCGACTCCCGTCTGTGGTCGTAAGTTTGGTTATCACTCAGTTCTTTTAGGTTTCTTGGCAACATCGTGCCACTGCGAAAACTGCAGTCAAAACATTAGAAATTATGAGTATGCTGAATGAGTGACTTTGCGCCAATCGTCTCAGCTAATCTCGTCGTGAGGTGGCAACTCTTTGGTAAAACGAAATACTTTTGGAATCAGAGATGATACATGGCGATGCAGGGACCTCACAATATCGTCGTGAATATATGTAAATTACATCACAAAAGGCAAAAGAGAAAGTATCAGTTAAGATGTCAAAGCGCATCCGCACAGTGATATGAATTCAGTGGAGAATCATTTTATCACTTTGTTAATCCCTATCACAGTTCTTGTGCGAATGCCAGAACTCCTGAGTTCCATTCGTCTCATCGCTAGTTTGAGGATTTCATTTTTTTTCACGAATGTTGTAGAATACTGGTCGAGAACGTCCGCTTGCAATCGCAAAGCTAGCCAAGCTAAAGGGCTTCGTAGGACATTCTTATTCATTGTCGGAGAGTCAAGTAGATATCCATAAATCATCGGTGTGGCAGATCAAGATAAGATAAAGTGTCGCCACTGGGAAAGCTTTTTGGAAAAAAGGCAGTGTCTCAAAATGGGGTAATCTCGGAGTAATTAAAAAAATATTCTTCCAAAGATTGGAGGAGAAAGAAATTGGAAGGAAATAGAATGATAGCAAAATATTGTACACTCTCCTGTTATATAACGATGCCAGGTGATATGAAGTATATTCTATCTCATGCGGTAGTTAAACTCGCGTTTCGCACATAATGGGTGCGCGTGCAACCACTACACTACCAATGCCAACTCCTGCTATCACTCTTTCTTTGATATAAGGCACCGCTTTTGTCAGCAGCCTTTGATATAAGGCACCGCTTTTGTCAGCAGCCAACCATTGACGAGTTTGGCTTTTTGGGCACATATCTACATTAAGTCCACTTAAGCTGACACCTGAGCAGTGCTATGATTTATAATTATATAACCAAGGATGCTTGGAGACATGCAAAGCATTCAACTCCAGACTCGACTTGAACTTGTGTTTTACACATAGTATCAGCTGTCAACATGTGACCTCAGATATGCCCTGTTGAGTACATATCGGAATTAAACATAGTTAAGTTACCGGCTGCTGTGCAGTTTTCGCAGCCCAAAACCGTTGATGGTTGCTTGGGGCTCATATGCCATTACTGAAGGACGAGAAATTCAAGAGCGGTGGTTCTGTTGTGTCGTGATAGGTTAAGATGCATCCCAGTATTGATGAAATGTTAGTTTAGTACCCTTCTGGAGTCGAATGTTTCCCATATCACTCAGCATCTGCGGATCTTTGATAATAGGATCATGATATTGCAGTCGGCGGGGTAAAATGAAGGAATTTTTCAAATTATATTCTTCTTCTAGTCCCAATACGGTTGCACTAAGTTAGGCAGAAGAAAAGTTGTATGTCTGATAGTGTATTCCCCTAAACACCCAGGAGCACTTATAGTGTGAAATAGGTGTTAATTTGTGAGTAATAAAGACGCCATTGATGATTATGTAATTCCTAACATTATCGTAACTCGAAGTGTCATGGAAGGTAGTTGAGATTCAATGTAGTAGGTTATGTAGTGTTGACTTCAAATAAAGTAATCTCTACGTATTTGCCACACAAAAAGACGAAACCGGCTTGGTTGAGATAATGTTGAGTAGCACTAGTTGAAAGAAAAGGAAAAACGTCAATTGTGAATGGTATGTATATGAAGCGGTTATCGATAACATTATTATTCCTAACAAGTTGCGCTGGATTTCTCAGAAAAAAAAGAGTTACACAACTTTGAATGAAGATCAACAGTGGAATCTCTTCTTGAATCTGTTCAGAAATCGTGTCTTCACAAAACTGTATACGAATAGGATTTTAAATGAGATTTATCGTAAATGGAAAGCAAGTTTTAGATCCTTGCTGAGGGTGGTCCATAACTTCAGTGTGGTGTGGTTCCTTGAGATCGACTCAAGATGCTAGATTGAGTTGCTGAATAATCTCTCTCGCATGTTGACTCTTTATCATTTCAGTTGTTATGTACTTAAAAAATAAGCTAATCAACAACATAACCACCGTGGTCGGTGATATGCAATCTTATGGTGGATAAGAATAGATACCTTCCTTGCAGAAAGACTGGAGATGACTATTAAAGAATCTTGTGAGGTCACTAATACTTCATGTAATCTTTCGATTTCTTCTCCCACAGATGCTGCTTTAAAGCGAGGAAGGGCTGATAGCCCGCTGGAGCGTTATCAAGGTTATATATGGATGTGGTATCGTGGTACAGGCAAGTTTCTCTAAATGTGGCAATCTTTCGCTGAGGTGGAAGGTCTTTCCATAAGGCAGCTAGTGGGTGTGGGACGTGTTGTTCTCGCAAAAGATGCAGAACTCATCGCCAATGACAATAGACTAGCGAAAGCCCTACTTGTGCGGTTGTCGCAGAAGACTTCCACAGATGGTCGCAGTCGGTCAGTGCTTGAAGTGCCCATGTAGATTTTATTTTGCTGTAACCTTTTTGATTTAGATGACGAGCTGTGGTGCGCGACCGTACCCAGGTGTCGGGCTGATGCCACTAGAACATTCTCAGACGCGCTAAAGACTTTTGGCAATAACATCTGAAATATAATAATCACTGAGTAAAAAAAATAGTACGGGAGAAGTTATATAACAGCAAATACATACATTTGACGAACATAGTAATGGTTCCCTGCACAATGCCCTAAACTGTTGCCGGGGACACCAAATGTCTTTAATTTGCTCTGAGTTTTTGTGGCTCACTGTGGAAGACGATATACTCATAATATGTTAGGTCTAATTATAAAATAAGATAGACGGAGGAAATAGGAAAGCTTTATAGTCGGTGACGGGCGTGGTATGAGTGCATTCGAGTTCTGCCTGAGATTGTTTTGACCTGGCTATGTATATAAATTTAAGTGCATGAGATGTCTCTCATGCTACGCTACCTCCCCGTAGCCAATCTAACGTGCAAGCAACCAGACGAAGCAAGCTTTGAAAATGAATATTATAATATGGAAACGCTATTGCTTATGTGTACTTTTATGTTAGACGGCGGCAAATCAAGCCAATCTCATTCGCAGAACAAGAATTTTTTATAAGAGTGTTAATAACTGTTCAAAAGCTTAAATCCCTTATTACAACTCCACGCCACCGGTTCATCAAAACACCCCTTTATAACGCTGTAGCATCCAGAATAATATTTTGTTTCTCACTCCCTTCCGCCTCTATTTTTACCTCACGTATAAGTAGCTGGAAACTCGAAAAGGATATCAGCGCGTGGAGGATTTCCGTAATATTAGAATATATTCTGTCGACGCAATGGAAAAATTCCTAATTGAACAATAATATTTCAAATGCTATCGATCGCTTCGCATCTGCCCGTCTCCCCGCTTCCGGAGTTGGCTGGTAAACAAAGTCTCCGAAAAGTTTTGTAGCTGAGTAAAATGTGAAGAAAAGACAGAGCGGCGATTTGTTAGTTAGGTAATCTGAGGAATATGATGAAGGCAAGCCACAGCGACGACTTGTTGAAAAGGTGATGCCGTGTAGCTCGATAGTGATCTAGCGCACTATGCCAGAACCTTAGAGAAAAATCCATGATTCTGCTACTACAGAAAATTTCTACATGCTGATAAGCTTTTCGTGCTTTCAGCGATAAATCGATGATGCAGGGTTGTAGCCAGAGATTTAAGCTTTCGAATGATTACTAACACTTCTATGAAAACTTCTTGTCCAGCAAATGAGACCGACTTAAATCGTCATTGCCTAACATGCAAGTACTGCTATATGTTTTGATCGGCGGCACAGCTGTATTGCTGTGGATGGCTTGGGACATTAGCTAACTTTCTATACAATCATAAAACCTTTATCACTCGACTGGTTTATTCTGCCCCTCTATCTCACCCGCTTCTATCTTTATACCATTGACATTTCTAAATATAATAGAACTTCTTGTTTATCATTTCTGATCACACCATGTTTGAAGATGTGGCACACTACGTGGTTCAGGCTCGAGTGTGATGTGCTAGATGAAGGAAAGAATCTTTATACCAGCAGTTAGCACACCATCTATCTTTGATTGACGTATTACGGAGAGGTGGCACATAATGGCAGCGATAGGAAAGCAAAAAAAACTTTTTTAACAATTCGTCCATTAAAAAATTGAATGTCAATATGCGAAATTACCACTTTTTGAGTCATGCATGTGGTCTGTTTTATAGGGCTGACTTATAGAGCCCGACACACGTGTTTCGACCGCGACAGTCTCATCAGTCGGGCAGTACCCTTTCGTTTTTTCCATTCCTTTGGAGGCGCTCAGTCCCCTATACTGAAAGTAGGCAACGACTAACATTTCACACCGTTCATTAAGTGAAATTATCACTGAATGAGCAGTTTTGTACGCTCGATTGCTCTTGGATGGTATCGTTGATATGTCATACCTTTCGCTTTAAATGTTTCTTAACACCACGCTGGAAAGTGATTATTTGACATATTGAAGTTTGAAAAAAGCCAAAAGAAGATTGAGCTTCGCAAAGCTGGAGAGAAAAGCATTGAGTGCGAAACTCGATTTTTTTGTTGCTTATAAAGAACTAAGATGGCCATTGGAGAAACCAAAAAAAATTGTTGGAACTCTTGAGATTTGATCTGTCGTGTGGTCCTTGAAATTATAAGAGAGAGGCCCTAGTCAGCGAACAATCTTTGAATGAGAAACAAATTAATCTTCGCTTTTTCAGCGCAATAACAAGATCTTTTTGTAAGTGAGATACATCAATCAAATTCTTCTGATTTGAGCTATCGATTGGTTATTTAAACGTTAGAAACAATCAAAAAAGACGCTTTCTGCAATGGATCGAGATGAAGAGAGGATTGCGAAGTGTTCCATTTCTTGCGTAACCCAATCTTCTTTTAGCTATTACAGCGTACTACCAGGTCCTTTTTTAAAAAACGACTGAATTAATGTTATTCTTAAGATCTGATCTATCGATTGGTCATTCCGAAGAAAAAGCTTTGGTCAGCAAAAAATCCTTCAATAAAAACAAAATTTTACTCTTGCTCTTTCAGCGCAATAAGAACGTTTTTCTGAAGACGGTATATACCATTCAAATTCTTTCAATTTGTACTATCGAACGGGATTTGAACATCAAAAAGACTAGGAAGTAAGTTTTTCGCAAGAGGCCGAAACGGGAGGCAGATAACGGAAGAGTACCAATTATTTTGAGCACTTTCGCCTTAACCAACACTCTCGGGTGAAACTCAAACCCCTCACACAGAGTAGGCGACATTGTACTATTTCCAAAAAATTTGAGCGTGGTCTTAAGATACCAGGCAAAAGCAGCCGAGTGTACAACACTGTCGATCCAGTGATTTTTTTTTCATTTACGGCAGGTGTTAATAGCACGTCGTCGCCTACTTTAACGTAAGGGGTCGGGCTCCCCCCGAGAGGGTTGACTAAGCCGAAGGGTGCTGCCAGTTGATACGGCTGTCGGGGTCGAATTACGTGTATTGGTCTCTATGATTCCCATGACAGACCACATGATATGTATAGCTCAAAAACAAGTATTAGATTTACTGGAATTTTAGCGCGGTCTCAAGAAAACTCTAGAAACGAATGTTATAATAAAAGTCGTATGATAATGTAAAATGAAAAGTGATAAGATGTTGAATTTCACTGATCAACGCGGCCATTTTGTCACAACGAAAAGGCCTCCCTCTTGTAGGCGCATGGAGGACAATCGTCGCGTGTGACAAGTTTTGAATCTTTATTAGTACATGTGCATTTACATCTGGTAGTCAAAAAAGTTGAAGTTCAACACTTGAGGAAACTGCAAACGGAATTCACTATTGTATTCTAGTTTACTATGGGGGGCTAATACAGCCCTCCCATTTCAGCAGCGTTGATCATCACCTTGTTTTTTAAAGGTGATCCAATACGAGTAGTGCCAACCAGATCTTTCTTAATCGCAAAAAATCCACACCGACCGCAAGCTCTGTCTATCGAGCCCGTCTGACTCACTGTTAAAATGATCTGATTTGAGTATTGTAAATTATCAAAAATGGAGAACAGCGACCTAAGAGCCAACATTAATACTTGTTCTGCGTTTGGCATTTAAATCCACAGAATATAAAAATGCTGTAAGATACCTTAATAGGTCACAGTACAAATGTGATAAGACAAGGTGTCATGTGGTCGTGAATGGGTTACCTATCATTACCTTTATTTCTCAAGGGTAAGCACTCATAGTAGCTAACGTCTGGAGGGCTGATCGAGTTAGTGCGCCTCTAGCGCAGAGTCGAACCAACCGTCACGTGTCTATTGCGGGACACCTATATCCATTGCCAGACTGATATATCTAAATAATCAAGTAAAAATATCCTGTGTCTAAACAACTAAGAATAGGAATTGACAATACCTTTCTGTAGTGGACAGAACTGGTTGGGGTAGTTTTGATGCACTGGAACAACCTGCCAATTGAGCGAGAAAGTCTTATCTAAAAAGTTCAATTGAGAGTGTGGTGCTCCTGCATATCAGTGAGCACTTCTATTTATCCTTTTTGAGTAAGGAGAACAAAAAAAATTGAATTCGCTCATTGCACGGTCTTGTGAAGCTAGTTCATAGTTGATCATACGGAACATACTGGAATTCTCTGGACCAAAAAAGATTAGAAGAAAGTCAACATTAAAACTATCATCCAAACTGCAAATCAGTGAAATGGTTTTGAATCCTAAGAATACGACAGTAAATGAAAGATGACAAATGATCATAATCCAGCGAGAACGAGTTTGAAATTCATTTCAAGAAAACGCATTGAAAGCTATGATAAATTGGAAAGTGGTAAGAAAACGTCAAGAAATCGTGACAATGTCTGGATGAATTAGCTGACATAGAGATGCTGATTATAACTCTCACTAGTACCCTACTCTCAGGTTAATGCCATTCTTGGTAGCCTGCTCACCTTTCCATCGCACGGAGCGCATGTGGCGCAGTGGTTGGAGGTGTTTTGCGTCGCAAACAAGGTCCATGGTTTGATCCAGCGCTATGGATCACTAAACCATCCACCCTTCCGGGTTCGTTAACGTGGTACTGAAGTGGTCGTAGACATGTCTGGTAGGATAAGCAACACTGACTGGATACAAAGGGAGACTACCACGCAACAGTCATTGTAAAGACCAAATATGAATTCACTCACTTCAAACGATGTTGAAAATTGAAGACGAATTTACGCCGCACACCTCAGGGATTGATCATTTCCGTGTGCTTCGTTTTTTTTTTGGCCTTCAAACACATTCAATTACAATCGAGTAGTAGACTGAACGCATAAGTGGCCAATTTTCTAGATAGATAGCCTCGTAAATCTTTCTCTATCTTTTCGGATTTTAAATACAGCATAGTTGACCAATGATTATGTCATTTGACCATCATCTCCAACTTGACGCATCTCTCCGTATTTCAGCTGTTTCATATCCGCTACGCTGCACCAAAACCTCGTCTCCCATCCAGTAGACTAAGAATAAGACTCTACTCATCTTATTGAGATGGTATTACCACTCACGTCACTAAAAATCGCATGGAACGCTTACAGTATTTCCATCGAACTATCTCAAATCGTTTTACTAATGTTAACCAAGCGATCATTCGAAAATTCATTAGAGTCAAGAAATTTTTTGTCAAGAAAATCATTGACCCTTGCTATCACACTGTTTTTGTTCTTCACTCCTGGTATTCGTCTTCAACCAGTCAGTCGGTTCGTCAGTTGTGCTAAGGAAGAGAAAGGGATTATACAAAATCCGATTGTCAGTTTCCTCATAGATACATTCCACAAGTATCCATGATGGTTTTAGTTAGAAATATGGAACTCGATAGTACTTATTTCTTTTCAAATAGTGCATTTTTGGTCAGAATGATTTCTTTTCGATCATAATAACATTTTATTGCTCCGCAACAGCCTATGCCTAAGCTTCCGGTATGAGGAATTTCACCCTATATCGTTATCAATGATAACGATCCATTGTGTCAGTTTTCTATTCATATCAGTGGCGATAGAGCGGTCATGAAATAAACAACGGCAGTGTTGCTCACGAGCTCGAGCATCTGCCAACAACCGTTTAGATGCGTGATCTCACTTACACTTGAGGTTGAGGCTGAATAAACTTGAGGTCGAGTCAATCTTTTCGCAAACCCGGTCTTTCTGGTTTTTACGTATTGACATTCTATGGAGCTGGTCAGTAGCTTTCAAAATATCGCTCACAACTGATGCAAACGCGCGATGAGCTTTTTTCCTGTACGAAGAAAACACATCAGGCTTTAAGAATCAAATTGTAAAGTTATCGTTAACCTTTTGAGGTGCACTTCAAGCAGCAACTATTTCATCAGAGAAGGACGTGAAGATCATTGTTGTTTTCTAACCGAAGGTCTCCACTTAGGATTTTTTCAGTGGTTTTAGTTAATAGTGATTTTTCTGATCATTTATAGACATAGCCTTCTTATCATTGTTTGAGCTTACTGCATCTTCCACTGCCTTAGCGCTGTCAACAAAGTATAATCTAAATCATTTCTTTCTATTTTTACTGCTACTCCCGGCCATGTAGAATGTTTTGCACACCACTCAGTACTCGTAGAGACATAATTATTCTTGATAATGTTCTTTGAATTCCACAGGATTCTCCAATTTCATCAAAAAGAAGAGCACTAAACACAAGAGGGCATGATCCTCTAATTATTATTTGAGCCAACATGTCATGTGGTCTGGTAATTGCTCTTGTACAGACCGATACAAGTGTTTCGTCCTTACGGTTCTGCCCGACTAAAGAGTCTCTAGTGACAATCGAGTGTACAACACCCTGTGTTAGGCGAAAATTTCATTGACATAGAGTGTAAAACGTTCGTCTTCGATAACTCTCTATATGGAGAGCATGCTCCCGAGAGAATTGACTAATAAAAAGATCAAGAGACGACGGATTCTGCCATACTCTCTAAGGACGAAACACGTGGTAGCGGGCTGTACAAAAGCACTTACCAAACCACGTGACAAGCTGGACCAAATAATAATGAAAGACCTTTATTTCGAGTGCTTTATTAAGACCACGCTCAAATTTCAATAGATCCTTTCATTATTATTTGAGCCAACTTGTCATGTGGTCTGGTGATATTGAAAGGGTCTATTTAAATTTGAGCGTGGTCTCAATAAAACCCTCGAAATAAGGTACAAAAGGGTATGATCCATCAAATGTGGAGCCTTGGGAAAACAGATGTCTCGATTTCGCAAAACTATCAAAACCTAAAGATAATACAGTTACTGAATATGGCATTCTCTCCGGAAAATAAACAACACCATATTTGGACCAGACTTAATGGCAGAAGATCAAAAATGATTTTGAAATATGTACACACTTGAAAAAGGGAGATCCTGAATGTGTGGCTATTTTAGAGGGTTGAAAGCCGTGCAAAGCTTGAATTTTTCCTAAGTTCTAGTTTCTCAAAAATTTGGACTCATTTCTAATTGGTCACCTCTGCAAACGGTCTATAGCAACGCCCAGTAAGAATGCACCTTGCAAAGTAGGCGAGTGCTATTGCGACGATTACTCAATAAGCCGCAATACACAGTTTTAATTTTATAACTAAATTCAATAGATTAAAGATTCGCTGACGTCTGTTGAGTTTTCAAAACCTACCGCTTGGTGATCATCCCAATGAGCCAAAACGACACGCGCACTGTAAAAATGTCATGCAAGTAGGGTGGCGATCATTTGCCCATTGACTTTGCAGAATGTTAACTCGAAAACGCTTCCGATATTTGCAAGCGATTGGGACACTGATAAAAGTCTTTGAGATTTAAACTTCAAACTTTAAACTTCAACTATCAGCTACACGAGGCTACACGATTGTAAAGATACGAAAGGTGACTCTTTTGCGATTATTTGAGAAAAGTGTCCAACAAACAGATAATTTATAACATCTAAAAATGCAAAATTATTTGTATGTGTTACCCCTTTCACGATCGTTTTAGAGCAGAGTGCCATCAGAGAACGATATCTTTTTGTATCGAAATCAATGCATTTATCATTTATTTATCACTTGAGACGCGAGAAGGATGGGGGCTCACTCAGCTTTTCGAAAATCTCATTCTATTGATAGCTTCTCAAGAATAGGAAAAGGCAACTAGAGGTTGGAAAACAGCTTCCAAAAAGCGAAGTTCGAGATACTGATCTATTATATACAGGCGCAAATTGCTACGGGTAGTTGCGAAAGGTTTAAGACTTTGGAAAGTAGTCAGGTATCAGTAGATAAAGGTCTTGTCGCCTCAACTCTACATTTTTGTAAGTTAGCATATTTACTGAGCTAGCTTTTGATTAATGGAATGTGCCAAAGTGTGATTAATTACCATTTCAAATTGGACTGGAAAGGCGAGTAGGTACAAAGTATTTAGACTTCAAAGCACAGGGCAATGAGCATCGAACGAATGACTGAAGAGTGACCTAATAACAAACATTTTCTTATGAAAACTCTAAAGAGGAACATTTTTTTGGTTCCTATTCATTTTACAGAGTTCTTTTTTCATTTCACTTTCAATTTTGCGCGTACGTACTCACCACCCCAAATAGTTTTCTTTTACCACTGCTTCTTATCAACGCTTTATTACTCACTGGGCGTGTCTCAAGGATAGACAAGCATATAAGCTCTCGCCAATCAGATTTTGATCATTTATTTCAGTGGCCCTTGCCTTTTCTCCTTGTTATATTCAACCACTTAAACTACACTGATTAGTGTACAATTTAGATGAGAATCATCGTGTGGAGCATCTTTTTTTCACTTATCTCCTTTGGAAAAACGCAGTAAGTTGAATGCGACAAATTACAATGTCATCCAAGAGCACCCTTGGCAATGAACTTCATCAAATATATTTGAAGAAAATTATGTTAAAGTATCTCGCTCAGTTACTCTCAAAACGCTGAGTTGTCGACGGGACCGAAAGGAGAACTTTATGCTCTACTCGTAACTGGTTCACACGGATGGTGGAACTATCGTCACCAGGTATGCTCTTTTATTAAACGGTTAACAAGAAAAAAAAATTTGAAAAAAGGAGGCAGGAAAAAGAAGTGTCGCTTCACTTCTGCTATTAGTGCGTAGTCTTGTGAAAATCGAGTCAGTGTTGAGGAGCCATTCAATTATGGAGAGCTATTTCATTTGCCTGTTGGAAAAGCTATTGTATAACGCCATTTCAGGCTGATATCTCTCATGCCTACCAACTGCTAAAAAGCAAAGGAGTTCCCTCCGAGAATATCGTGGTGATGATGTACGACGATGTGGCCAGTGATTCACGGTGGGTTGTTGAATTATGCATTTCTTCCTTAGGCTATCTAGAAACACTTAGCATACCTTCAAAGTTGTCTTAGACAAGGCTAAGAAAATGGAGAACCTCATTGATACTGTCATTCAACTGCAGCCGAAAAATTTTATTACTGAATAAGCAACCGCTGGTTACGGGACCTGACGTAGAGCGTTTCACATGATGGATAGCGTGCCATCTTTTACACGTTCATAGGCATTTTACACGAGGTGTGTGGTAGTTTTGGTGGATTGTAACCATTGAAGCAAACACGTGCAATCAGATGAACAGGAAGTATGTGGGAGGTGGTTAATAGTCTGCGTAAACAATTTGGCTACTCGTCCACATTGACAATCCAGTAAGCCATCACTGGGCACATCCAGCCCGAATGGAAAGCCGGCACGGGATACCTGTGCGACCCTGGAAAGCAAAAACATCAGGTCATATTACGTTGACCACGAAATAGCTCACGGGAATGAGGTGAGACAAATACTGAATATTATTATTTGAGTCAACATGTCATGTGATCTGCTGACTTATAGAGCCCGATACACGTGTTCCGACGTTGACAGTCTCATCAGTCATGTGGTGTCTTTCGTCTCAGCCTATCCTCTCGGGGCGCTCAATCCCTTCGGGCTGTATAAGTCAGCCCATTTAACAGACCACATGATATGTTGACTCAAATATTAGTCACGAGCTACGTTGAAATTTGAGCGTGGCCTCAAGAAAACACTCGAGACGGAAGGTATGAAATACTGGAAAGGTGGGCGCAATATCTAGGCCATGCATGATAAGCTGCCGAAGTCTAGAAATGCTAAGGTGGTGACGTGTACTCAGTGACGTACGTAAGCACTGGCCTATTCGGTAGGCCTCACCATCTCATTGTACGGGGATAGTTGTTCATTAAGTCGACTTCAATTATGCTTCATGAAGTCTAATGCAAGCACATCCCTCAGGATTTAACAGGCGCTCAACGCCGTATTCCTCATGACACAGTTGCGACAACGAGACTGATCAAAAGTTTGCAACTGTGGAGACCCGATTTTCTTACTTTTATCAAGACAAAAAAGTTTTCCGCTCAAATGGGGCAGAAAGGGTTTCCAAAGAACCAGTCTGCTTCATTTATCATTCATGGCTTCGCCAGCTAAACGACGTTCACAACCAGCGTAGTAGCATTTCATGATGACATTACTAATACAGTGACCTTGAATTTCAGTTCACCTTGGCAGACATTCTTAGTAATCCTGCGATAGTATCGGACGACAGCATTCTATACATTCCATGTATCCGCAAACCATGCTATCGAACACTTTGAAGAAAAGTCGCAATGTGGAGTTCTCGTTCAACATTATGAAAGTGGCATTTTTTAGAAATCCATTCCCTGGAAAACTCTTCAATCAGCCCAATGGTGATGATGTCTACGCCGGACTTATTGTTGATTACATGGTAGGCCTAATATACTATGATTCAAAGATTTAATGGTGACAGTGTAACCTACTTACACTGTGCACCTACACTTGTGTAGAATATAAGGTGTAGGCTCGGTAACACGATGTCGATCTGTAGCAAAAGAATATGTGTTATTCAATTTATTGCAATCTCTCTTTATAGAACGATTCGGTGACGAGCGCAAACTTTTTGAACGTTCTTCAAGGTAATTCACAGAATATAACAGGTGGTACTGGGCGCGTCATCAGCAGGTAAAGCTTAAAAAAACTAAAAATCAACTTCATTCACCAAAATTAATGATGGAATTTGTGATTTTAGCGGATCGGACGACCGCATATTTGTTTATGTCGCGGACAACGGTGGTGTAGGTCTACTTGGCTTCCCTAATGATCTGGTAATACATTTTCAGAACTGTCTTAAGAAAGCATCTAAACGACTAAGATTTGAACCGAATAGTGTAGGTCGATGTTCTGCTACATAGAAAATTTCAGTTAACGAAATATGCTTTGAACAATGCTCTCCAACAAATGTACTACAATAAGCGCTATGATCAAATAGTATTCTATCTGGATTCGAGTGAAAGCGGTTCAATGTTCGAAGGAGCGCTATGGAAAACAATGAATGGTCAGTTAAAGTTTTTTGACGCTCTCGTGATGCTCCAATTTTATCTCATAACTTTTATTAGTTTGAAACATGAGGCTGTTTGTGATTGGCTGCCGCTGTCTGCGATCAAAAAGAAAACGATAGCGGCGCGATAAATTCGCAGATAAAGTGGAAATGCCTAAACGCTTTTAGATGCTTTCTAATCAAATTTTTCTCAAAACACCAAATTTAAACAATCAGTCTCATTGCATAACCAAGGATCTATATTTGCTATTGAAGTGCTGCTTGATACACTGCGAACTAGGGCTTTTGCAGGCAGACATTCTTACGCTTGGCAGAGACAAAAAAGTTGGGAATGCAATTATTGCATTTCTTGTGTTCAGTGTTTTATTGCATATATTGTATTTGGTTTCTAATAACCAATATTAACCTTCGAGCGATGTCTCATAGAAAAACCGTCGAATAGAATGGTATTGTTATAATTGTTTCACCAGCCATTGAGCAATCGACTACCACTGCAATGTCAGGTGATCTTTTTCACCGCATGTCCATTGTAAGCTGTTCAGCGCCGATTCCCTTATATGTAGGTGCTCGCTTGAATCGAAAGGCATGTGCTATTGATGAGGCTTGACTTGAAAGCCGAAACGTATATCTAGCAATTGAAATTGCCAAATTAGACTTCATAGAAGGTTAGAAATTTTTATTTTTATGACTTTCTCTGTATGATTGTCGTTATACATACCAACAGAAAAATTGGAATATTGGAGCACTTCCAGGAAATATTAGTTTCTGAGAAGTGTTGGCCCACATGTGGCTTACGTGGCCACGAGGAGACAAATTTGCGTGCGTGATAATGTTGGAGCGCGATCTCTAAAATGAACTTGTTGACGAGCACGCATATACTTTTATTCACGTATTGGCTTCTTGAAACAATTTCATAGAAGCCCCTCAAGCCTTTCGCCCATTTTATAAACTAAGAGTATGGTAATTTTAACAAATTAGCTTGCCGCATCTACACTCAATTCTAATTACTAAGCCATTACTGAACAAGAAAATAAACCAAAACAAAAATGAAACAGTAAAAAAGCAACAAGAAGAGGCCAGAAAAAACAGCAAGTGATCCAATTTTTTTCTTCTTGCTCAACAACGATAGCGCTTAATCACTAAATCACCATTGATCAAAGTATGTTAAATTGAACTCCTGAGATTGCTGGCTGTCGGAGGGTGAACATCTGCTCCTAATTTTGTGCAGTGGTCACCTGAGACAATAAGCATCTAAATTTTGGCGGGAAAGGGTGTCGGTTCGAATACTCGTAAAAAACCTCCTATAGATGTTGAGTGAAAGTAGTAGTTTATATGAGCTACGTCTGGCATAGCATACGCTTTGGATTAGCTATGAATTGAATAAAAGAAATGAATCGATTGAATGTCTTACAGAAAATCAAATTGTGCGCATTGCTTCCAATCTATGCAGTCACCTATGCTCTGGCAATAATTGTTTTTCGTTTGAGTATACGCCATGACTGCAACGAATCCACATGAGCAATCATATGCCGCTTACTGCAACAACAAGAAGGGTCTGCCATGCCTTGGTGACCTTTTCTCGGTGAATTGGATGCGTGACTCTGAAAAGGTGCAAATTTGCCTTATTCATTTTTCGGGCAATTAACAGAAATGTTTGACTAACATTTCAGCATGACATCAGTCTGGAGACACTACTGACGCAGTACAAAGATGTGAAGAGACTAACCAATGAATCGCACGTGATGCGTTACGGTAACCTTGAACTCATATGCGAACCAGTAAGCTGGTTCGAAGGCAAAGACGAAGAACCGACACCGGCACCGACTCCATATTCAAGGAGAGATTGCTACAATGAGGTCAGAGCTGCGTTTCTCTAGGTGAACTCTACACTAGTTCCATGCTCACGTAAGAAATAGGAACTATGAGAAATGAGACATGACACGTAACAAGGCTTTTTGTAACAACAACTCAGTATTTAGGAGCCATATCCAGGGTTGTCTTGGCCTGCAAGAGATTCAGAGCTTAAGCATCTACAGAAGCTTAGGAAAACCTCTAACAGTCTGCTGGTCTCACAAGCCCTAGAGCAAAGAATTGCTAAAATCTATGAGGTACGACTAAAATTACGAGGTTTTGGATTAAAAGAAATTTGTGAGCGCAAAAATAAGTCATCTCTATCTTTAGTCATCAACCTGATTTCTTATATGTTATTAACACGCTGCGAATCAAATGTGTGGATCTAATTTCATGCACAGTTCGCAGCGCCGCATGTGAGCAATTAGCATTGGCGTGTGCCGCAAGCGCGACAAGGAAAGTTCATTGATAATGTGGAGTTCCAAGAAAACATCATCATTATTGAATGACAGAATGACACGGAAGAGAGCTCTGTGACGACAATAGTAGTAAAAAAAACGCCAAGTGTCTGGAAAATTTTTTTCCGTTTAAGCGTGAATACCACATAATTCTGAAAAGGAGCGTTTTCCATCTGCTACACAAAATTTCTTTTTGTTATCTTATCCATGACCTTGCAGTCATTAAATAGTTCGATAATTATGATTTCAATACTGCGGCTTGGTTTTTGGAATGACTTATAGATGTTTATAGCACATTCTGCCAACGAAAGGAGATTACGTTTTGCCTTCAGAGTAGTCAGCCACTGCTTGTTTGAACTTCGCCGCGGATTCGCTGGTACTTATATAGTGAAAACATGCTTTCGGAGTCACTTTATCGGTACGAGAGAATACAGCAAATCTGGAAGGCTTTCTATAAATGTAGTTTCAGTGGAAAGAGCGCTCAATTGCTTCACAGTTCTCCACTTTCAATTCAATAACCACGTCAATGGGATAACGACGCGTATTCAACTTTTTTTATTTGATATTTCTTTCGACATCTCAAAACTGCAATCTGAGAACATGTTCCCTACAATATACAACTTTGAAACTTATATGTGGGTGTTAACGTACGTGGACATGATGTAGAAAGAGAGCGTATTCATGAATTCGAGGAACTTGTGGATTTGATTCCTCTTAAACATGCGCCGCTTTAGAGAAAGGTTGCGCGTTGTTCCTACCACTCTTAGCCTTACTGAGGTATGTCCTATGATATTCGGCCAGTAGCTCACAATAAAAGCTCCTTCAATGACCAAAAACATTTTAAATCTCATTCGAAAACTACCGCATTGTCATTGGAGCACTCTCTCCAACCGGCAACCGCGTCGCATGTCACATAAGATATCAACGAAATCCGCAACGTGTTAACGGAACGTGTGTGTAAAATGTTACAATACGATAAGCGAGAATGAATTAGCCGCGGAAAGGATAGCTTCAAAGTTTTACAAAAATGGTCACATAGCAACTGATTTCACCTCGATCTCTAAGTGAAGCAGGAGCAGTATTGTTAAGTTAACAATACAATTTAGGACAGAAGCAACATCGATGATCTATTCGATACCTTAATGACCAATATTCTTCCCAACGTCATCCACAGGTGCAGTTACTGTTATGCCCTACCAAAAAAATCGATTCCGATGGAAGCCTAAGCACCTTAAAATACCATATATAGGAGCGGTTTCAATTTTGCAAAGAAAAAAGTACGAACAAACATGCGTTTTTATTTTGAACATCAAATAGCAACAAAAACAACAGTAACTTAACTTCTACTTTCAAATTCCACCTCGTTATTATCGTTTGTATTCATACCGGCAAAAACGCTTTCAATCGAGATTTTCAAACTCACACAGTGCTTTCTCGAAGCTATGCAGAACAGTGTCAGAAGAGATGGAATAGAAACTACTAAGATTTCAAAATTAGCAAAAGAAAAAGTAGGAATAAGAATAAATAGGAACTGCTAGAAGTTATCAAGTTAATAGAATCACCAAAAACTACTAAGAATGCTACCAAGCACTATTTTCCAGCACAGACCGCTCTTATCTATAAACCACTCTTATCAGTGAAATCTTAGAGCAATCCCCGCTTCTATTCGCACTGTACTAATTGAAATTATGAAGATTTAGAAAACAAATGATGGAAGAGCGAAATGCTGTCAAAAATCTGAAATGTCATAACGACGTGGTAAAGGCGTTCGACTCGATTTGCATCGACGTAAACAAGGTAACACCCCATTGGCTTGAATCTACAAAACGTTCAAAACTTACACTTGTAACTGATTGTGAAGACGAGCAATGTGCTTCTCTTTTGGACATATTAGATATGTAAAGGCTACAATGATGGATATCTTTGAAGAGACAGAAAAAGCCTGAAAGATGTAGCCCAACAGCGTACATAAAAACTAATCAGCGGTGTAGATGGGCAGAAGAGTGATCGTCCTCAATTTACAGAACTTTATAATCTTGAAATTTGATTGCTCATGCGCACAAGCAGTCGGCCAAACGCTCGAACTAACTAGTCGGATTTAGGGAGCGAAAGTTCCGAAAATAGCCAACTATTTTACCATAATGTTAGGTAGAGAACGTGAGAGCACTGCGATTATTTGCTTAGTATGGTAAGTGTCAAAGCTCTCAGCATAGAATAAAACATCGGCATTTAAGGATTGAGCTTGTTCGCAGTCAGTTCTAGCTGAAGTGTTTCTAAGTAGAACGACATTTTAAGCGATCTACAGATGTAACATGTTACACGTTGACGTTACTGAATAGAATTTACTGCGTAGCGTGATTTATGCGATGAAGAGAAAACCTTAATATGAATGTTCTGCACTATGACTGGGATTTTCGGCATTAATTTACATATTTTTGGGCAAAATACGAACGCATGTGAGTTTATACTATGCTTTTAAACGCGTGAATGGCATCTTATCCACAACTTTAGTTCGACTACGCTATGAAGTACATCTACGTTCTGAACAATCTGTGCGTGAAGATCGGCGATTCGAAGCAGATCATTGATGCGATGCGCACAACTTGTTCAACGATCGGCAAAAAATACCTATAGATGTCTTCTGTCCATCAATTCAGCCCCACCTGAATAAATTTGTTTGTCGAGATAATACTCGGCTGTAAATAATTGATGTAACAGCTTCCTAGTAAAATGGGAGCCCACGCAAGTAAATTAACGGGCCAGTGACGACATGAGTCCTAAATTAATCGGGAGAACATGGCGGCATGAGTCAAGGAGTGGTTTTCTTTTTGGCCGTTCGATTTCTCTGCATCAAGTTCTTCTGATACATTTGCGACGACATGATCGCCGATCAACCTAGCCCTTCATTCCAGTACATTTTCTTGGACGAAATTTTTATGCGCACCAAAGCACTTTTTTTCAGATTTCAGTAATGAGTAGAGAAATATCGAAATGGTATCTTGATATGGTCATTTTTAGCTGAATTTATTTCTTATTTTGTCTTGGGAAGAAAATACAAGCTTCAGGTCAAGAAAGAGCAGACATTTGACGGTTGAAATTTTGGGCCAATTAGTTGACTCATGCCCAGAAGACAAAAGTTCCAGCATCCTTCTTAGTTTTATGGTTGCTGCTAGTCGCAAATTTATTGAGACCAATCGTATTCATCAGGCAGTTTATCCAATAGAGATGCCTTCATGTGCTTGGAAAGCTGAGTTTCGTTCTACGCTCGGAAAAAAGCTATTCTTGGACGAGCTCAATTGGCTGATTTGAATAGTGCAGTGGGTAGTCGCATGTTTGCTGTACTTGCACACCGAAATTAATGGGTTATAACATTCTTTTGCTATGACAGTATTTATAAATCCTCTTGAAAAGTGCTTTATAGCGTTTATAAACAGTAGTTTCACACTCGGAGGCTTTAGTCTGAGGGCTAGTGACGCTCGGCGCGACTCAGCGGAGAACTGAGTACACAGTCATCCAATTCTCTTCAGCAGTCGATAACCTCTAAGTGACTTCTCAGGTGGGGTTTCTAAACCGCTTCACTACTGCTGAATGAAGAACATTTCAAAGTCGTTGATGAAAGGAATATTTCGTTGCTATGCAAAATCACTAACCTTTCAACTGTTAAACTGTCGTGGTTGCTATTTCTCGTCTTACTCTATAAAACAGTCGATTGTTTCTTTGATAATATTTAAGAAAGTCGAAAAATTTTACACGAAACTCGGAAGTCAGTTTTCTCAAAGTTCCATTTTGAGGGTATCCGTGGAGTTCTTAATTGAAACTGGAACATGTTAATATATAGTCAACACTCTGTGGCGTGGTTTCCATTCCTGGTCTCTTCTCTTTCACGGTGATATTCAATATCTCGGAGAAAGTTGTGCTCATAGGTATTCAGGAAATTCATTCCGCAGCGTTATCAGTGAGACCAAGACTTTATGCGTAGTCTTTCTAGTTACATCAGCGGAGGTGGAACGATCAAAAAAAAAAATAACCAGGTAGTATTGCTCCCAGGCTCAAACAACTAACAACAACCAGGAAGGTGTATTAATTAGATCACGGTTCAGCTCGAGGCCGATCAGATTGAAATGTAAGTTAATTTTCTCGTACCCAGCGTAGCGGTTGTGGCTTTCAGATATCACAAGGGCTAGGCAAAAAGCGTTTGGAGAATTTTTGAAAATTCCGTTATTATGCGCAATTGCTCTAACGTATGCAACAGAAATCTGGTCGCTACGTAAGCAGGATGAAAGGCCACTTGGCGTTATTGAACGCGCTAGTCGAAAGGTCGATGTTAGAATC
Organism: Parelaphostrongylus tenuis; assembly: GCA_019055375.1. Classification (NCBI taxonomy): domain Eukaryota; kingdom Metazoa; phylum Nematoda; class Chromadorea; order Rhabditida; family Metastrongylidae; genus Parelaphostrongylus; species Parelaphostrongylus tenuis. The sequence goes on along the minus strand of JAHQIW010007074.1, from coordinate 346,071 downwards.
ATCCCGTATCTTTTAAATGAGAGAAAGGATGCGAAGTTTCAACCTATGTCAGCGATCGAAGATCGAAGACGCCGTTCTACACGCCATGATATTATAAATAAGGCAGCCCGAACACGCTGTGCGCTTCACCGACAAGCGCTGGACGAGAGCCGTTACCGACTGGATTGCTCGGGATATCGAGCGCCCTATAGGAAGACCCAAATAGCTCGATTTTTTCACGAAAACCCTAGAAGAACATTATGATGCTCAACCTTGGGATCTCCTTCACTGGCGACTTTTGATGCACTTCAGATAATCATTCCTTCAGAAAACAGTAGATGGTCATTGTTGTCTGTAAGTGCAAAAGTCTCCATTAATTACCTTTCTATAGCTTTAGTCAATATTGCTCTCGTTTTCGCTTAAGAGCATCTTCTATCTCTTTCCTACGGAGATGTGGAGATAATAATTTAACACCATTCATTTGATTAGTACCTCACAATGTTGAGACATAATAACTGGGCGACGATGTTTTTGATAATTAGCGGTACTTCGAGTACCAAAGTGTGACGGCCAGAATAGGCTAGATTTTCGAGTAGTAAAGGTACGACAACCAAAGTAGCTGAGTCGCTGCTAGACTATTCAAGACAATATCCAAAGTCATTGGCTTACCAAAATGCTGATTTAATGCATTTATGAAAAATTCGAGGACCACTGATAGATCTCTGATTTTGAAAGCCTTGCAGCATAATCGTTACAATTCATAGTTATTAGATTGAGGAAAAAGGTTTGAGAAAATGTTTGTAAAACATTTTTTCATGCACCTATTAGACCCGAACTAAGATAAACCTAGTAGTCAAAGTACTCCCCTTCAACTTCAACCACTTCCTGCCACTTCTCCGGCAAAAGCTCGATTCCGAGAGCAAAAAATTCCGATTTCCTGCTGTTGAAAAAATTGCCACCGTTCCATATGAACCCATCAGATACGCGTGCATAATCAGCAACCTAATTTGCTCGCTTGTTAACTCCATCTCGAAGTAAGTAGATAAATTATTTATCAATCAAAGATGGAAAAGACGGGCTTTGAATTGAGCTCAAAAACACAAAAAAATGGTCGACGCCCCAAAATAGTTACCAGCAGTTTCTCAGAACTTTTTCCCCAACCTATCAAAAACGCTGCAATGAAATAATGTGGAGATCTCAAATGAAAAGCTTGGCAACGATTTATTTATGATTATTGGGTATATGTATAAAGAACAAATCTTAAGCTCCGGGTGTTGATCAATCCTTGAGGGATGCGCTGTGCATTCGTCTTCAATTTTTAAGTTAGTTTGAGGTGAATGAATACATGTCTAGCCTCACGGCTCATGGTCATGGCTCACGGTAGCCTACCGATGGTATCGAGTTAGTGCATTTTGTCCTTCTAGGCAATTCCGGCACCAATCCACCAACCACGGTAGGATGGAAGGCTTGGTGAGCCATGACAGTGAAATCGCACTTGTGTGCGAGGCTGAACACTTCTAAGCAGTGCGCAACATGCGCTCTTGAATAACTGAATACAAATGCAGTGACCTGCAAGATGATCATACTGGCTGAGACTTACTCTCGTAAGCTTTATTATTGCCACGTTCAGTCTTTGTCGGTGGCTTCAATCGCTCGGTTGAATGATTATGATAATTGCTAACATCACAGAAATCCTGTTACATGGGAATAATCAGAGTAATCAGAAAGCAAAACTATTTGTGGTCCAAGCAAGTGCCAATGCTAAAGATTTTGTAGCAATAAACTTGTTCAAGGGATTACTGTCAGGCGCGCAGCAAATACGTTCGTTCTGATATCGACTTTGCTAAACGGAGGCCACACTCTGCGGCAGCACGCGATTGGTAATGGAAAAATTTCACTCAAATGTTCTAATCCAAGAACTAGCATAGAAACCTGATATTCTCTTCGGAAAATCTTCAAAACTTTTTTAGGAGTTAGCTCGGCTTTTGTTATTGCTTTCGATTGCGGCTTTTCAGCGTGTAAAGTAGTTCTTTCAACTTCTCTGAGCACAACACTTTATTTAACATTTTGTTTCCGAGCATTTGACATTTGACCGAAAATCTCATTAGCATTCAAAATTGCCACGTTTTCATACACTTGAAAGACATTTTTTAACCAAAGCGACTTTGCTATTAGCATTGACTATGCATAGTTTTTTATTTGTACAGTCATTCCCATATGCGGCCGGCCACGGTTTTTAGGAATTCTTCGTATTCCTTCCGAAACTTCGCTGTCTTTGTCACAGTTTTTATCTGAAAGTGGATGACTCAAAAGTCTGAGTATCTCTAAACCTCGGCATGCTTGGAGAAATGCAAAATATCTCACAAATTGTCCTTTTCTGGTTTAAAACTTGTACAAGTTTGGTATTTTCTTCTTTTCCTCAAAACTCGTTGGCTAACGTTTCAGCGACAGCGCCTTCGTGAAAGCCTTATTTGGTTTTTGAGAGCGGTCACCGGTCTAGTGTGACACAATTTGAAAATTTATTTTGTGCTTGCAGACGTCTTAGCCACTTCTAATTCAGATTCTAACTGGCGATTAATCGTGGAGATAGGACCGCTAAGAAGATTTTGAACACAATTAGGAAATGTTGCCGTTCGATGTAAATACAAGAATTATAACAAGGCATACTAGTCCAAATAATGGAATGAAAAGGTGATATGGAGACCTTACTTTTATAACTGAGCTATGCTATTTGATAGACGAGCATCTTCCTCATAGTTCTCAACGATATCGCCTTGTTTGCCTAACCGCTTTCTCTCTAATACGAAGAGCACGTGTTGTCCCTAAACCAATGCTTGCGTTTGAGAACTATTGCTTACTGAGTACTAGAACTAGAAGTACTAGAAGATATAAATTTATCTTGTAAATTGTGTCACACTAGACTGGTGACCGCTCTCAGAAATCAAGTAAGGCTCTGGCGAAGACGTTGTCGTTAAAACGTTAGCTATCGAATTTTGAGGAAAAGAGGAAAATACCATTATCACGCAAGTTCTAACTAAAGAAAAGTACAGTTCGAAAGTGATTTTTTGAACCATCTCTGTTTCTTCATGCTTGTAAGCTAGCTTTGTCCTGAATGTAGAAGATTTTCAACTTGGTGTAAATCAATCGATTAGTTCGATAGCCCAATAATTTAGTTCTGCCCGCTTACTTTGAAAGACAGGGTGATAATAAGAACAAGAAGATACACAATTTACATTTGAGTTTTCTGCTACAATTAGCAGAATTTGATGCATATAGAAATTTTGCAATCCATTTGCACAGCGTCATGCCTCATTTCCCGTAACTCGGTGGCCACTTTTTGTAGAGTTAACTGAAGTCTCGATTCTTGCTTGGATTTAAATCTAGAAATATATAGTGGGGGCAAAAATTTTTGGATCTATTTTTTGCTACCATTCTGATAGATCCAGATTAGTGGGCTAGGTTAGGAACACTCCAATCTTCAAATAGCACTAATATGATTCGATTTCTTTGAATTTGAGCTTTTGGAACACAAATTCAGTGAACTGTTTGGCTCTCGGTAAGAGTAATGCACCAATAGGATTATAAACGTGTTCTTGATAAAAATGGTTCATGTCATCTATCCATGTGGTTCTCCATATTCCACACTGTTTTTGCGACAATTGTTTTTAACCGTTTTCGGGTGGGAAGCGAGTTTCTGACAAATTATAAACGGAACTTTTACTCATTAACAAATCCCTCATTAGTACACTTTAGTGTGCGCCTTTTTGTTTCTTCAATCTTACTACGTTCCAGTCGTCTGTAAAGCATGTTTGATTCCCCTAAAATGGTTCCTGTGGATCCTATACCTTCCGATCAGGCAGCACATGGAAAACCGCTAACGTCATCGTTTATAGTACACCCGCAATTAGACCAATTCCATTGAAAAAGTCCGACCATGTGTTGTGCCTAAAACAATGAATAATATGGTCCGAAAAATCTGACAACTCCCTTAATGCAGTAAGAAAAAGTCAAAAGACAGGTTTCTTGAGAGAAAGAACGGTTTTTAGTAATTCCAAAAAAGAACGTTTCAAGCCTAAACGAGGTTGGTACGCCAGAGCCATACACCGGTGTTTCGGAGGTTTCGGCCTCCTCATCAGTAACCCCCGCCCCACATTAAGCCCTGCATTGTAGCAAGGAGGGAGGCTTATGTGGTGATGGCATAGTGTACAATGACACTGGTTCATCACCACTGTTCAGTCGATGGATTTCGGCTGGTAGACCAAAGTTAATCCACAAGATCGACTGTTTTTAAAACCTCTTGATAGATATTCATAGTCATTCCAAAAAAATTAGGCTTGGAACATTTTTTTTGGAATTAGTTTGAATATTTATCACGAGGTTATAAAAACTGTTGATCTTATGGTTTTTAGTAAATCAATGGAATAAAAGTATTCCTATTAAAAAGCACCGTTGTTATCTATAAATTTTGGGTTTGTTGACCAATTTTTAGCGACTTGACTTTCCCATAATTGTGCACCATTTTTTTGTACGCACGGCCACTTGAACTGCTTTTCTGGAACCGTTATTTTAAAGCCTGCTGAGCTCTTTCTCTATCATGTGAATGGGAGAATAGAACGGGAATTCCTGTAAATTAGATCTCCACATCAAAACTTATTACTGACTACTAAGTCAATCCCGATTTCACTGGAATGAGGTGCAACGCTGTGACTGATTGGTCGTGAAAGGCTCAAACAGTTTACAAGTAAAATTCTCACCGCTTTTGCGTTTTCCTTCAACTGCTTCTGCAGGGTGATGGTGAGGGGGAAGAAGCTGTCGCCTTCTTCAAAATGGGCTTACAGCGAGCCTTGGATCTGCGGCTACGCCTTCGATTACGCCGAAGGAGGGCAAGAGTATCTCTAGCATCCCGCGCGAGTTGGAGCTTTGAATCGCCACTAGGCTGCCAGTATTAGTAGACATGATAGTAAAAGCTATAGACCTTTACAGCTTTAGAGCTTCTGCTGCGATGAACTTTACTTTACGCCCATTGGCCAACTTCATCTCTGAAAGGAGGTTCAATCCAATCATACTTGTTTTGAATCTTTTTCGACTGGTTAGTGAAAAATATGCTTCTCCTAATCTAATTCTAAGAAAACTAAGGGTTCATTTCGATTTTTCGTCGACAGTGGTGGACGTTTGAATTTCTATTGTGAAATCTGCTCCTTTTATTTTCTCAGTTGAGTTTAGAGTTATTTCTTACTTCAACGCTTTGCTATAAACAACAAATGTTATTACGTTCAAGCTATCATATTAAGAGTCGTATTCGCACCAATTCAAAAATTAACTTTACTTTTGACTGACTGCTTATAACTTGAGCGCACTCAGTAGTGGAAAGAACGATATTTTCTATCTAAATTCCTGGTTTGTGGAATTTTTGTGGGCTGCAACCGCTTGATTCAAAGGTTCTTTTGCATTTTGCACATCGAACGTTCCGGATTTTATTCGATCTGACAACGGATTTTCCGAACATTTTGGAGGGTGGTCCTCAATCCCTCCAGTCTCTTTGAAATGCTTCACGACCTCTTAGACATATGTTTGTTTGGAACCAGTTATTTTACAATGAAAGGCGTTCTCATTCTCGTCCTGTGCAACTCATTCATTGCAATACTGTGATTCTCTCGACCCATGACTTGAGCATAGTTTAGAATAGACAAGTAAATAAAACAGATTCCAGATCAGAATTGAACAAAGAGTTAAATAAAATTACAGCATTAGCAAAAAATATATCGGTGTCAAATTGCGAAAATACAAAACCATGACAGCATTTTCCTCCCTCTGTACAGTGTCAGAAGCTTTCAGTAATGATTCATCATAGCAAAATATAACGCCTTTCACTATATGCCAAGAGAGAGAGTAAAGCGTTTAGTGCTGGTCGTTCTCGACATAATCAACCGATTTGTGTATTCTTCGCCGAATACCGGCAAGACGGCGCATCAGTGGAGTCAGAATGCAATTTACAGCCGAAACGCAATCATTGTATGCAAAAAGTTACTCGTTATTTAAGTTCAATAAGGTGTTTACTCCCAAAAAGGTGAAATTACGTTGTTTTTCATTCAGTTTTATATATTCCCATCTCATACAGTACTCAGGAGTAGCTATCAAGAATTAGAATAATGGCGCCAACAAGATGCTTGTCAAAATCACAACCGATTGTCAACCCCTCAAGCCGCAAATAAAAAAGCGTGAGTTCCTAGTCTCCATCATAGAAAACGTCACGATAGATGCAAACAAACTGAGCAAGTGCTTGGAGCATCATGACTTGCAAAGGCGAGTCATCTCAATGTCTGGGTTAATACATTTCACAGGAAATTATTCTGTGCCGTTAAAGAAACACCTTCGCCTTCAACATGTCAAATAAATGTGTGAAGTAGTGACTCATATTGAATAAAAAATAGTGGATAGAATCTCAGTAAGTTTCTGAGAAACACACAATGTTACTCAATATGCCAAGGAGTTTACCGACCCAATTTTTGTTATTTTTTTCTTCTTTTTAAACTGTGTGTCTCCCAAACACTAATGATAGTTAGCAGGCGGATTTGCTCTTATTAAAACACCCATCCTCACTTTTTCTGCGACACAATTGTATCAATTTGTGAGCAACCAAGCGTCAACTCTTTGTGTCTCGGAAAAAGTGATGGCACAACGGACGTCGCTAGTGCAGTGGTTATCGCACGCCCTCGGAATGGCTGAAGAGCGCTTCGAATCCTGCTCAACGTTCGAAGCTCTGCTTATCCCTCATTAACACTGGTTTTACATTTGTAACATCACACCCCGTTATAAGCGGTTAATAAAAAAGAATGATAGCTGGAGCCATAATTGTTTTATTTTTATAATATGATAACACGCTTGAGTTTGCTATGGGGCATGATAAGGCACTCATACATTGCTAGACAGGCGGCTGTTTCGTCATTCCAGACTCCTCACTAGCACAGAGTCCCGTAGCTCAGTCGAGATTTTTGGAACATACTCCCTATATGAAGAGATTGATGCCGAACAATAAATCACGGCAAGCCAGGTGACTAAATCCCTCGACATTATAGTGACCATAGTCGAGTTCTTGCGGCTAATAGAATCAGTCATACCCTACTTTCAACCGTTTACATAGACTTCACTCCAAATAATGATAATCTGATAACATGATAACATGTTTGAGCCGTGTTTTGACGAGTTTTGTTTTTGTTTTGCCTGATAAAATGAGAAGGGGTATAAAAGATGAGAAATTTTGTTGTAGTTCATTTATTAACACTCTCAGCAGAAGGATCCGGTGGAGTTGAGGTCCGACTAGGACGACTGGAAGAAGCGGAATTCGCGACATTAGTTAAGAACGTTGAGGCGACTTTTACGCCGATCACCCGGTCGTCGTTGAGGCTGATCGCGTAACCGCCGTTCACGCTGATCCTACAGCCGACATGCATCCGTAAAAAAGTGAGTTCTACTATACATGGAAATATTCCACGGTTCAACAGGATATTTTACGGTGTAGATTGAAACAGTTCAGTCTCTGTGATCAATTTCGGGCAATTAGAAAGACACGAATTCGCGCAGTTGTGTTGGCCTCTGTCTAGTCGCAGTAGAGCATACTGTAGCTGTAGAGCTTCAAAACACGGATCCCTCGTTTTATTCGTTTGCTACGTTAAGCAAAATTTCAGTCCTACCACCGAGTGCCCTGTCTTCCTAATGCTGTGCTTCGAAAACCTTACGTGTAGCTAAAAAGGATATAGTCTAATCCTCTTCAAAACTAAGCTAATAGAAGCTTGTCTTTTTAGCTCGGAATGGAACAAAATGCACAAATAGGCACCGACAAGATCGATCAGGCTGCCATCGGACACGCCGAAGATGTTCGCGGAGTAAGTCGATGAGAAAAGAAGATCTCGACGCGGTCAGTTGTAGACTCGGTAACAGGTACGCGTTCAAATCTGCAACACTTCTTATAAAGTGTTATGTAATATGACAGAGCGCAGCCAAAACAGCTTGTAAGCATAAAAAAGCAGAAATCGTTCTAAAATAAACATTTGCTTTCAGATAACTACCGCAGCAGAGAAGAAAAATTTCCAGCAGGAATACGAAGCGTTCCTGAAAAGCCGTCGCTGTATATGAGAATGACTGTAGAAGTTGCTCCTCACATGGTCTCAATTTACCAAAACGACAATGTAAATAGCTTATTTATTGAAACTTATGCGTAGTCAGTACTACTAACGAAGTTGTTTCGAATAGAAAAACGTCTTTTAAATATGTGAATATGTGACGATTTCGAATACTAATGACATTTCCGGCCATATGTTAAATGTTCAAATATAAAATGTGATACTTATGATTTCTGATGCTTTTGACTGCACTTTTCGCAGTGGTACGATGTTTCCAATACACCTAAGAGAATTGAGTTGTGAGCAGAAAAAACGACCTCAGGCGGGACTCGAACCCGCGTTTCATCCATACCGGGGACGGTGCTATCACTACACACCGAGGTACATTTGCCCCACCACTCATTCTTCAACATATATGTTAGCTATGACTATGACAAAATGTGAGATAGAAGTGTTGTACTTGGCGAAGTTGAATGAAGTACTTTACACGTCGAAAGATCGCAATCAAGAACAATAATGAAAGCCGAGCTAGCTCGGCAAAAAAGTTGTGAACGTTTTTTCGAAGAGGATATTAAATTTCTATGCGAGTTTCCGGACTTGACCATTCGAGTAAAACTCCTCCATTATCACTCTCGTGCTGCCGCAGAGAGCAGCCTCCGTTCAGCAAGGCAGACATTAAAACGGGCGTATTTGCGGCGTTCCCGACAGTACTTCTTTGTACAAGTTCACTATTATGTCATGCAATAGGATCCTCTCTCTGAGAGCGTGTATGCTCTCAACAAATTTTTCCAAATAGAATTTGATAATAGCAGAATTAGAATTAGCATCGAACTTCTTTTTTTCTTCCTCATTTCCAACATGCTACTCATAGGAATCGAAGTAGGGAATGAACATACATATCTCAATTCCAATGCGTTCGTCAGATTTTTCGAGGAGGACCGACGAACGACTCGTACGACTTACATTCTTGATTTTAGGAAAAAAGTGGAATACTCTTAAAATTCTATTCATAGAAGAGTTGTCGGTTCTTTCTGATTAGAAAAGAACAAATGAAAAACCGATCTCATTCGTCATGCGAAAGCTTAGATTTCTGGCTAGAGCTCCACATAGGTAATTTTCAAAACAGCCTTTTACGCCACTGTAAAATCCAAAATATAGTCATGTTTCACAAAACCACGTGCTTTTTTCTTATCTAGCCTATATTTTCCTGAACTCCTTCCCTAGAGTGTTAGTACTCATTCGGTAGCACAAGATTTGAAGTACTCAAAAATATGTCCGCTTCTTAGAGGAGCTATTTTGATAGCGCTGCAGGAGAAAAACACTCTTCAATACTCTTGAAAGAGAGCTCTTTCTTCAGGCTACTAGCAATCAATCGATATCGTGGTTCCAATGATTCCAAGGATGTGCTTATTTTCTGGAAATAACGTTGCAGAGAGCGCATGTGGCGCAATGCTTAGAGGAGCTCTGCGTCGCACACGAGATCAGTGGTACAATTTCGCGCTCATGGCCCACCAGGCCATCCATCCCTCCGGAGTCGTTGAATTGATACTATATTGGTCCCAAACTTCTCTGGCAGGACAGGTAGCACTGACTCGGTTCAGCGGTAGGCCACAGCAAGTCATTGCAAAGGCCACATATGCATTCAATCACCTCAACAGGAGTTAATAATTGAAGGCGAATGCATGGCGCATCCTTCAGGGATTGATTAACGCCGAGACCTTCATCCTTCATCCCTAATGACTTTATAAACCTTTTCTGCGAAATAATCAAAACATCCTGGATAAGAGAACTTGCTGTACTCGCTGAATCTAGCTATTCAGCACTCATCAATTTATGATTCTAAAGTCATAGCATCCAGGACAGTTTGGCATTCGTTTCGACAACTACCACTGAGGCTTCTAATGTTATCGGAAAGCTTGGTAGAAATTTTCATCAACACACTGTTTGAATGAGAAACTTCAATAGCACAAGTTCAATTTGTAGAACAAACGTTCAAACTTCATCAAAAATTCGTATCAAACAATTCTATAAACCCACAAAGACAATGATATGATAACAATACTTTAAGATAATTGATTAATAGATTTGAGATGACGCTCAAAATTGGTACCATCCTTTTCAGGATTTTTATAGAAGCCATAGTGGTTACAATCTCTTCCAGCAAGTAACATCAGCAGAAGTCACGTTATGGTAAATACAAATGTGTTAAAAGCCCTACTTTGCCTGCTTCATACATTAAAATAACTTTATGAGTGGATTGGGTATTTTTTTCCTTGTCGGCACGGATATTTGAAAAACGTATTTTGTGCTCCTCAGAGATTTTAGAAATTATTCAATAGCTTACATATTGAGAATTCGAACGGTTATTTTATTTCTCAAATGAATTCTATACTGCGCAGCAATAGCAAAAGTAAAATTTTATTCCACACTTGAGCTTTTTCGCTGATCAAAGGTTTTTCTAAGAAAAATTAGTCACCATTCGATGCCATATATTTCAACAAAGTTGATACTGCTTTGGTTTACCAAAAAAACTTGTCATTGCGCTGCAATATCAAAATTAATACTGCATGTCACATGTGGCGCGCATACCTTCCACAGATATGTGGACGGATTTCAAAAATTAACAACAAGCCATTGCCTTTCAATGAACAGTAATAGCATTAAATCCCGAGAATTCCAATGGTGTGCCTGCTTTTTGAAAAGAAATCTCTTAGCGCGATGTAGCAGTGAGAATAACATTATGTTGCACATTAAGTGCTTTTCGTGCAAACAGCCTTTTCCTTAAACTTTCAATTAGCACTTGATATCGCAAATCTGAACGAATTCATTGATATGCTTAGTCTCAAGAAGAAATTTCTAGTGTGTTGCCGCGGCTAAAAGAATTTTAGTGTTTGCAATCGGCGCACATCACAAGCCACATGTAAATTTGTTGACTGATCGACACGGCACTGATCGAATGGTTATTAAAATTCTGATTGGAAAGCTGTGTTCAGCAAAAGATGCCTGAGTGTGGAACAAACTTTTATTTTCACTGTAACACTACAATGAAGAAACCATCTAAATAAATAAAATACACCGTTTCAATTCTCGAGATTCAATCTGTCGAATGATTACTAAAACATCAAAAAAGAATAAAAATAGGTTTCTGTTAAGTATGAGTGCGGGTAGGGGGAAAGTACTGTAGATGTCATTATTTGAAGAAGCATTGTAATCATGACAAAGAATTTTTCAAAAAAAAAAAACAAGAAGTAATCGCTTGAACGAAACGTGTTGTATATTTGCAGCAGTCAATTATGATACTGATGGCAGTATATTTGATTTAAATAAATCTTGAACATGTGAAGGAGTAACAAAAGAGTAAAGAGGATTACTACAGTGAAAACTAAACTTAGAAATGTTATCTTGCAAAATTCCTATTTGCTATTGCTCTCGCTGCTGATCTCGGAGAGCTGCGAAGTGGTATCCGATTTTTCTTCCGATTCTGATTGCGATTCCAGTTCTTCCCTTGATCCACTTTCACGTTTACTATAACTATTCTTCAATAATGAGTGGAAAATCTTGAAACATTGGCGTGAAAAAAACGAAAAAAAAAAGAGTTTGCTATTTTTCAGTCGCTCTAAGATGTCCCACTAATACACGATAATGATTAATCCTTTCAGAAAGAAGCATGGTTTCAACTTTGTCAAATATTGCACAGATGGCTGAAATTGTGTTTGATTCACACAGTGTTTTCTGGAAAAGAAAGTATTGCGGAAAGTTCTACAATAACAGCAATTATGGAATGACCGATAAACAAATGAACGGATTACAAGAAGGGAGTTCTTAACCCTTTGTGGACCTCAATCATTTTTGGCTGCTGACGGTCCAGATGGCTCCGGTGAGCGACTGGTGGCGCACTCCAATGATGAAGTGATACTTTTTTAATAAAATTTAGTATTCTTGGCCGGTAAATGAGGTTTGAACGTATGTAGATGGTAACTATTATTGAAGATCCAATAAGGCTGTCTGTAGTAGAGACAACGTCAATGTCAATGTGAGGCCTCAGTTAGCAACGAAGGTAACATCAAACGATGATTACAAATCTTTGAGAAAGTCCTACGATCATTTATACAGCACCTCTTAAAATGGTTTCACGAATGGACCAACCTGTCGCTATCAGATTTCATTTCCGAAAGAGATGACCCAGAAGACATAGGGGTATCTGATCTGCTTCCTGTGCTCGTCGATGATCTTAAGGTCATTACATCATCGATATTACTAGGAAGAGTATAAATGATGATAGAAAAAATACCGGTGAGTAGTCATGACCGATTTCTTCTTTGCTTTCAAATCTTTTTTCTCGGTAGCAACAGTTTCTGATATGAACCGATTGTTGTGCATGCCGAGTTCATCAAAAATCTCTTCCCTCAGGTATTCAAGGTCGTTCTGTTAAAGTTATGAAGATGAGCTAAAATTTAGGCAGAAAAAGGAAATGATAAATAGGCGATCAATATGGTAAATTCGATTATCGCAATCCATTATCCGCCATTTATTGACAAAGTTTTTCCTGCTTTTTCTGATTAGTGATCTAGCGACTAGCAACCGTATAAATGCTTCAGTTTCGAAAATCCAATACTCTATATGGTAAGTGAAAAGATCTTCTCGTCAAGCTGTAAAACGAAAATAAAATTGAGGCTCACACTCAAAGCGCATTATCGCGCGTCACTGCTCTAATTATTTGGAACTCTTTTTTCCGTTTCACAATAATTTATAGGCTTTTCACGTTAGAATCATAGAGGAAACTTTGTGCTATCTTTGTGTGGGCTGAGGTTTCTATTTTGATTTCATACTGTTAAATAAACCTGCTACTGAGCTTAAGCCTAAACAGCCTAGGTTTAAGAGTGCAAGACGCAAATTTCTTTCCCCACTTGCAACCGCTCTGTGAATTTTTGGGAACCAAACTTATCTCCCTCAACACGCTCTTCTAGCAGAGGAAAAACTGCGCGCCGAATGTGAAGCTCCACTTTGTCTTCGCTGCTACAGTGCATTAAAAAGACCATTCCAGGAAATGAACGCAGCATTCTAATTGTAAAGATTAAAGCTATGGAGTGATAGTAAAAGACTAATGGAAAGCTCTGTTAAATGATAAGTTTGCCGAGTGTAAAACTCAATTCCATTTCTGCAGCTATAGCGCAATAAAAAAGCCTTTCAGGAAACGGACACAGTGAAGCAATCGCTGAAATTTGATCATTCAAGTGGTCGTCAGAGCTTGGAAAGAGGTAGGATGTTCCCTCTCCAAAGGGTTGTAGGATGGATTGTGATAAACGAATAGTACTGTCACTATTAACAAATTCGTTGGATTTTTATACAAAAACAAGTTTACAGACATCTCTTTACTACATGCTGATCCGACCTTTGATTAAGAAACAAAAGGTCAGTTGACTGAATGATAGAAATGTCATTCAAGGATACCCTTGAGGCCCAAGTCCGTCTAAACCGAGCCAACCAGACCAAGATCACGGCACTTGTTTCGAGTTTGGTGCCAGACTTGTACTGGAGCAGCTCACTTTCTACGATTCAAAAACTGTGGGTTAAACCAAAACGTTTAAACTGTAGATGATCTCCACCATATAACGGAAATCGGAAACTATACAGAAAACGATAAATAAAGCGTATAGAAGAACAATAAAGCTATTTGATTTTACAAAGCTTAGAATAAGCATCAGCAGTGCTCAACTAATTTTTTCTATTCAAAGAAATGTAATTCTCTCTCTCTAGCATGATTTCTGCATCGAGAGAGAAAGTAGTTCATGACATCTTCTTTGATCTTATTAACTGCACCCACACACCTTCCTATCCCACCGGAAACTCCATCTCTGGTCTTAGCTTCGAAAGAGGATACATCTTCAACTACTACTGACTAGAAGACTAAGTCAGAAGCATAATACGCTCAAAAAGTTCCAACGCAAGAGCATAAGTGAGCGATGGGAAGAATGATGGGTGAAAGCAATTAGGATATAGGATGAAATCTGGTTTCTTTTCACTGAGACTTCGGTTAATAACATGCTGCTTTACAGAACAATACTCACAGAACTTTACAGAACAAGTAACTCTTTATTCGACCGCTTTTTTCATAGACCTCGCTCAAAACTGCTGGTCGCTGCAATATCGAGGGAATTTTATCACCTGACTTGCTGTGATTTATTACTGGCTGTTGATTACTTCATAGAGGAGCATAGCCTCAAGGGCTCGGCTGAACCGAGGGACTGCACTACTGAAGAGTCGTGGAGGACAAAACAGGCGCCTGCCTCGTACTTAGACCTCGCAAACGGCTCAAAATATGTCATGCCATTATCAGAATCAGAAGCAAGAAAAGGCAAACAAAATTGAAGCAACTCACCCAAGAGATTTGTTCACACCATTTCTCCATCTCATTTTCAACCACTTCGGCAATAACTCTAAAATTCAGCTTTTTCCTTCGGTAGAACATCAATGAGTAAATGCCTACTATACTCAATCTTAAGAATTTCCAGAAATGTTTCTCACTAAATTCTATACCGCATTAAAGTGGAAGGCCTCACCATAAATTACTTCTCCAAAAATAGATGGATTGGTCAACTCGTAGTGCAGCTTGTGGACTGAAGTCAAGCAGAAAAATGCCTTGTGTCTGGGGTCAGATGAGAATTGATTGTTCTTCAGTACTTTATAGCCCAATAGTAATAATGGCTCCGCCATTATTAGTTGAGCCAACATGTCATCTGGTCTGCTAGTGGGCTCTTGTAAAGCCCGATACACGTGTTTTGATCTTAAAGTCTCGTCAGTCGGGCAGAACGGGTCGTCTTTCAATCTTTCATAGCCAATCCTCTCGGGAGCCTGCTCTCTCTAAGGAGAGGTATCAAAGACGAACGTTTTATACTGTATGACAAGTGAATTTATCACCGAACCTACAGTGTTGTACACTCGATTGCTCTTTGTCTGGTATTTTTTCATAATATAATACTTTCGTGATAATTTTGGACTATTCGCTCTTCTTGGATAGCACTCTTTACTTCTACCTTTTGCCAAATCTCCAAAGGAAGAATTAGCTTTTAATAAGATAATTCGGGCAATGTTTCTTCCATCTTACCCATCAGTGAAAACCTCTCCATCGATCACAGCAGAATAGACAGCATCCTTGAACAAATCGAAATAGAAATTGTCTTTTCGATTTCGTTGACCTATTCCACTTTTTCTCGCCTCCTCGGTCCAGGGATTGTGTTTGGGGTGTGGTGGAGGTGGTTTTGGTTTCTTAAAAACTATTGCAAACATTTCTCATTAATGGAAGTAATGAGTCAAAAATGAACATAGTAGACAAACATAATAAAGATAGTGACTATACAAGTAATAGGAGGCAAAAATGTTGAGCACTCTAGATCCAAAGCTTGTGTAATCACTAAAGAACCTAGATAGTAGAACAGCAGACAGTTCAAACAATGAGTTATCCTACTACTTAATATCACATCGTGTCATGTTATCGTTGTCAACACTCCAGCAAAGCAAAAAATTTAAAAATACTTGTGATAGTCGGAAAACATAATTTGGGTACTTTTCCGTTTGGTAACACAGATTTTCAAGCCTAACCCTACACTCGACAAGAATTTTTTATAAAGAATATTACTTCTCATTTAAAACCTTATTTCACAAACTATGCTTGTAAGTAGTCGGTTTTTTGAAAAACCCCCTTTAAATCGCTATAAAATTCAAAATGTAGGGCGGGTCAGCACAAACATCGACTCATGGCACCTAAGTGAGGCGCATTCGACTAGGTTTTGTTTCACCGCTCTGGAAGAGACTCCGGATTGAACGTCTGACTTTGGTACTTGAAGATTTTCTATACACGTTCGTGTGTTTTTCGTGCTTAAAGCGAACTAATATTTGAACTGTACGGCCGATGTGGTACATGATATTATTTTTGACATTTCAGCGTTATGAAAGGGCCTTTCCAAAAAACTGTTTGCGTACAGCGCTAGCTTGAGATTCAAGCATTCGATGGATTATTAACACTGTTTATGAAAAATTCTTATCGAGCGTAGGGGATAGGTTTGAAAATCTGTGCTACCAAACGGAGATAAACCATAATTTGATATCCAATATGTGGAGTACTGTGCAAAAGCATTTGCGTCAGCCGGGATTCGAACCCAGATCTCACTCTTTCCGGGAGCGTATGCTAACCGTTGCACTACCGACGCTCGTTTTGCACAGCACTCTTATTTACGCTATAACGCGTTGTCTGCCAACAGCCAACCGTCGACGGTATGGCGGGGCAGCCGCTATCGGCACTGAACCCACTTGAGTTGACAGACATTGGATATCGATATCAGTCATAATTCTTTCTATTTTGACTGCCACTTGCAGTGGTATGATGTTATTAGTATCTGACGGCTGACGCAAACGTTTTTGCACAGTACTCCACATATTGGGTATACTAATAACATCATACCACTGCAAGTGGCAGTCAAAATAGAAAGAATTATGACATATTTTGATAGTTATATGAATGAAAAACAAAGTTTGCATAAATTACACTGAGAGGCAGAGTTCGAACCTGTCGATTCCTATGCAGTGGTGGTTGGTAATTCCTGGATTCAAGTATTTTCGGTTTGACGTCATCTTTCAAGGGCAAAGGTAGTCGCAGTGACGATGGATTCACTTCGCCGATAAACGCAGCCAACTCACGATGTGGTCGTGGCAGCTGAAGGATTTCTTTGACATTCAGAATACACAGTATTTCTCAAATCCATGCTCCCAGTTAAGTTTGATAGACTATATTCGAATGCGTCCAGCGCACATTGAGATATAATTCAATTTATGTCGCTGTGATAAAAGTATGTTCAGATCCGAACATTTGAACAGTTAGAAAATTCTTTCATTCAGTCCAACCTTTGGTTGCCGCCGTTTGGTTGCGTCTGCCGACGAAGCTCGCTTGGGAACGTAGTGAATACCTGTAACTCCTCAAAAAGTAATGACACGATCCATTCAAATAAATTAATACCGATGTTATGAACAGAAAATTTTCCTCACTTATTGGACTGTTATACATGGAGAACGGTGGACTCGTGTCAACCACACCTTTGATCCCTTGAGTCAGTTTATAATGGTGACTCATAATTGTCTCAGGAGAAACACTCCAACTAGAACTCGATGGCCGTAAAACCATTCTTTCCTGAATGTGCCGAAATCACCTAGAGAAAGATGGCATATTATTTGGAACAGTTCGATCAAGAGGTTGCAAGCAAATCATAATGAATTAAACAACTTATGAAGAGAGTGGTATCGAACACTTCCACGGTTCAGCAACTTTTTTTTCTACATACTTGGATCTCTCATATTGCGCGGATCCTAGCACTTACATTCTACTTCTTTCCTCGCATCCATCATCTACGAAAGTGATAGCATTTATGTGCGGGTTTTGTTGCGACTTGAAGATGCTTGGTATCTTTTACAGGTGAGTATTTTCTTCTGTTCGGCCGTTCCGAGGTGTTATTGATATCATTTATTGAATATCAGCGGAGCATATAACAATAGAGTTAATGATGCAGCACGAATATTACAACAGTCGTAGTGGCTTACGTTTCGGCGAGGTTCCCCGTCTTCAGAGCCCGCTTAGATATTCTAGGTATTTCATTCAACCATTGAAGATCTGCGATTTGGAGTCTGTGCTTAAGTGAGGTCTCACTGTAACGCAGTCGCACTTACGTACTGACTCTAAGTGACAGGTCTTCAATGAATAATTGAAAGACCTAAAACATCTAAGCGGGCCCTCAAGACGGCGAACCTCGCCGAAACGTACGCCACCACGACTATTGTAATATTCGTGATGCATTATTAACTGATGCCTCGCTGATATTTAATAAATAATATAAATAACACCTCGGAACGGCTAAACAGAAGAAAATACTCATCTATTCAAAATATGCCGAGGTTAATAGATAGTCGGTCCTAAGTCTTTTACGGACGTTTTTATATGCTGGGCAAGATAACTCTCATGAATTTTGGGGTGGCCGAACCTGTGTATTCATACATCTTTACCAAAGACGCAAATTGCTTTCAAGAGTTGCAGGGATTGAGCTGATTACGAAAGAATCTGGTGTCATTTCTTCAACATTAGACTGTAGAAGAGGTCGGATGATTCATCCAAGTAAAGAATGCTTTCAGTAAAAATATATGGTTGTTATCTAAACTATTAGCTCCGGAAATAATATGCACTAGCTAGTAATCAGAGATGATTTAGAATACTTTACTCCAATTATCCTAAGCAGGATTTGATGAAACAAAAGCTGAACACCGTTTGCCAGTACTCATAGACCGCTGCACAAATTGAGAAGAATCGTTTAAGCCGATTTACCATTTACTCTGATAAAATTAGTCCTAAACTGTTAAGTCTAGTTGGGACGTCCTCGATGTCTGTTTTTTTATCAGAATCATTCTGATCGCGGGCGTAATTTTCCTTTCATCCCAACATAACGCTGTTCCAGTATGGCTGTCCCCTATGAAAAATCGCAATCAATTTTGCCGTTGTCACATAGAGGATAACACCAATGAGCTATCCAAACAGAGGAGTTCAAGCGCCCTGCCTTTCCCTCAACCAAGTAGCTCGAAGCAATCGTTACCAAAGGCTAACTTTACGTCGACCGTTCTTGAAAAAAATACTATATCGCTTCGTAAGTTTCGGCATTAGAGCAATAAACACCAAATTTATCGCTTAGGAGTAATCAAAACTGCATGATTGGTATCCTTCAATTGCGCATTTTCTTGCGGATATTTTGGTATACAACTTGCCTTTTACGAAGTATCAGCTGTAATTAGATAGTACGATAATAGCATCGTAATTTCTCATCGTGGAAAACAACGAATTACTTTGATTACCATTTCAAAAATCCAACATAAAACTAAAAAATTAAATTCACTAAACTGAATACAAGTAAGACAACAGCGTCTAGAGGTAGGTCGACTATACTAGGAATCTTAATGAGAGACACTGATCGTTTGGGTCAGCTTGAAATAACGGCGTGGTACAGAACTCCATGGCAACGGAAATGTAGATGGGAAATCTCGCGCCAATATGAGGTGAACGAAATAAGAGCAACACCTCCTTGCATGGCTTCTGGATTATATAGAAGTAACATGCTAGCATGAAATTTGTTCTTGGTATGAGAGGCATGATGTCGCTGTCTTGAAATTCGTTAGAATTTTGATATTTTTGAAATGACACAATGCTTATGCCTCTTCATTCAACCGCTTTTTTAAAGATCTCGCTCAAACAATAATAATCTAATAAGGATATAACATAGTAAGTGATGGAATGAAGAGTTATAATTCACTTAGAGAGCCACAATCTCGACTGCCAGTCACTACATTTCAATTAATGTGATATATGGTAACTTCATCATCTGACTTGCAGTGATTTATTACCCGGCGTCGATTCCTTCATAAAGGAGTATAACCTCAAGGGATCGGCTAAGCCGAGGGTTGGTGCGACTGATGAGTCCTGGTAGGACGAACAGACGCCTGTGTAGCACTTAAACATGGCGCTCAAAACGATGTTTATAAAGAAAATAATTGAGCATTCTAACGCACCGCTCACGCTTATCCTACAAACTGCTTCAATTTCACAGCCGGGCATCGCCGGCCTAATGAAACCTCATTGGGAACGTTAATCAAGATTATCAAGCACGATTCTCGTTTGAACAGTTGTGGCATTTTCGCACCTTCTGTGGAGCTTCAACAAAGGATTAACAGGATGAAAATTGCTCCATTCAAAGTTTTCATTATGATGCTAAGGGGATTTCTGATGGCTATCCAAGCAGAGGTAAAACAGATGGAATCAACCTTCCGTTTTTCCTTGTGTGGCACTTGCACCACTGTCCTCTGTGAATAGTCGAGCGATTTGAGCACGTGATGAGACTAAATTCTCCATTTGCCCTTGTAGCAAACCGTTGTACTTCAGTTTGTTTCAATTGTCCCTTAGACACAAATGTTGGAACACTTTTACTTTTCTTGTGTTTTAACTTTCACTTACTTCTCTTTTTTATCGGAGGATACGAAGTGAATACAACCACGGAATGCTATGATATGAGCAAAACTCGAAAACTTCGAGGGATCTTGGACTAGCGATTGCTCTTTCCGCGATTTGGGTGCCATTAACACTATCCAAAGCCACTGCTTCTCTCTATGTGCTTTCGGGGAAGTCTGATTATTAGCTCTCTGGTCTTCGTGTTATGCAAATCACATCACATCGAACTCGTCGCTAATGGTTTTCCTTCATCGGTTATCTTTAAGAGCCCCTAAATTCTCTTAGCCAAGCTCACTTTCAATGATTTGACATTTGCGACAGCTTCACTGTTCTTCACTTATCAGCGCTTTCTCGTTCACTTCCATGAAAAAAAAATTTGTACGCATGGCTTACGGAATTAGTGTTCATATGTTTCGAACAGCAAAATTCAACAGAGATTTACTTTTTCTTTGCATTATCAAGGGGGAGAACGAGAGTAACAGCAACTTACATAGGCTAAAATAATGGTAAACTACTGAAAAGCGTCGCTACGTTTTTCCAAAAAACTCGGTCACAGATGAAAACTTTGAAGCAAAGCACCCTAGTTGGTAGCAGTTAAAAAAGATGTCAAACAAACTAAACATTGGTAGTTTGAAATTGATGGTGAAGTCCTCACATTTATTGTTCCAGATGCTTTTCAAGTGCCCTAGTAATAGGACATACTCCTAGGCTGTCATTCGGTATGACACTATTTACTTTGTTATAGAGTTTTTTCAGCTGGTGGTAACTCCCACGGTGAGGGCAGGGCTCGCAGAAATATGGCTTACCGTAGGTGATTATAACCGTTACAAAAACTGACGCGATATTCACTCCGTTTCAGTCACCATTCTCAATGTGAAATCATTTGGACATTGGCTAAGGGCAGATTGTGGTTTGTGTTATGGAGAGTGCCTTGTAGTACATGAATGGACATCCATTCGACTGCATGCTCTAGCCAAATCAAGCCGCTGTACTTGGACAATTGATGGTACAAGTAACATTTAGCGCCGTTATACTTATCTGGTCTGAAAACATTTTTTCCTTCACCTGGGAATGCTCTAGTATGGCTGCCCTTACAGCTCGAGATAAATTTGGTTCAACCAGCATTCAACGACATTAATCAAAGGTCGAAGAAATACGTTAAAAAGTTTGAGAGTTCGAGAACCTTCGTGAACGATGAATGCAAAGAAACGAATGAATTGCAAAATGTGCTGATTTACAGAGGATATGATGAGAATTAAGTAATAATGGCAAGCGTTAATGTGGGATATGTATGGAAGCTGATGTGATGCACGAACTTAGTCCCAGATTTAACCAGGATTAAATCAGGAGCTTGCGAGCGTTCAGGAGAATGAATGTGTAGTAGAGAGAACAAAGAATCTTCGACACTTTGTTCACCTCTCCGAATTGGCGATTCGTCCTTCCCTAACATTTGCATCAAAATCTCGTCGCTACATGAGCAGTATGAAGGATCGCTTGGCGTCACTGAACGAGCGGTCGAAAGGTTGATGCCAGGGGTATCCATTATCTCGCAAATGAGAGAATGGACCCGAAGTTCTGCTCTACACAGCACGCTAACGAAGATAAGGTGGGCCGAGCACGTACTGCGTTCCACCACGACCGATAGGCAAGAGCCGCTAGCGACTGGATTCCTCGGGATGCCCAGCATCGACAGGAAGGCCATCGACCCGATGACCCGATTCATCCACATTAAGCCTAGATGAAGATATGACGCTCTACAAATCTCTAGAGCAAAAAGGACCCACTGGGCTACTCTTGCAAACGATGGAGAAAAATGAAAGTTTTGCTTCAGCTCGCTCGAGTCACTCGACGATCAGCTGAACGACATGGATAGAGATAACTACGATATTGACGGAATGCGATATTCACTCTAGACTGTAAGAGCAACTTTTCTGTGCAGGTTTCACTGGGTGTGTAGATTCCTCTGAAATGCCCTGCGCAACCATCACTATTCTCTTAATGTGCGAAACGAAGGTAAACCAACACGGTTTATCAAATCCACTTCTTACTATGACCTCAAGCCCAAGACGACCGTCTCTAGGTCCCGAGAATGGTTTGAATAGTCCTTCGAGGTTAGTGCTTCAATGATTTTCATCGATGGCGCCTCGTTAATGAAAGATCTGGTAAATAGGAGGAGTCGTGATTTACTGAAGAATAAGGTTTTTTTCATCTGATTTGATCCGTCTCGCAGTTTCTTTTCCTTTTCTGATTTTTGCTTTTCTTGAACGCGTAGAATACTGGTTGAGCATGTCTCCTTGCAATCTTGAGGATGGCTTGGCTGTGGCGTTCCATAAGGCGTTCGCTATTGACCGCCGGAGAGTGTTAAAGGGTGGAGGGGCTGGGGATTAGCCTGCGCGCGCGGCGACGAGCATCACAACCATCTGGCCGCGGCCCACCACCTCCTCCTCCCAGAATGGAGTTGTCTTCATCAAAATTCAAAATCTCAATTGAGCAGCCATCAAGGAGAATCATCCATAAAATGGAATTGTCCCAAGGGTCATTACTTTACTCGTGAGATTTTTTACTTCCTTCGATTCCGCTTCATAGCAATCAAAGACACATTCAAGATATGTTCAAGTGCTGTCGGCAAGTGATGCCAATAATCGGAGCAGACCGCACTTGAACCATTCCACCAAAACTTAGCCGCGGGTCCTGCAACGATAAGTAGCTGTAGTCGGCGTCCAATCGGGGCAGAGGAGGTGGAGTCGTTGGACATGCCCCTGGGTCCACGGAAGTCAGTCAAGAGGAGGAATAGAGCCGTCACATCAAACGTGCTCTAATGGAAAGTCCTGACTCAATCCAAGAATGACCCAATGGCGGCCGAGCGCTCGCGAATTTTGCCATTTGCGGTGGCTTGCGTTTGTCTCTAGCGGATCTACGTAACTGGGTCGGTTATTTGTCGCCGCTAGGCTGGTCCTGTGACTTTCTCACGCCAAGAATATCATTCAGGAACGTTGAAGTAGTGAACCGTAGGGCTATACGTTACATATTAGAACTATGAAATAGACAGACATTATGTGCTCCAATAAGAAAATCTGACCCAATCAAAACTTGATGGTCTTATGTGAGGTGACCTCAGACTGTCCTTGGCGGGGTTTCGTGACCGAGGGGTTGTTTGTTACCGTCGGGCAATTTATTACTTTCCCACGCTTTGCGGTGTCTTCCATTATTGATTTTTGTTTTTGATCTACCGTTGTCGCATTTTCTCTTTGCAGACCCCAATGCCTCTTGCAGTCAACTCGTTCCCTCATATTCCGTACTCTACAAGTTCTTCGTTTAGTTTACGTGTTGCTTGGGCTGTTGCTTGAGGATTTCCTTGGAGTACTATCCAATAAGAACTATTGAAGCTGTCAGCAGCCAACCCTCAATGGGTTTGGTCTGCTTAGCACCTTGCAGTATTGAACTTTTTTCTACGTGTACAACCTTTATTTCTTCAATCTGATCCTTTAGGAGCCGTGGACCCACCTCCCCTGCGTCTCTAACGCCCAGCGTGGGGGCGAATCCAATGTATCATTGTATTACCTCAATTCAATCATTGTTGTTACTTTCCCATGTTATGTTGTATGTAGATATACTACGTTGTACAAGTGGGGAAATAGCAACAATAATAAAATTGAAAGTACTTGTCCTATGAGCGACAAAGAAAACCCGATCTAATTCGCTAGACAGGAGCTTTTCATAGGATTGTCAGTAACCAATCGAAAGCTGAGACTTTAGGCTACAGCACTATTTCGCCGGTTTTCAAAAGATTTTTCTAGCTACAGAAGGAGATTCCTTGCGCTGCAAACGCGCGCAAATCTCCCGCCGGACAGAGTTCGTTCTTTGGTCTTTAGTCATCATCGCTCATGAGAATTCAACTTGTTTTACCTACTGCGTTGCAGAGACAGAACGCTCTTTTGAGGCTATAAGCAGAGCGTTGAAATCAGACTCGATTCGCTATCGAATGATAACGAATAGTCTAAAGAACGAGCTCTGTGCGACGAGAAATATGGCGCGAAATATGCGCTTTTTGAACGATTACTAACAATAGATCCTTCCATTATTATTTGAGCCAAGTTGTCATGTGGTCTGGTAAGGGCTCTTGTACAGCCCGATACACGTGTTTCGTCCTTACAGACTCGTCAGTTGGGCAGAACCTGCCGTCTTTCGATCTTTTTATTAGTCAGTTCTCTCGGGGTCCTACTCTCCCTACAGAGAGGTGTCGAAGGCGAAACGTTTTACACTCTATGTCAAGTGAAATTTTCGCCTAACACAGAGTGTTGTTACACTCAATTGCTCTTTGGCTGGTATTTTTATCATATTATACCTTTATATTATATCATTCGGAAATAAAGGTATAATATGATAAAAATACCAGCCAAAGAGCAATCGAGTGCGCAACACTCTATATTAGGTGAAAATTTCACTTGACATAGAGTGTAAAAACGTTCGTCTTCGAGGACTCTCTACAAGGAGTGTAAGGCTTCCGAGAGAATTGACTATGAAAAGATCGAAAGACGACGGGTTCTGCCCGGCTGACGAGTCTGTAATGACGTAACACGTGTATCGGGCTGTACAAGAGCCCTTACCCGGCCGCATGACAAGTTGGCTTAAATAATAATGAAAGGGCTTATTGAAGTACAATGAAAGTTCTTCTCCAACGAATGAGAACCGTTTTCAATTTGTGGCCTCATAATGGACAAGCACCCAATTGAAATAATGCAGTAATACATTCAATACGTTCCCGCGTTTGGGACTAGTGATACAGAGGAGGTGGGACCACGGAACCGAAGGTTTAACTGCTTTCTAGCAATGCTGTGGTGTTGAAACACTCATCTAAAAAGGTATACTGGTTCCCAATGATATTATAACACTGCTAGAAAGCAGTTAAATTCTAGAAATACAGTTTATACATATTGAAAAAAAGCGGTCATCTCAGCTGGGTTAAGTACTGAAATGTGCTTACCAGACCAAACCACTTAAGGTTGATTGCTGAGGACTTCGTTATTTTACATCGAAGAAAGAGCGGTTGCAAAGCGAGCGGTGGCCTCGGTGGTGTAGCGATATCGCGCGCCTCTGGTAAAGTGTGAAGCGCGAGTTCAACTCCCAGTTTAGGCGATTTTTTGCGTGCCACTCAATCCTCTCCTATGAATATTCGGTAACATTGAAGTAGTAAGCCAATGAATCGGTGGCTAATTTCTTCTTGGAAAGTCAGTGACATGGTCCTGAGCAAAAGAGTTTTCTAGTTCCGAATTTCCTCAGTTATTCGCTGTTTCCAATGTCTAAATTGTTCAATGCACATGTGAATAGTTGACTGCTCAAACATTCCCCTATTGTTTGCCAGTTAATCGTTCGTTAGAGAAGGAGGGAGAGGGGAATGGGGGCCGTGACCGAGTGGTTGTGATGCCCGTCGCGGCGCCGCGCGAGGTTGATATGTCCACCTCCTAGCAGTCAACACCGAACGCCTTGTGGAGCGCCAGGCTACTCCTGAGATCGCTAAAAGACGAGCCTGACAAGCACTCTACGACGTTCAAGAAGAAGACACAATACGATTCAAATTCTAGAAGTGATGGGATCCGCACCGGGAAAGAGACAGACAAATCCAATGAATTGCACAAAGTAAAGTACTTTTTATTCGTTCACTTGTAGTCGGGTAGATTGTCGTCGTTGATTTTCATCGTCGGGCATCGGTACAACGTCCAATTGTTCTTGTCGCTTTACTCTTCATGTCAATGAGGGGCGTTTTCCTCGCGCAACTTCTCGGGGGTTTTTTTGCTTGGGTAAAGTTTTTTGGCTAGAATTTCAGTAGTCACTCGTAAGCTTGAATCCCGCTGATTCCAACGTTGTGCTTGGTTTGCGAAATGTGTTTCTTAGGACGCTGAAGCAGCAAAAATAAAATTATGTTTCACACTTGGTTTGCTTTATTTGCTTGACTGAGGTGTGTGGATAACCTTATTGGATTATACTAATACTTAATAGAATCGAATGAGGGCAAAAATTCGACCCCAGACTACCCGCGTTTCACCCATGCCGGGAGAGAATAAATGGTGGGTAAGCGGTGGCTTTTGTGGTGTAGTGGTAACACGCGCCCCGGTACAGGGAAGTGGTGGTTCAGCTCCCGTCTGAGGTCGAGTTTTTGTCTACCACTCAGTTTTCTTAGGTTCAATTGAAGCATCATAACACTGGGAAAAATGTGTAAAGATATTGAATTCTTGGATTTATACTAGTACAATGGCTGTTAGCTTAACTGGGTTTATGGAGCGATATTGCTGAACCGATCAAACCTCTTAAAGGCTGGTTGCTGATAGCTATGATAGAGAGATACTGAAGAAGGAGTGGTGGGTAAGTGGTGGCCTCGATGGTGTAGTGGTGGCACGCGCCTCCGTTAGGGAAGAAACGTGGGTTCAACTCCCGTCTGAGGTCGAGTTTCTGCCTACCTCTCAATTCTCTTAGGTTCAATTGAAGCATCATAACACTGCAAAAAGCAGTAGAAACTTAAGAATTCTTGGATTCATACTGGTACTCTTTGATAGTGCAAATCCTGACAATTTCAGAGCTGAGACTGGTTTTCGAAATGGTCCCCAATAGTGCGTTGTAAGAGCCAAAATAAAATAACGTCTCGCAATCGGAGTTTTCGTGGCACATAAGAGTGATATGTGCACAAAAAGTATAAATGTGTGTAGAGAGAATTATGTTCCATCAGAGTAATACAAAAAATTTGAAATTTTTTCCCCGAAATAAGGGAATAATTCTCATTGAATAGAGAAAAATCACACTCCGCTCACGATATCAATATTGGTTCTCGGGTTCTCGTAATGGGAAAGCATTTTAACGTGATTAACTGATGTGCTTCTGACTAAAATCCCGTCCGGGGTCGGCCCGTTGGTACCAGACCTGCGTTCGAATGCATAGCGCGTCCCTTAGGGCTTGATCAACGCCGAGAGCTTGAGCTGTCCTACGCCGAGGTCAACAGATAGTGATGGCAGAACAGGAGCGACGGTGGCGCCACGTGCCCCTGAAAGGAGAAGTACGGGTTCGAATCCCGTCCGACGTTCAGAGTTTCGCGTATCAGTCAACATCATTGGTCAAGCGATAGTCTGCTATCTGTATTTCCCGTATAGTATGCATGTCATTGTTGGACCATCGAAAGATGGAGTAAAATCTCTTCTCGGGACTATGTTTTTTTTGAACTGCATCGCTATAAATTTCAGAGCAGCTTCTTGAGCGTTTCCTGTTACACTGTTCGTTTGACGCTAAACGACAGATAGTATTGATCAATTTAAACCTCAAGGGTTAAGGAACGGCAATCGATCGATCGCGCAGCGCAACTCGCAAGAAGCGCGCGATTTTCGTTTTTCAGTCGGGGTTTTTATTCTATTTTAAGAGTAAAACCTTAGGTTTTTTGTGTTACTCTGATATACTATGATTTACTCTGCATGGTATTGCGTTTTCGTACATCTATAACTTTTCTGTACGATAAAAACTTCAAGTACGGAACGTGATCTTCTTTTCGCTCTTACAGCGTTGTAATGATAACCTTTCAAAAAACCAATTACGGCATCGAAATCATCGAGATTTGGGCTATCGAGTAACATGTGATGCCCAACAATGTGGAGTGCTGTGCAAAAACATTTGCGTCAGCCAGGATTCGAACCCTAGATCTCACTCTTTCCGGGAGCGTATGCTAACTGTTGCACCACCGACGCTGGTGCGTCATCCGGGATCTGGGTTCGAATGCCGGCTGACGCAAATGTTTTTGCAGAGCACTCGACATCATTGGGTGACTTGTGAAAGTTTGGCAACGAGCCATATACAAGCCTCAGCCGATTAAGTAAAGCAAACTGAGTGTGAAACATAATTTTATTCTCGCTGCTAAAACTAATAAAGAGGCTCTTTCAAGAACCCAATGATGTAGAGTGGGTGCAAAGACGTGTGCATCATCCGGGATTTGAACCCAGGTCTTACTCTTTCCGGGAGCATGTGCTTAACCGTTGCACTACCGACGCTCGTCCCGCACTTCACTCTTTCTACGCTACAACGCGTTATCTGTCAATAGCCAAGCGTCTACGGTATGGCGGGCAGTCTATATTGACATTAAACCCACTTATGTTGACAGATATTGGGTCCAATAATCAATCGGAAATAATCTTTATCTGACCGCCGATTGAGGGAAAGAGTAAGATCTGGGTTCAAATCCCGGCTGACGCAAACATTTTTGCACACCACTCTACATCATTGGGTTTATTGAAACATCATAACACCGCAATCAGCGATCAAATAAAGATGATTTCCGATTGCTTTTTCGAACTTCAAACATATGGTTGAAACTGCAGAGATTTAACCTTCCGTGTGATTACCAAGTGTCTAAGGGAAAAGTTTTGTCGAGCAAGAACTGTTACATGTCGTTCCTTAGGGATTAATATGAATGAAATCAATTTAGAGCTCAGGATTTTGTAATCGATTGATTGCAGTCCGCTCATGTAGGTGCATTACTTGTTAGTAATCGATTGATCGATGTGGCTCCGATCAGCGTGGTCTGCATCGAAGACGATTATAGTTTTTTGTACGAACGGCAGAGTGTGATTAGTACGCCTGTGGGTTGCCGAGTTGCACAATATCATAGAAATTTTGGTTCTTTTTCCATTTGAAACCGCAGATTTCCAAGCCTAACCCTCATCGCTGGACGCAGGCTTTTCATAGAAGAATGCCAGTAATCATTCGAAAACCTAGATCTCTGGTCACAAAAAAGTCGCGCTTCCTGGATCCGTGGAAAGGCCAATTGATCGAGCGGCGTGTTGGAACGATGACGTCCTCCCTGCCGATTCTGCGCAGCTTCGTCCATTTTCTATGACTTTCGCCCATCCTCTTGAAACTCACCAAGGATTTCTCCGTGGCTCTTAAACTGTGGATCCATCATTCTCTATCATTTTCCTGGATCTGAACGAGATTCATTTGCTGATTTCTACCTCGAAAGGAGTAGCGCAGAGCTTCTGTTCGTCTGACAGATGGACTGTAGATCAAGGACGAGCACTGACAACGATGGTACCGATCCGTGTCCACTCGCGTGACGTAGTGTTTAGCAGGTGTTTACCCTGCGGGACTGACGGACGGGGAGAAGAGGGTGGTCGTACGCGCGCGGACACAGGTGGCCAGAGTCGAGCGAGACAACATCGCTACCGGAGACAGACGCTTTCACTTCCAGCCATCCATCACCGACCGCCGAAGTATTGTTTTTCAATTAGTCCATCCCGACTCCCACGAAATTATCCCTCCGATCGAACACTAAGTAGCGTTTCATGGACGGTTTCATTTCCCTCCCTGCTCTCTGGACTTCGCTGGATCACCGGTCTCTCCCTCCTGCTTAGACGAATGATTTCTTCTTCCAAGAAAGCTGTATTTGTCTTGTCGATACGACTGCAGAAGGTGAAAAACTAGGGAGATTGGAGAGATCAATTTAGTATGCATCGATCTCCCATTGTCGAGTTACAGTGAAAATCGAAGTATTGGGTTGGCAAAGAGATTTTCCGGACTTTTTCGTTTTTGCCTATTTTTTTTATTCAATTGAGTTCTTGTTTTTACTATCGTTTAGAGCAACTTCTTGCCGTTATTTTGATATATAACACTTATACATTTGTTTTAGGATAGGATTGTCCCGAGAGCAAAGACGATTTTGTGGTCAAACGAGTATCGTTTGGGTTCAAGTGCTGCTGAGGCTTTTAGCCCGGATTAACGAG
Organism: Parelaphostrongylus tenuis; assembly: GCA_019055375.1. Classification (NCBI taxonomy): domain Eukaryota; kingdom Metazoa; phylum Nematoda; class Chromadorea; order Rhabditida; family Metastrongylidae; genus Parelaphostrongylus; species Parelaphostrongylus tenuis. Next base: position 316,189 of record JAHQIW010007074.1, on the reverse strand, counting down.
ATCTAGGGTTATGCAACAGTCAATTTCTTGTGGACGAACGGCTTCTTGCTCGACCGTCAAATCTCCATTTCTACCTTTGAATTTCATCAAAACGATCAAAAACTGCGGTTCTCCTGCGACTGTTTCGTCACCCCAGACTTCGTCTATCCGGAGGAAATCTCAGCAGCTCTTGAACCCAAACGATGCTCGTTTAGCACCAGCAATCGTTCTTGTTCTCGCGACAATTCCATCTTAAAACAAATGTGCAAGTGCTGTGCTTTGTGGTTATGAGGGACAAATGGAAAATAGACCTCATCCGGTGGAGAAAAACTTTGCAGAGGAGTTTTAATAACCATTCGAAAGCTGAGACTTAAGGCTGCAGCCCCACGATCGCCGGTTTTCAAAAAGCCTTTTTTTGACGTTGCTACAGAAGGATATTTCTTGGCTTCATACACGGATATGTCTCTCGCTGGATAGAGCTCTATCATTGGACTGTTAGCAATCATTTGATGGCCTAATCGTTTTTGGACTCCAACACTGTGCGAAAGAGCTCTGTCCGGTTGAGAAGCAGGCGTGTCCAAAGCCAAGAAATCTCCCTCTATAGCAACATCAAAGAAGGGCTTTTTCGAAAACCGACGACGTGGGGCTGTGCTCTCAAGTCTCAGCTTTCGAATGGTTGCTAACACTCCTATGAAAGTTCCTCACCAGCGGATGACTTAGAGGTTTTTTCATTTATCCCCTCATAACCACAACTATCCAATAAGTGTTATATATCGAAATAACCGCAAGATGTTGCTCTGAACGATAGTAAAAACAAGAACTTAAATGCATGAAAAATAACGAGCAAAAAAAATAGAAAAGGTCCGGAAAATTAATTTCTTGGCAACCCAATTGAATAGAGAAGAATCGAGGAGAGAACTGGTTGTTTCGCGTTTTTTTCGTTCTCGTTTCGATGTTTTTCTCGACTTGTCTTCGGTTCGCATATGATTTAGATCGGAGTATATTTATATTCCGGTCATATGTGTTCATTCGTTATTGATTTACTGCGGTGTTTTCATTTCCGCCTCTTTACCGAACCAAACCAAGCGGGAAACCCTCTTCGTTTCCTGTCTCATTACCACAGAGTTAGCTAGCTAACTTCTCACCTACCTCTGTCATATTTTTTGCGTTGTGCTGTCCATATTGATTAGATCGCAGATCGGAATTGTGAGCCAAATTTCCTACTTTAAGAGAGATATTTATGTTAGAAGCTGTTTGAAAGGATTTTTTAGGTTGGTGTGACCAGTGGCCAATCTATCGTAACGTCGTCCATTCTGTGAAATTCAGAAGCAAATGAGTTCAATCACAGAAGAGGCTCAATCAGCTCAGGTATTCAATCGGCAGTAATTTTCTTTTACCCACCCATGCAATGTGCACAACGTTTGCGTCAGGTGAGACTCGAACCCCATTTCACCCTATATGAGGCCGCGTGCTTGAACCGTTGCACTACCGACGCCCATTTTGACACTCCTCTCACGCTACAATGCCTCTATCCGTCAGTAGCCAACCGTTAACAGTCTGGCGTGGATAGTGTGAAATAGAGGTTTCAGTCCCAACTGACGCAAAAGTTTTGCACATGACTTTAATGGGTAGTTTAATTACATCATACCATCGTTAAAGGCAGTCAAATAAAACATTTCTGTTGGATTATCAAATTTCTTTGTCTTATCTTTTTGTAGTGTCATGATGTTATAGCTAATAGGTCGTTCCATAAGTTTTGGCAGTAGGGGAATAAATGCCAAATTCATTAACCAGAAGTGATTAAAACTCCATGATTTTGGTATCGTTCTATCACGCACTTTCGTGTGAACATTTTTAGTAATCAATTTGCCTATACTTGTTTCAATGGAACTGTCTTGGGAACAAATTTGCTTGCTACTCATGCTCAAATGGCGCCTAGGGGGAAATGTTGCGAAGCGGCGCAAGATTTATGAACCTTGGATCGACGATACGGTTGCAGAAAGGACGGCTAGAAAGTGATCTGCTAAGTTTAAAGCTGGAGAGAACAGTGATATAGTGTGATGTGCAGAACGTTTTCCTTCAGCTGGGACTTGAAGCCGCATTCCACCTACCGCCATTCTACCGTTTTGGGTACCATATCAGTACACTGAGGTGACCAGTCATACCTGCTTGACCTAACAATACCCGTAAAAATCTCGGACCTGTCATGTTTGGAGTATCTCTCGTGCTAACTCCTTTGCCACTGAGTCGTTTGTGCTAGTCTCTGAAATCTTATTTTTTTTTCAAAAGGTTACCACACCATGTGCTCCGTCATTGACTTTAGCGTTCCTTTGCTGACGTATGAACTGATCTCCACTCGTATGACGTGTTCGAGAAGATATTCACCATTCATAATCGGCAGTTAAGAGTGTGAACGCTTATTTTATGCCGCAAACATTTCATGTGCTGAAGAAAGAGTGATAACAGAACCGGAGCGCCGGTAATCAGTGATTAGCAGGAAAGGTCCCCAGAAAGGGTAGAGTGCTAGTTCGAATCCCATCCGACGTTCAAAGTTTTGCATCTCATTCAACATTATTGGATATATATTTGGAACATCATGTCATCACTAAAAACAATCAGAATGAATTCTCATCTAGTTTCCTATTCTACCCATAAATCTCGAATTGAGCCCAAATGATGTCGGCCCACCGATCTGTCCTTAACTTATGTCCTACTTTGAACATATTAACCAAAATATATCCCTTTTTTCTAAAAATATAGGAGTTCTTTTTTGCTATCACCGACGAAAATAGTTTGGTTTTGGTTTTTCGAAGTTCGAAGATGCTTTTGACTCAAGGGAAGGTATTTGTTTGCCAACCAGCGACCGAACTAGCGTAATTTGGGCCAACATGACCGAACACAGCGACAATGTACGTAGCTGCGCGTTTTTATTGAAATTTTGATTTCATAGCCCACCCATCAAGGACGGTATATGAATCACTGTGTTTATAAACGTCACACGCGGAGACAGATGAATAATATAGTGTTTAAATTCGTTTATCAGGTACCAAAACTCTTTCACCTCATCATTATATTCATCCAATGATCAGTAAATAGAGATCTAAATGAGACTGAGTGGAAAAGACGCCGTGTTCTGCAATTTAAATAAGCCTTGTTAAACATGTTGATTTTGCGACAAGACATCCTACGCAATACTTAGAAATGAACGATATTTAAGGAAATAAGCCATCGGAATGACCTTACACATGTTATCTAGTAGTAGCTTATCGTTAACGCTTCTAGCCCAATGATTAGAGGTGTCCTGCGGGTTCACACAAGTACTTGATAGTTCGCTCCCCCGCCTAAGACTCATTAGAGCTTTCCATTCCCGGAAGTCGATGTATAGCTACCAGACTAGTTTGGGAGGATAGCAGCATTGACTTGATACATCGTTAGGCCACCACGTTTCGTTGTAAAATCCTGGTATCCATCTAGTCATTTCTAACGATTCTTGATGAAGTTGAATGCATGGTGCGTCTCTTAGGGTCTGCTAACGTCGATACCTCCATCCTTTTTTATCTTTATCATCTTAAACTTTACTTCATTGAGTTAGTATTTACATAAATTGGAAGTCCGGTTAGCCTGAACGAGATGAATTAAACAGCATATCAGTGGTAATATTAGCCATAGGAGCTCGTCTTCATTAGAATCTTGGGAACCTTCTTCATTTGTTTCATTCGCTTGATCTATGGAAAAGGTACAGCTGGTGTAATAAGTTACCTTTTGAACACATGGAGTATCCAGTTCTCATCAATATAAGGAAATTTCATTTTGTATCTAGTTTTCCCTGGTATCACGAGAGAACACGAGATCTCAAGCACGTGGAATGGTCTCGACTGCTTCATTGGATGGAACATAGAACATTCAGACATATAATAAGCACAGTCAGTAAATGACAGCGGCAACATACACGCACCTAAGATGAAGTTTGGGGAGAAGGTGCCGAGTGGGTAGTGATGCAGAATATCAGAAGGTGTTTGTTCGACCTCCTCCCTCGACACTTTTGCAATAACGAACGCGTTACAGAACATTTCAACTAGGCTATATGAAGAAGGCAGAATCTCAGGGAGCGATCGAAACATCAGGCGAAATGTTCGAAGACCGTTGGGGTTATGAAGGCAGGGAAATGAATTGCATATTAGTAATAACGTTCGCACAATAAAACTTCGATGATGTAAGGAGATTTGAAGCTATAAGTTACTCAACGCGCAGTAGAGATTTAGCAGTTAGGAAATGGAGCGGTAAAATAAAGAGTTAGCTTGAGAACAAAGCAGCCAATATCTTTAAGTTTACTAAGTCTTCAATCCCGATATCTTTACGAAGAAAACAACGAAAATCTTAGAACAAAAAACACTTCACATAGAGTTTAGGGCAGAAAAAGGCCTAGTAGAGCATGCTGAGCATAGGATGGATGTTCGATTTTGAATCAGCAACCTATGGATATTCCATTTATCAGGTCGTTCCATACGTTGTGACACTTGAACAATAAACATTAAATTTATTAACCAGAAGTAAGTAAACTGCACGATTTGGTATCGCTCAGTGTCACATTTTTTGCGAACATCTTCGTATACAACTTGCCTACACTCGCTTCGAGATGGAGCTGTCTTGTAACATTCGATTGCTATCCATGCACGAATGGCGCGTAGGGGAAAGTATTAGTGAAGCGGCGGGCAAGATTAATGGAGCTTCCTATGGATGGCTCGAGCGCGACTGATCCTCCAGACTATTCTCTCCAGCTTTGATCTTCATGAACCACTTCTTAACCGTCCTTTCTGCAACCGATCATCTCCCCAAGCTTCATTAATTTTGCGCGCGCTTCACTAGCATTTTCCCCTAAGCTTCATCTGTGCATGAGCAGCAGGTGAATTTGTTCCCACGACAGCTCCATTGTAAAGCAAATATAGGTAAGTTGTATGTCAAATTGTGTCCAAGAAAATGTAAAATGATGTAAAAATCATGCATTTTCAATTACTCCCGCTTAATAAAGTTGGTGTTTATTGCTGTAGTGCCAAAACTTAGGGAACGACTTGATAATATTAATACGATGGATCAAGTACTTGTGATATTTGATCCGTTTCCTCGCTTTGATCATTCCAAAGATCTTCGATCATTCTGCGTGTCATTTCGAGTACTGCATGAGGACTTTGTCTTTCCCGTGAATTTCGTAGAAAGGTGATCGAGCAGATCTAGTAAAATTAATGATAGGTTAGGATGTTTTCTGTCAGGTGATCGCAAAGGAATGCTGGGTCGGGGTGTCGAACCTTTTTTTATAACAACGTGCATTACTAGCTAGTCGGTTATGGCTCCCTAAGAGCAAAACAATTCATTCCAATATAACTTATGCATCTTTTAGCTCAAAAGTTAGTTGTTTGGAGAAGGTAAAGTATGCACAAAGTTAAGAACTGACATCAGCTGTTGCGATTTCGTCGGAAAACTTGGGAGTTCTTAATATCCGTATCGTCATAAGTTGTTGACCTTAAACTTTTATTTGATGGCAAGCAAAGAAAAATGAGCCGTAGTGATTGATTGGATTGAATGTGCAGCATTAAACTGCTCATTTTTCGCCATCTGTATATATTTCTATTTCTCTCTTGTTCAGCTCAGTATTCTTGCAGACATCAGACGTCTGATGTTAGAAAAAGTGCTTTCAAACCACTTATTAATTAGAAATGATATGTTTTCTTACAGAACGTTGTTTTCGGCGATGATGGCAGTAAGACAGCTCGTCACACCAAAAAAACCCTCGAACCGACCGGCGTTGCAAATCTACAAACCTCCTGGTACGTTTCTATGAAACACTGATATTCGCCACGCACTAGGCTGAATAGAGATCATTCGAAATAATTTACAGCATTTCTAAACATGATGCTGGCAAATGTGTCTCAGTAGTGAGGAATCTGTACTTCTTCTGTGTCCTTTCTTGACAACCGGTTATATATTTTCGAACGTCTTTTTCGGATAAATACGCATAGTATATTGATTCGTCACGCTCATTCACTCCCGTGAAACGAAGCGTCCTGTACTGATAAGAAAAAGTTGAGTAGTGTAGTTTATTTGGCACTTTGCGAGCCGTATAGACACTGTGGTGTGCATTCTCGAGTTAAGTATCAGAAAGGGTCTTGAAGAAACCTCTTCTGCTAGACAAATGGTTTCCACTAGACTATTGGTATTATTCGCAAGCTCAAATCTGCAAATTCAAAGATGTACTTGCTTATAAGGCTTCTTGACAGCGCTGGAACATCAGAAATCGAACTATGTCTCACACGCGTTGCGCGTTATCGCGCTATATTTCGCTGGACAGAGCTGCTCTCTTGAAACTATCGCAAGCTTCTGAATAGCGTAAATCTCGAAGAGTTTAAAAATGTGCCTGTTCTCTAGAAAGGCCTTCTCACAGCTTTGTAGCAGAGAAAATGAGAAAAATTTCACAAGCGTTTCGCATTATCACGCGTATTTTCTTCAAAGCAGAGCTCTTCTCTCAAGTTACTCGTCCGACAGCGTAAGTTTGGAATTCTGAGAAATGTGTTGAGTTTTGAATGACCTTTTGGCAGTACTGCAGCAGGGAAAATGAAATTGTGTTCCTCACGCGTAGCGCTTTATCAAGTGATTTGCGTCATATATTTGAGCATTTTTTTCTCCGTTATGTAGAGATCTCTACGTTCTTATTTCGAGATTAGAAAAAAACTGTTCTACAGTTTTGTGGGCTTAGGCTTTTTTTTTTGGTTTTATCTTACCAAATAAACCGCCAATAAGCCAAGGCTATGATTGAAAAGCATATGAACTTACAGAGGAAATCGTGAGGTGTCACAGTCTAACGTTTTATTTCGAGTTTTTTTTTTCAGAGCAGAGAAAATTTTGAATGTAATAATGAAAATTACGCTTCACATATGAGTCGCACCTGGGCGGTCTATCGAAACCATGTGGCCGACAAGCATTGCGCGCCTAGCATAAGATCGTTCCCTTGTCAAGAGCTCTTTACTCAAAAAATACGCGTGTGTGTAACGCAATACATTTTTCCTGCTACACCACTGTAAAAGGGCCTTTCAGAAGAAAAGCTCACTTTTCGAGATTTACGCTATCGAATGATCACTAACAGTCCGGAGAAAAAGATGTGTCCAGCGAAAAAGCGAAATAAAGAGCGCTTAGGCGCAGTGTTCAGAGGTGCTCTGCGCACACGAAGTCAGTGGTTCGATCTAGCGCTCATGGCTCACCAAACCAACCATCCCTCCGGGGTCGCTAAATTGGTACCAGACTGGTCTCAGACTTGTCTGGGTGGATAAGCGGCACTGACTCGGTTCAGCGGGGGGCCACCGTGAGTCATTGTAAAGGCCAGATATGCATTCAGTCACCTTAAACGAAACTATAAATTGAAAACGAATGCATGGTGCATCTCTCAGGGATTGATCAACACCGGTAGCCTTATCCTTTATCGTTTTTATGCTACAGCGCTCTGGGAGGCCTTTTCAAAAATCAAATACGTTTTTGAATTCCTAGAGAGATTCAAACTTTTGATTGATTACTAATAGTTCAGTGCAAAATCTTTGTCTAGTAGAGAGGTATTTTTCAATAATCCTTTCCTATATCGGAATTGTACCCATCCACGATTAAACATGTCTATAATTACGCTTTTTAAAGGCTGCCTTTTCATTTTTTTTTCTTTCACCATTTCCAAGAACTGCGCATAAGATCGACTCTTATGATGCGGAATGGGCCCCACTTTATTTACCTTCCAAGAAAGTGCAGACTGATTTTTGTGCAATAGATATTCACTCTAGTAAGCGTCCTTATAAGACAATCTGGAATGAGTGAAGAGAGGATCAGTCGTTTGTGCTAAAATCTAACTTTGGGACTAAATGTGTCATGACGACAGTACATTTCCCTCAACATTTTCAAGACCGAATATCCATTGACAACGGCATATAGGAATGAAAGTTGCTTAATATTTCTTTAAGCAAGTAAGGGCAAGAATATTATTAGTAGAATTCAATGAGTGCATTCTGTAGATGCAATTAAGAAAAGTGTGTACAATGAAGTGATAGGTTGTATAAAAAGTTCGTACCGTTTTGGTTTTTTGATATGATTTTTGCAATGAAAGGGCATGATAATGGTATCGTTCACTTGCGAATTTCTTGCGAACGTTTTCGTACACAGCTTTTCTATATTTGCTTCAAACGGAGCGACCTTGGGAACATATTCGCTTGCTACATTCACGAATGGCGCATAGGGGAAAATGTTAGTGAAGCGGCGTGCAAGATTATTGGAGACATCTGTGGGCGGCCCGATCTCGACTGATCCTTCGGGTCATTCTCTCCAGCTTTGAACTTCGCGAACCGGTTCCTGGGCGTTCTTCCTGCAACCGGATCATCGCCACAAACCCCATTAAACTGGCGCGACCCTTCACCTTTTTTCCCCTACGCTCCTTTCGTGCATTAGTAGCAAGCGAATTTGTTCCCACGACAGCTCCACTTGAAGCTAGGATAGTCAAGTTGTATACCAAAATGTTTACGAGAAAAGGGGCAAATGAACGATACCAGTGTCATGAAATTTCATTGTAAAAATCACATCAGAAAACCGGAACGGCATGAACTTTTCACCGAACCTACCTATTATACATTTACTCTGTTGAATTATATTCTGTATTGACGCTGTTGCCGAATGGTTGTGATGCTCGTCACGGCGTGCGTGGAGCCGAGCTCCACCTTCAGACGACACTCTCTGGTAGTCAGCAAGAATGCCCTATCGAACACCACGACCAGGCTGTCTGTGAGATTGTGGGGAAAATACTCGTCCGGTATTCCGCATCATTTGAGAAGAAGACAAAAAACGAATCGAATGATAGAAGTAGTGGATTCGCACAAAAGAATTGTGATGGCGCGTCGTATAAGTAAAAAATGTGTGTTGAAATTTATCTTTAATTCTGCTTCAACCAGCCTCACTTTCTTTCATCTAAAGGAATGATGAGCAGCCTTTCTTTACGCCGAGGTCGATATATAATAGTCTGTCTTGGAAATTGTTAGAAAAAAGCACTATGACCATAATACGATTAGTAGATAAGCAAAATCAGGTTTTCAATTAGCACAAGAGCGATTAGACTTCCTTTCCACACATTTCAGATGATTTAAAGGAGCGTGTCGTCGAATATGATTCCTTGCTCTTCTTTGAAAAGGAATGTTGAGAGTTTTTTTTTTTTCTTGCTGCGTTTCTCATTTCGCAGTTTTAGGTTGGAAAACTAAGTTCTGTCGTTTTTTTGTTATTCTTATTTATCTACAATGAATTTATTTTTTCATTCTATCAGGTCTTATAACTGGCTGAAACATATTATCATGATATCAGATTATGTAAGCTATTTTATTTTTCTAACTGTATGAATTTTTACTTTAGTGTAAACGCAGGTGTTTTACCACATCATCGACTTTGGTAAAGCGTTTCCCTTCCAAGAAATGTTGCAGCGACCCGAAGAGATAGTAATCACTGGGGCACCATCTTGGGTTTACGGTGAATGAATCAAGCGCTCCTGCCCTATTTCTTCAGTCTTTTCCAATGCCAGATGCGCAATATGTGGACGAACGTTGTTTTGACGCCGTTCGATAAAGCTGCCACAGTCGATTCTGAGGTGTTGCTGTCGCCTTCACGAAACTTTCTGAACCATCATTGTGTAGTTCGTAGATTAATCGCCTTTTGTTAAGTGCCCTACATAGTTGTGTTTCGTCTCGGTTACAAAAGGACCTAAGCGGGACGTTTAAGAGACGTTAGCAACTTAAATTTTGTAATAATCGTTTTAAAGTAAAAGAAAATCTCATATAATTACAAGAAATGAAAAGGGTTACATATTTATAATCTCGAAATAACAAGCTTTCGAATGACATAAAATGCAATAAAAAAGACCAAGATGTAAATTTCTTGTAAACAAGTAAATAGCAAAAATTACGATAGAACTTCGTTTACAACTGTGTAAGTTAGGTCAACGTAAGGACTATACCTTTGTCTTCCAGTTTCATTGTTTTTTCTATGAACAGTGGTGTTCCACGCATCGCTCCATGTGTTTCTCACTCGTTAACTGTATTCGTCGGTGGTGATGGTGTCGATGATAATCCATCAATCTTCTCACGATGCCTCGCATTGTCTATAATTTTCATTTCTCGTTCAACCCATATTTTAAGTATTACTAACGAAACGCTAGTGGCACTCTCTTTTTCCAGGTTTCTTCTCCTCATACTTTTCTGTTCCAACGAAGACGCTATTATCATTAACGAATATGAACAGTGGTCTTTATTCAACTATGAGCCAATCCAATTTGTTTGCGTCATCCTAATAAATAAAAGAGAAGAGAGAGAGAGAGAGAGGGAAAGAGAGAGAGAGAGAGAGGGAGAAAGATAGAGAGAAAGATCTTATCTATATGCGCTTCTTTTTTGCACATAGTGATCTGATGTGGTGGGCAAAACGTCATCAATTTTTCGCAATAAACTTCCCACTTATCTCGCATAGAGCTTAATCTTTTCGATAAAGTCAGATACTACAGGAAACTCAAAGATAGGTTGTGTTTCAAATATACCACATAGTGTTGAGTGATGTGCAAAATTCTTGAGTCAGACACGACCCGAACTCGCACTTCACCTTATCCGGAGGCGGATGCTTTAACCCGTTGCACTAGCGACGCCTATTTTGACAACACTCTACGTTACAAACGCATCAATCGTCAATCAACGCATCCAACCGTCAACGGTAGGCCTGATAGTCGATTTCAATATTGGCCCACTTACGCTGACAGATACTGATAGATATGTTGAAGAGAAGAATTTTTTTTTTACTAGGTAGATTCGTAGTATCATTTACCGATAGAGAGCCATCAAACTAAAAGAATTCCTGTCTTCAACATACATATCCAATACCTGTCAGCGTAACTGGGTTCAATGTCGTTATCGACTACCAGGCCAAACCATTGATGGTAGGTTGATAACAGTTTGAATCGTTTTAGCGTAGAAAGAGTGGTGGCGAGACAGGCTACGAGTGCAACGGGTTAGAGCACGAGCTCCCGTATAGGATGAAATGTGGGTTCGAGTCCCAGCTGACGCAGAAGTTTTGCATATCACTCAACATCATTGAGTATATTTGTAACATCATACTACCCGTATAAGGCGGTTGTGTTTCGGTTGATTTTTTTTCTTGACATTTCTGTATACATATATTGCTTCTAACATCTAACGTATAGTCTAGAGGTGCATACGATTGAAGCCGCTGATATTATCTGCACCGAATCGGTATATACTTCTCGTTGGACCCAATAAAAGATGGGGGCCATGGGGTTTTTTGTGATAATCGTTTTATGCTGCTTCGAGAAAGAAACTAAGGGAAGGGATGATTTTTTTGAAAGAGAAAAAGAACCAGACATTGGGCGCAGTTAATGGACTCAATCATGTACAGACACTATGTTGTCTACGCGATACGTTTCATATCAAACGAATGCACCGAAACTTTTCGGTCATACCTGTACCTATCGTGTTACGCCGATGCTGTTTAGTTAATCTCAATTGACTCAGTGATGTGGACACGGAATTCAATTATATGTGGAGTTTTAACGATTGTTTCGTGTTGTGCGACGCAAAATTGAAGCATAGTCATCACTATAAAGTTAGAAAAGAAGGCAGTTGAGCTTGTGGCGCAGTGCTTTGAGGTACCCTGCGGCACGCACTTCATCAAATGGTTCTATCCCGCGCTGGAGGCTCACGAAGCCTTCCATTCTTCCAAGTTCGGCAGTTTGATACCAAACTTGTTCCGGAGTATAGTGGCACTGACTTGGTACATCGGTAGACCACCGCAAGTTATTTCAAAGGTCAAATATGTAACCAATCACCTCTTTTGATGCTTGATGAAGTCGTGGAGCGTAACGCATTTCTCAGGGTTGATCAACGCCGAGAGCTTTATTCTACCGTTTCACTTATTACTTTCGATATCACTTTAGCTATCCCGTATCACGGTTTTTTTCTTCTAGGGGAGTCCCAGTACTTCAGCGTTCCATTCGTCTCTTCGCTTGCTTAAGGATTTATCTTCTCATTAGTCCTGTAGAATACTTTTGGAGCTCGTGTCCTTGCAATCTTGAGAATAGCCAGGTTGGGGCGTTCCTTACGGCGATCGTTGTTGATTGTTGAAGAGTGATGTGGGATGGAAGATTAGCCCCATGTGGAACTGTGCCGCGCATCACTTGCCACTTCCCTACAGCCCTCCTAGTTTTTTTTTTATCTGACGTTGAAAATCCACTAAGCTTATTGGTATGCATAAATTATACAGATTTTCGTGGGTTTAATAGTCCAAGTTTATTTTGTGGGTTTAATAGTCCAAGTTTACACCTCGACTTCGAGCGGGATGTCTACCATTGGCTCGTAGATCACATGTTCATCAAGTGGTCTTTGTATAGGTCTTCGATCAAGCTGTTCCAATGACAATTCCTCTGCTACTGGAGGAGTCACAACGGGCGTAGCGCCACCGTCAATTTCTACAGGTTGTACGCGCCCGCAAGGTTCTAACACAACGAAATCTCCAAATCGTCAAAATAAAAGCAGTAAAGATCAGGAAGGTATGTGCAAAGAAGCTCATATTTTTGTGCTTGTGTAGAAAAACCATATTCTTCAAAAGACATTTCTTCAATTGGGGCGTGTCTGGCGTTGTGGATGGAGGTGCCCCGCGATACACAGTGATCCATAGTACGATCTCGCACTTAAGGCTCACCAAGCCTTCCATCCTTGCGGGGGTGGGTGAATTAGCAGCAGACTTTTCTGAGATCATAGAATCACTGACTTGATTCGTCGATAGGCCACTGAAAGCCATTTTAAAGGCCAGACATGCGTTCAGAACTCGAACGATGCTTGGTGAGCTCGAATGCATGGCAAACCCCACTCCGCCCCAGGGATTGATCGACACCGAAAGATTTTATTTTATTGTTTAGTGAAAAAATTTGTTGTCTGTAGTTACGCAAAAGAAGTTTAGAGAATAACAACGTCCGTGGAACAGCGATGACATCGGATCATGACGTAGGGACACGAAGCGCCGACTCTTCTCAGGGTCAGGGTTTTCAGCGAATAAAACGAACTGAAAGCAGCGTCAGCACTGAAAGTGCCTTGTCACAGGTAAAGCGATTCAGCTACGAAAAGTATATATGTTGATGGAGGTAGCCATTGTTTTCAGAAATCGTCTGGGTCAGGATCTGTTCATGGCATTGTTGGAGGCACTGTTTCAAAAGACATGTCAGCTTCTTTTATTGGCGAAAGGCGTATAAAGCAGTCTACTCCTCCGAAGAAAGAGTCTAAGGTACACTGAGTGAGCGTGCCCTCAAATTGGCACTTGATATTGACATATATAGAAGAAGGCGATGACAGAACGAGAAATGGCGGATGCTGCTGCAGGACTTCGTGCTCTCAGAATCGACTCCATCTCGAAAGAGATTGAAGAGTGGATAACAAGTAAGTCTAGTGAATTGTTTTCTGCTCAAGGAGAAGGAGTTAGTCGTTCAACTTGTTTCAGGTGCATTTACTGCCGAAGACTTGGCTGAAACCATAGGATCGGCACTTTGCCAGCATGCAATTGAGGGAGGAGCTGGTCGCCCGGTGGCGAAAATGTGCGGAGTGCTGCGAGACTCCCCTTCGGCATTCGCTTTGTATCGGGTAGATATTGTCAATTGTTTGGATTCATTCCAACGAACAAGTGTTCATGTCAATCAACAATTATTTCCGACTTTTAGGGTTTGCTGTCCTCAGTTTCTCAATATTTCGATTGCCGAGACCGCCTCAGAGCTGACCATTTCCGAATGTGGATTTCCTTTCTTTCATTCGTCGCTGATTTGTATGCAAATGTGGGAGGAGGCAAAGATGGTGCGTGATTTGTTCTTTCCAAATAGTAGGCTCTTTCTCAAAATTTCCAAGTTTTCTCGGCAGTGAATTCCAGGAGAGTTAGTGAACTTCGTGTTTCAAGTGTTCGATTACCTCCTAAGGGCGCCTATCTTAGAAACGCTCAAAATTGAAGAGGTTTGCTTTCAAATATTCATGTTTTTGATTTTTTTTTACTTATTTTCGAAAAATTTTGAGCTTTTTGATTGCATTTCTTCCAAGCAATTTTATAGTGGCAGTAGTTTCATGATTCTAGTTGGAATCTCTCATTTCTGCGTTGCTTTCTGTTGGTTACGACTTGGAACGAGAATGTCCAGATCAGCTTTCTCTTCTCAAGGATTTGATCAGGTCAGGCTTATTACTATACTCTCTAGTAACTGAGGGTACAAATTCTGCATCTCAGTCTATTTTCTAACCCTTTAGGGACAAGGTCTTTTTTGCTTTTTGAGAGTTTTGGTAGTCATTCGGTAGCATATATCTCGGAGAATTCTAAACTGTACTCAGCTTTTGAAAAGACCTTTTTAATGCATTGTAGGGGTGTAAATAAAATTATGTTTCGCACTTGAAGGCTTTGTTTTCATGGCTATTGTATGGATGGTTATTTAAATTGAATTTCACAACACTCGTAACAAACGACATGAAGATCGCTAGAGTTTGTGGATAGCTTTCAACAAACTTTAGCAGTTAAAGCTAGGTTTGGTTTTTCTAAGGAAATCTTACAGAGCGCAAGTAGGTAAAAGGTGGCTACGTTTCACAATCTAGTCCTGCGCTTAGTAGCGAAATTAACTGATAGTTTGAGATGAAAATAAAACGCTCATGCCCACTGATCGGAACTAAGTTTCTTCTGCAGTTATAGCGTGAAAAGTTTGGAAATTTCTGCGAAACGGTAGAAAAATTTTTAATCAAGTAACAATATAGACACCAATGTGAGCCGAAAAAAGACTCAATTCTAATCTCGTTACGACAGCTTATCAAAAAGGTCTTTTGTCGAGTCAAATGCACTCGAAATCCCATAGATCGAAATTTTGGATGGTTACCAAAAGTTGTAGAAAAAGCAGAAAAAATAGTCTTTTCAAATATTGGAAAATGGATTGAGATAAGGCGAAGTACCAAAATCATGTGGTCAGTGTTGTGCTTTTCATGAGATACGGAATATCCAGGGACGCTTTCATTGATGTATCCGAACCGTGGGCCCGTAAGATGATTCTTCTCTTGCTGGAATTAGGAGCAAGTGGATGGAAGCTACCGGCTGAAGCCAACGAGTACTACTTTCAGCAGACAACAAACTAGTTCAAGGGCCCCGACTGGCTTTTAGACTACTATCGTCGGATAAGTTTCCATACTTACTTTTTCCTCTCATTACATTAGCTTCATGTTCTTCAATTCTCTACTCTTTGACTATGTGGACGTTCTTTTGTACACAATATTCTGCTTTTTTCTTTCTACTTGGATAGCTTTCCATTGCATATAAATATTCTAATATGCCATGACATTTCGTGCAGTTTCCGTTTGCTCATTTACAAGGATTTATTTAGCTTTTCATGTTGTATTTTGCCTTGTAAAGTGGCAAGTTCATGATATTCATGAGGTGAGATGAGGTGTTCTTCTTAAAGAAGTGATTCGCATAAATAATTCTAGTCATTTTAGGTCATTTTAGTGCTTTTTGTTCTCGGATGTAACCACTTTTGAAGTTGATAATCGTGTAGGACTTTCTTTCTTTTCGTACAACATTTCACATGAATTTTTGTATTGTTTTAGTATGTTTTGAGTATTTGTCGGCTGGCTATATGATATCAAAACTTATCACTTGTTTCGCAGCATGTTCTAATAATCCTACCGTATATTTTTTTAATATATTATTCGTGATATACTTAAGTTTTTGTGAGATCAAATAGTTCTGCTCCTTCTGTTTTGCCTTATTGTGCCTTATTTTTTTGTGCTGTCTTTAATTTGTAAGTACTGTGAAACTAAATGCAAATATATAAGACGTTTTCCTGTTGGAAGGTGGAAGTCCAGTATAGCATTTCGGTACATCAACCATACGTATTTTCTTTGATTTTCGAGATTAATGTGATCTACACACTTCTTGACAAATATCAACCAGTATCGAAGAAGATTGATAGCAGAGTGATAGCGTTGGTGGTGTAGTGGCTGGCATGCGCCTCCGGTATAGGTGAAACGCGAGTTCGACTCTTGCTTGAGGTTTCAAGATGTTGAAAATCACTCGGCACCATCCTTGGATCCATATTCATGCCGAGAAGTGTTTTTTAAAGAGAGAAGAACATTCGGGCGGGATACCTGCGCACTTCGGTAGTTAGGTGTTCGATGGATCCGTGTTTACTAGTCAGTGGATCATCTGGTCAGTGCTGAGATTGGTGGATAGTCGATGTCCTGGGAGTGTCCCATAGAGTTCTTCCACCATCCACCTTTTTGTACAAGGTGTTCATGGTCTCTTTCTCTCTCGAGAAATGGGTGCATGCCCCTATTGGGCTTCTTTTCTTCTTAGTAATATACGTACGTTTCGATGGTTTGCCCGTCTCATCGGTACCACACGCCTGTGCTAAGAGCAGCAGAGGAGAAGATGCCACACCTCTAGCGATATTTCTGAGAATCAGTCTAATGAAACGGTAATGGGGCCAAAAATGTCGCTATCAGCTGCTACATTATTGGAGTAGGTGCCTATAGAACGGCCGACCTTCTTATACGCTACTAGTTAACACCTAACTTATTACGGACATTGTAATGTTCATAAGTAAGCAGCTATGGGCCTCTAAGGCTCATTTTTAACCCCTTAACCTCTTGAGAACGACATGAGTCGTTTTCAGCTCATGTATCTCACTTTATCTGTCTCGTAGTGAATATTTGTTGGCGCGCTTCCGTGCAGTTCTGGTACTCAAGTGATTTACTCACCACATCACTGCCATTCACTACATTTTTTACCATATATTTGATAACCATCACAAAATTTACGATCAGTACCTCCATGAGACCGTGCAAAAAATTCATATTTATTGGCAGCATACAGTTTATAGCAAATTCTCGTCATAGTACGCCGCGAAACTTTAAATGAGGACTTAATAAACAAATCATTTTCACCGTATTCATTGAAGAGCATTGGCGTTGTTTTTATTACCAACAGTCATATCAAGATCTGAGCAATGATACTCTACCAAATTTTTATGATAATCTTGCCATTTTACTTACAGTAACAGTTCTTTTCACTTATGAGGGAACGAATGAAAAACCGATCTCATTTGCTGGAGAGGAATCTTTTATAGGAGTGTCAGTGATCAATGAAAGCTGAGACTTGAGGCCACAGTCTTACTTCGCCTTTTCTTCAAAAAAACCCTTTATAATGCTGAAGCATCCAGATCAAAAATCATGTTTCACACTTGCCTTTCGCCTTCATTTTTATCATGCGTATAATTCGCTGGAAGCGGAAAAGCATGGCAATGTGTGGAAGAATTTTCGTAGTAACAGTCAATCATTTTATCAGGAGTTTCTTTCAAAACAGAGGAAAAATTTCCCACTGAATAGCAAAGAATCGATCGCCCCTCGTTCCACCTCTGCCACGGCCTCCGCCTTGTTGAATAGTAGGAAAACAGCGTTGCGAAAAAAATCTAAAGTTTGATCTTATCGTCCTTGCTAGACCATATTTCCAGAAAATAAGCACTTCGCTAGAACCGGAATATATTACGCTGTCAGAGTTTACTAAAAGTTTAAAGAAAGAGCTCTGTACGGAGAGGTTTAGAGCACAAAATCAAAATACCAAGGGGATCAATAGATCAAAGAGCTTTTTCGAAAAGCGGACACATTTTTGAGTCCTTTGAAGCTTGTGCTATAGTTTGAGTGCTAGCACTCTGAGGAAGGAGTTCCAGTGAAATATAAGCGATACAAGAGAAAAAAAAAACATTGTTTTTATGAGGCATGATTTTATTTTGAATGTTACAGCGTTATAAAAGCGTGTTTTGAAAAACCGGCGACGTGGGGCTGTAGCCTCAAGTCTCAGCTTTTGAATGATTGCTAGCACTCTTATGAAAATTTCCTCTCCGGCGATTCAGGTCGGTTTTTATTTGTCCCCTCATAACTGGATTCTACCCATTTACTCCCATATTTCATCACAAACTACCTCATTGTAGCTCTCCATGTGACCGCGTCGCATGGCGTGCAAGATTTCAACGTCATAGTCAGGGGTTGAATCCTTTCCAAGGTTATCAACTATTTTGTAAGGCGGAGAAGAAATAGAGAATTTAAATCCTGAAAGAGTCTCAAGGCTAAAGACTCAAAAAATCTTTGGTAATTTATATAATGAAGATCCGACTTGGTTTTAAGAATCAATCGATTATAAGACAATGTTTATATGATAACAACCGCAAAACATCGACTGAGATAAAGAATTGCAAACACGTATCATTTCGGTTAACTGGCACTCTGACATCTTCTCCTCCTGCTACTCTTGCTATAGGCGCCCTTGTGATGAGACGAGCTCAACCGTCGAAACGTACGTAAACCACTAAGATGCAATACCAAACCTCGTGAAAGGCTTGATAGAAAGTCTGTGGAATTGTATATTGAAGTCCTAACGAGGCTGTAGGAATCGGTCGAATAAGGCCCTACAATGGTTCCCAGGGCCGACTAACCATCAGCATCGGCATGAATTGAACAGTCTGACTCTTCAGGGCTCTAAAGAAGGCGATAGTGCCAAAACGTAAGCCATTGTACTGTTAGGCCAGTCCATAAGCTTTGGCATCAGAGCGATAGATACGAAGTTTATTAACCAGAGGTAATTAGAATTTCTTAGTTTTGCTATCGTTCATTTGCGCATTTCCTTTCGAACGTGTTGGTATACAACTTGCCTGTACCTGATTTGCAATGGAGCTGTCTTGGAAATAAATTTTGCTTGTTGCTCATGCACGAATGAAGCGCAGGGGAAAATGTCAGTGGAGAGCGGCCAGTCGGCCTTCTCAAGGACAGCTTGACCATCAACTTCCTGTGGACGGCACGAGAGCGACTGATCCTCTATACTGTTTTATCCAGCTCTAAACTTTGCGAGCCACTTCCTAAATGTCCTTTCTGCAATCGTATCATCGCCCCAAGCTCCATTAATCTTGCGCGCGGCTTCGCCAGCGTTTACCTCAACGCGCCATTCGCACATGAGTACCAAGCGAATTTGTTCTCACGATAGCTTCATTTTGAAGCAAGAATAGGAAAGGTGTATACCAAAATGTTCGCCAGAAAATGCGCAATTGAACGATATCAAAATTGTGCAATTCTAACTTCTTCTGGTTGATATTGTTGGTGTTTATTGCTTATGAAACGACCTGATATCATTGTGCAGTGTTTCTACTTCATTCAATACAATTTTCACAACCTCACATCTGCTTAGAAAGGAAGGAAGCAGAAATATCACCTCATCAGTACTTACAGCGGATCTCAGTGCTTGCATTTGACTCGCTTCCCCGAATTCATTCTCTACAAAGATCTATGAATGATTGACGTGTTACTTCGGCTGCTGCTAGAGGATTTCGTCTCTATTGATGACTGCCTTAGAATACTGATCGTACGGTTCTTCGTACAATCTAGGAATTAGCTCACCTAAGACATTTTTTGAGACGTTCGAAGAGAGTCTTGGAACGGAGATTGAGCCCACACGTCACTTATCATCTCGCTTTCTGATACACTGCATCACTAACTACTTTTCCACCCTGCTTAAGTTTCTCATCAATAATAGTGGGGTGTAGAGATGGTACAGGCATCTATAATCAACTTATGAACAATAGAGGAATGTGTTCAAAACATTCTATATCAGATGTCAATTCGTCACTTAGCGTCCTATCGTTGCCTACAACAGCTGTGCAAACGCATCAAGTCTCCACAAACATTCACTCAAATGTGGTGTTTCGTTTGGATTTGCTCTTCCCCGTTTAGCCTTCTCCACGTTCGGTGGCTGTCTGAGATGAGCAGAATCTTATATAGTTTCAAATGAAGCTAATATTCAATAAAATTGTTGAGTAGTAGGCAAGACATTTAACCCCAAGCGAGAGTCGAACGCGCACCTTCGGTATGGCTCAACGCGGGTTCAATCCCGCATGGATTCGAAAATTTTGCATACCACCCAACATTCTTGGATGTATATTTATACACCGTAACACAGCTAAAATGCAGTAAGATAAAGAATTCATTTGGGAACTCATTTCTTTGCGGACGGGAGTTAAAAGCGATATCGCCAATGGAGCAGTGGCGCGCGATTTTCATTTTTCAGCAAAGATTTTTTTCTTTATTTTGGAAAATATTTCAGGTTCTCCGTACTATCCTGATAAAACGTGATTTCCTCTACAAGTCCCTATACTTTTCATGCATGTATAACTCCTATGTGCAGAGAAAACTCTGGGTGCGGAACGTGATTTTATTCTCGCTCGCCAGTGCGCTATGAATACCTTTTCGGGAACTAGTTTAACCTTGAAAGCCATCGAAATCCAGACTATCGAATGAGCATAGTGTGGTCCATTATTAATTATTTACTGATTTTATGTGAACAAATAAAACGGACCAAGTGTGAAACATAATTAATTTTTTGCTGCTACAGGGTAGTATAAAGGCCTTTTTGAAAACCAAGCCCAGTGTCGGGACCGCGAGATTGAAGTTTTTGAATGACTCTTTAAATTCTATGCAAAAAACTTTGTTCGGCGAAAAAGGTTCTAGAAATTTGAGGGTCAAAATGACGCTCGTCGTCCGGAAAGGGTTATACATTTGCTAACTGTATGTTTGCGAAATAATGTATGTCAGCAAGTAGTACGTGTATTCCTCATGTAAACACGCTTTTTCAAGAGATAGTGGTTCTGTTCGGTTGAAAGAGGACAAATGGGAAATTGACCTCATTCGCTCGACAGTACCTTTTCGTAGGAGTGTTAGCGACCATTCGAAAGCTGAGTTTTCTGGCTGCAGCCCCACTTCGTCACTTTTCTAAAACACGCTTTTACAAGGCTGTAAAATTCAAAATAAAACTTGCAAGGAGTTTCCTTCAGCCCGAAAAATCGACGACGCGTCATCGAATGTGGTCGCCTCACGCGCGTGCACGTGAATTGGCCGAAGGTCCCCTTGATAGCAGATGGGAATTCAACTTATTTTAGCTGCTGCGTTGTAGAGAACCCGTCTTTTCAAGACATAAGCACAGCGTTGAAATCACAAACGATTACGCTATCTTACTATTATTCATAGTCCAAAGAAACATCTCTGTCCGGTGGTAGTCATCATGCGTAGAGAAGTATCGCATGAGCAGTTCACGTGGCTGCCGCTCGCACACGCACGTGAATTGGCTAAAGACCCCTTTGATCGCTGATGGGAATTCAATGTTATTTACCTTCTAGGTTCCAGAGAAACTTTTTTTCAGAATATAAGCATAGCGTCGAAGTCCTAAACGATTACGCTATCGAATGAATACTAATAGTGCCAAAGAATGAGCTTTTTACGGCGGGAAATATGCGTGTTTGCAACGCAAGAAATCTGCTACTGTAACAACGTCAAAAAAAAGCTTTTACGAAAAGCGGCGATGCGAGGCTGTAGCCTGAAGTCTCAGCATTCGAATGGCTACTAACACTCCTATGGAAAATTGTTCTCCAGCAAATGAGATCGTTTTTTCATTCGCTCCCTTTTAATCAGAAATAGTCCTTTCCTTTATTCTGTTTATCTACATATGACTAATCCTACATGTCCCGTCGACATAGACGGTTTTTCTACGCGTCGTGATAAACGTGTTTTCAAGCGTCTTAGCTTGGTGGAATTCCTGCCCTCTCTGATTTTAGCATTTCATGTTGCCATTTAGCAGGTATGTTGAGTGTCGGAGCCAAAAGAGAAACGACAATGTTCGATTTTTTTATGAATCACTTCAATTCGGGTCGTGCGAAGCTGATCAAGGCAGTAGAGATCGACGAAGAATTTGGCGGTACGAGAAAGCTAAACCGTCATTCGGCTTTATTTTCCTTCTTTTCTTTCCTTTTCCGTTTTCTTTTTCCTCCTAGAAATGTTTTAGACTCCTGCAGGGACAAGAAGTTACAAGCATGTGAACTATACAAACAGGGTATGGACGAGTTTAAGAAGGTCGGTAAAGGCGTGATGTCTCAGCGAAATTTAGTCTATAATCTTTT
The DNA here is from genome assembly GCA_019055375.1 of Parelaphostrongylus tenuis. NCBI lineage: Eukaryota > Metazoa > Nematoda > Chromadorea > Rhabditida > Metastrongylidae > Parelaphostrongylus > Parelaphostrongylus tenuis. The sequence goes on along the minus strand of JAHQIW010007074.1, from coordinate 294,150 downwards.
TTTCGTTCTTTTTTTGTGACTGTCTTTTGCTTTTAACCTTATCTTTTATGCAGGCAGGGAAAATAAATACAATGGATGTGTTTGCCTGAGAAGAGGAAAGAAGTAGCTGAAGCAAAAGAAAAAATGGAGGGTTACAATCGTAGTGCCAAAGAGCGCTTCGTCACTCTTAGTTAGTCTATTTCTTAATTCTATTTATATTGAGTTGGAAAGAAATTCTTCCGACTTTTCGGTCTTTCTTGATCATTTTTCAAGCATTTAGCTTTCTTTTTTTTTACTGTCATTTAGAGCAGATTCTTGCAGTTATTTTGATAGATGATACTTCTACATTTCTTCAAAGATGAAATTGTTCTGAGAGCAAAAATGTTTGTTGATGCCAAAGGAGCAACTGAACCCAAGCGATGCTCTTGTAGCATCAACGGTCGCTTTGCTCTTGGGAGTTATACATCTCGCTTCTTTTCAGTTATAAGGGAACAAATGAAAAGGCGACCGAAACCGCTGAAAATGAACTCTTCATAGAAGTGTTAGTAATCATTCGAAAGCTTAGATTTCTGGCTACAACCCCATGTGGCCGGTTTTGCGGAAAGACTGCAACGCAACAGGAAAATAATATTGATTCACATGCGCGAGCAAGGTGGTCTTTGGCTCATTCACCAGCCGCTGGGCAAGACAGCAATGTGATTGTATAATTATAGATCGATTTTGGACTAGTCTTATTCTAGTGCGATCTTCGTTAATCAATAAGGAATTGTTTCTCCGCTTTGAAAGAAAAACATCAGATAAAACTTCTGACTTTGCTACAAACTAACCTCAAGTGCTTTAATTTGCCATGAATACGAATAAACCAATCATTATAATGATCGCTTTGAAGGAATTTAAAAGGCCAGAACGTCCTAATTGCTTCCAGCAGTGATCGAAGACAGTCAGATACTACGAAATTCTCTCTACATGTTCATATGCTCAGAAGTCGATCGATCTTCGCGTCAGCCCACCTTGCTGCCTCACCTAGCTGCCCATGGATTGGCTAAAGACCTTGCTATCGCATGTGAATCAATATTATTTCCCCTGCTGCGTTGCAGAAGTACGGTCTTTCCAAAAAATAAGCACAGCGTTGGGATTGGCATGCACAATGCTATCGAACTATTACTGATAGTCTTGAAAAGAGCTCTGTCCGGCGAGAAGTATGCGCATCTGAGACATATTTCTATTTTGGATTTCGCAGCGTTACAGAAAAGTCTTTTCGAAAACCGGCCACGTGGGGCTGTAGCCACAAATCTCTGCTTTCGAATGATTTCCAACACTTCTATGAAAAGTTCCTCTCCAACGGATAAGATCGGTTTTTAATTGTCCCTTATAACCGAAAAAGACCCCATCTCATAATAAATGTTTTATCGTTACATATCAAATTAGCCACAAGAAGCTGCCCTGAACGATAGTAAAAAGAAGAACTAAATGCATGAAAAGTAATAAACAGAAATGAAATATTTTCCCAACTGAATTTCATATTATGTGTTGGTATTTCTGCTATATATCACTTGACTTTACTTTATGACTTATTTTGGCCCGTAATACATTTATTTACTGTGCGGTTCCAGTGCTTCTAACGTGTGATTCTTCTCCTTGCACTCATCGCTTTCTTGAGGATCTCATCTTTTTCACAAACGTTGTAGAAGAATTCATAGAGATTGAGCAGATCTTGCAATCTAAAGGAGGGCCAGGCTGGAGCTTTCATTAACTGATTGCCTAACACCGTCGGGAGACCAGTCGCGCCGCTAGCAACACTAATCACTCGGGCTGCATCCTTCGTCATTCCATATGTTGTTAGTATAAAATTATATAGTAGAATTATGCCATAATATTTGTCCGTATCAATTTGGTGCACGTATAATTATTTCTCACAGTTATATTGCTCTGAAGCGTAGTCTTTTATCATCCATTTGATCTCTCTAGTTCTTTTCCTTATAGTGGCCAAATTGGAAGGGTCGACTAAGCCGGTTCATTCGTCCTCCTTTCCAAGTTCCTCAAATGCTCGTGTGGCTTCTCCAGCACGACGCGGTGCTCGTGTAAATCGAGTTCCTCCGGTGATTCTGATTTTTCAATCTTATTCGATTTCTTTTATATTAGTCAGTCATTCTGTCTTGCTAGTTTCTGATGCCACACTTGCACAATGAAGCCTGGCTTGCTTGTGGCTTTTACATGTTTGTTTTGATAATAATCTCTCTATCTTTATATTGAAAGCTTGTTTGTTCTTTGCTCCCACTCATTAGTCGTGGTATTCCTCAGAGCGGTCATTCAGAGTCGGTCGGGGAATTCCGGTACACTTATCCCATCACGTGACCAACTTTTGAAAGGTGTCGATGCTAAGCTCGGAGAGCGACTTCTTGATGAAATGCTCGACCGAACAGGCGTCAAGCTTTCTGATGTGATTGGATGTGATGCAGCTAAAGAAGCTTTAGAAGAGGTATTCTATCTTAGCAATGCAGAAAATAATAGTTATAATAGTTGTGCGCATTTAGGCTGTAATCCTACCAGCCTTGAATCCTGCACTGTTTAGCGGTCTTCGACAACCGGTCAAAGGTATTTTGCTGTTTGGTCCTCCAGGAAATGGAAAAACATTGTTGGTGGGTCAATTAACTCAACTATTTTCTCTCGTATTCACTCTTACCCCCTCTGTTTGCTGCACTTTTTCGCTCAATACTACTACTTTTAGGCGAAAGCTGTTGCTTCGGAATCAAATCAGGTCTTTTTCAATATTTCAGCTGCAAGCTTAACTTCTAAATGGGTAGGAGAATCTGAAAAAACTATCCGTTCCTTATTTCAAATAGCAAAGAACGCCCAACCGGCTATTATATTTATTGGCAAGTTTGGCGTTTTCCTATGTACTGCTAGTGATTTTTTCTTGATTTCTCTCCAATTTTTCCAGAATGCAGCCGACAGTAAGGCAAACTTTTACAGATGAGATCGATTCTATACTTTGTGACCGCTCGGAAAAGGATACTGAGGTTTCACGTCGGATGAAAACCGAATTTCTACTTCAATTTGATGGTGCTACCAGCAGTCCAGATGACCGAATTTTGGTGATCGGAGCGACAAATAGACCATATGAACTCGATGATGCAGTTTTACGGTAGGCTTAGTCTTGGGCTTAATGAACGCAATCATAGCACTTGACTACTGTGGAGGTTATCTATAATGGGGACGCAGTGTCCGGCATGACTTTATAGGTGTCATTTTCTTCGCAATAGCTTATTTTGGTCTACAGAACTGTTTTCGTGCACTTTTAAACGGTCGGGAGCACCTCTTATGTAGGTGCTAAGCCTCACCTCGTTCGGTCATGGGTGTCCTGAACCTAGACCTTACGGTATCGTGAATCTACGCCCTTTGCGTCTCTAACCCCCCACCTGTTGCGTTTAACCTTCACGTCTTGCGCCTAATAATGGCGTTTAATTATCAGCGTGCCATCATTAGACGCAACACTCGGGGTGTTAGAGACACACAGGCTGTGCGTCCACGGTCCCGAAAGGGTTAATTATCTCTCGCTGGATTTCTCATTTCCAGCGAGAGTTTGCTGCTTTTCAAGATTGTGACACAGAGAGCATGATCAGTGAAGAGACGCGAAAACACCTTCCTTTGTTTTTATGAGTTGACGTTTCATTCAAGTATGATTTTTGGCTAGAACTCCTTGGTTTTTCACTTTTCAGTCGTTATCGTCACGATATATCTCTTATAGAATTAATACATTCATTAAATACCTGCATCTTAGGTTGCATATTAGCCGATTTCGTTCTTTTGTACAAACAGGGGTTACCTAAGCAGCAAAATATGTGGGAGTTTATGGAAAAACACTGGCATACGCAGTATAAAGGAAGCCACAAATTTTTTTCAAAACGTTGAAGGTAACATCGTCCAAATTGTGGAATCATCTGACCGGTGTGACTTTTATAGGCGTTTTAGAAAGTTGGGCACAACTGAATGGCGATCTGAGTGCACGGCTAAGGGAATTTAGGAGTTCTTGCGATTATGTTCTATACGACTAGCTGTTTCTAGTCCATATCTTCATCTTCGTTTATTCTCGGCATATCATTTTTCTGGATTCATTTCTGTTTAGGCGGTTTCCAAAACGAATTTATCTGGGTCTACCTGATAGGCGATCTCGTTCTACTCTTCTGAAAGCAATCCTTGATAAACATAACATGTCTGCAGGACTAACAGATTATGATATAGGGTCAGTTCTTGAAAACTCTATGTATCACGTCTTTTCGTTTTTTTTTTCTTTTCAACTCATTTTGCATAATGGTGATTAGTCTCAACGTGAGGGACGCTGTTCACCAATGTGCATTTATTTAAATGCGTTTCGGCTTGTTTCTCCTACCAAGAGCCGCCGAAAGAGGTTGTCTTTGACACCTAGTGCTTTGCAAACGTTATCTGAGCGGCGATCTTGTCCGTCTGATTTTAATCCTGCGTAAGGTGCGAGCATGTTCCCTCTATTAGCACAGAAAAGACACCTTTGAAGATACTTTATTTTCTTGACGAATGCGAATATTTACTACTATTAATACCGATAAGCGCATGCGGCGCTGTGGTTAGCGGTGTTCTGCGACACATACGTGACTAATCAATTAATTTCGATCTCGCGCTCAAGATTCACATCAAGCTTCGTAGACCACCACGAGTGTAAGGGCATGGCATGTATTCTGACTACTCAAACGATGCCAGAGGAAAACGAATGCATGGCGCATTCCTCATGGGTTGATCAACGCTGAGAGATTTTCTATAGCTTTTATCTCCCAAGAAAGGTGACCAGTAATAAGTAAACACAATAACGGTTCTTTCTGATTAGGAAGGAACAAATTGAAACCTATCCCATTCGCTGACGAGGAATTTTGCATAGAAGTGTTAGTACCCATTCGAAAGCTGAGACTTGAGGCCATAGCTCCATGTCAGTGGTTTTTCAATCTTTGTATAACGCGGCGATCTCCACATAAAACTAATACAACTCCTCGCCGAACAGAGGTCTTTTTTGGGCTATTGGTAATTGTAAGATAGCGCAGTGCTTCGTGATGCCAATGCTGTGCTTATTTTTTGAAAAGACCGTTTCTCTGCAACGCAGCAGGTAAAATAATTTGGATTTGATGTGTGAGAACGGACGATCCAAAGCCATCTCACGTCGTGGTGAGTGTGGCGGCCACTTGACTGCTTACGCAGTACTTCTCTACGCGTTCATAGGACCGTTCAATGGCCGCTGGCAGCCAACGCTCAGGTGAAAGCACAGAAATCCTGCTCCCGTGTGGGAATTCGGCTTATTATCAGCTGCGTTGCAGCTTATTTTACCTACTGCGTTTCAGGGAAACGGTATTTTCAGGGTATAAGCACAGCGTTGGAATCAATTTCGATTATGTTATCGAATGATTTCTAACACTTCAAAGAAAAAGCTCTGTTCGACTAGAAATATGCGTGTCTGAAACCAAGAAATCACCGCGGGTAGCATCGTCAAAAAAGTCTTTTTCGAAAACCGGCGACGTGGGGCTGTGGTCTGAAGTCTCAGCTTTCGAATGGGTACTGACACTCCTACGAAAAGTTCCTCTCGAGCAATGGGACCGGTTTTTCATTTGTCTCCTCATAACCGAATACTACCGTTTTCTGTCATGCATACGTAATTGATTAATCAAATTCGATCTCGCGCTCAAGGTTCACCAAGCTTTCCATCATTACGGAATCGATGAAATGTATCAGGTTTGTTTGAAAGGATAGCAGCGTTATACATCTACAGACTACCGCAACTCATTGTAAGGGCAAAGTATGTATTCTGACTACCACAAACGAAGCCAGAGGAAGACGAATGCATGGCGCATTCCTTATCGGTTTATTGATCAACTTCAAGAGGTTTTCTAAAGCTTTTATCTTCCAAGAGAGGTGACGAGTAATGAGGAGACATATGCAGTTGCACGTGCAAACTTAACGTCATCAGATGGCATGGTTTTTGGAAGGGGGGCACTCACAAAACGGCCATAGTGTTTAAACATCCGGTTTCCTTGGAATTACCAACTTCGAACTGTGGAGGTCATACTGAGCTGAATTAGATGAAGTACAAACCATTGGAAGCCCTTTTTTATGCAAGATTCATGTTTCCTTGCCATGCCAAGATGAAATTCTATATTTTGAACCCGTATATTTCCCATTATTTTGTCGACGTGGCTCCTCTTCAGAACAGAAGGCGACTGAACGAGCAGGATTTTGTCCAGCGTGGTATGATGAGGTTTCATGACTCATCGTTGTGTTTTGCGGCTGCTCTATCTTTGCTGAAAAATTTGAAAGTTTGGATCCCATTTGCAATTTTTTGACATTTTCATGTATAAACAGCGCGTGTCACGCAATGGTATATGTGCCCTGCGATGCACATGTGGTTGATGGCTCGGTCACGCTTCCTCTAAGGCCCACCTTTTATTCCTCCGATGTTGGCGAAGTACTAAACCTGTCAGGAAGGATAGCAACACTGATATGATACAATATGTATTTATTCACTTCAAACAATACTCAATAAAGTTGAATGCGTAGCAGATCTCGTAGAGATTGATCAGCGCCGAGAACTTTAGAAAGTTTTTTTATTCATGAACAAATTTTAGATAAAAAAGTACTTTTAAATATAATTAGAAGGCGACATAGCAGAGTTTTCTCATAAGTATAAAGCGAGAAATAAATATCTGTCCTTGAAAAGCCAGATTTGTTGTGAGCTTTCTAAATGAGGTATGTAATTCCTATGCTCTAGACACTTATAGTTTGGTGTTCACTCGTTATATAGAGTTCATGCTTCTTATGGCCGCATGGAAATTGAGGAAATCCGAAATATACTTAACGTACCGCCCAGAACCTTGCAAAGATCCGATAGCACCTTGGTCCAAATGTGGACGAGTTCTTTTTCTTGCGCAACAGCGAGTTGAATAAGCTCCGAAAGCATGGGAATATACACAGAGGAGCACAAACAGGCGTGCAGCTAAGGAAACTAGGGAAAATATGTAGAAAAAGTGGTTTGAGCAAGGCAAATGCAGAAAAGGCGCGACCAATCACTATTTTGTTATGGGGGTACGGCGGACGCGTTTTCTTATACGTAGAATTAGGAGTCATTATTACTGTTTTTTTTTATGGTAGAAACTTCCTCAATTTTAGGACAATAGCATCAAAAACTGAGGGATATTCTAATTCGGATCTCGTTGCATTGTGCAAGGAAGCGGCAATGGTTCCCATTAGGAGTATAGACAGGGAAAAGTTGGCAACCTGTGATGGAAGTAAACTGAGGAAGCTTAAGGTGATTATAAAGTACCAGGACTTCGTAGTGTTGTCTTTAGACTGTTCCTTTCGATTATACCAGGACTTTATCTTATCTTCGAGCTTTTTGCAGTGTTCCGATTTCGATAAGGCTCTTATGGTAATCCGACCATCTTCAAACGATCGAAGTTTGCAGTCCTTGTTTGATTTTGGTCGGCGAGCTGGACAGATCTAGAGAAATTTTGAGGTAAAGCCACCACTTTACGGGTTCGAGAGTCACCCTCTTGGAGTTCGCAGTTTTGTCTGCTTTCCAAGCTTCATTCTCAGGAATTAGCTGGAGTCACGCTTCCTTTCATATCTGGTTTTTTTTTCACCTAAAAAACTAACGATACCGAATGTTATTGCCCGTTAATATTATTCATAACTAAATAGCATTTATTCAGTGACTGTTTACTGTTATTTGGATATGATGTCATAGAGTTGTGCTAATGTCACACGTATCACACCACATTGTTAGTCAATTGATCTCTCAATGTAAGATTGACATAAAACTCGGTTTTTGTGAAGGTTCGATCTTCGTTCATTATGATTAGATCTAGTAATTTTTTTGAGCAACTTGCCTTTCAATCTTTTAGTTTTGTTTCCCTCTTTCAAACCTCCATCTTCGTTTCAATCATAATCTATGAACAGGGTTTTCTGTAGTGGATAAAAGTAAATATGTTCATTATTTTTTATTGAGGGAAGTTTTCTATAATCTCTGTTACTTCCCTAAACTAAGGTTATGGCGGATTGCTTCTCCAGTCGGAAGATCAGAATGTAATTTAGAAACCGGTTTTCCTTTAATTTTGAGCTTACCAATCTATAATTTCGGTTCTTTACAGTTATAAGTGAGCAAACGAATATTTGACCTCATTCGCTGCACAAAAATTATTCGTGGAAATGTTAGTATTCACTCGAAAGCTTGAATTCTGGCTAGCGCGTTACATAGCCGATTTTTCAAAATACCCTTATATAAGGCTGTAAAATCCAAAATAAACTTATGTTCGAACGACCAAGAGTTTCTTTTCTCATCTCGCATATTTCGCTCGGAAAACTCCTTCCTTAGACTCCTAGTACTCTTTTGATAGTGCACGCTTCGAAGCACTCAAAAGGTGTCAGTTTCTTAGAAAAGCTCTTTTGATGAGGCTATAAGAGAAAGATTATATTTGTGTTTCACATTTCGTGGCACAGAGCTCTTTCCTTAGGCCATTAGTATTCATTCGATAGCGTAATATTCAAGGATTCCAACGCTATGCTTATTTCAAGTAGAGATCGTTTCACTGCGGTGTAGCAGGAAAAATGAAGATCGAGCTTCACATATCGCCGCGCTTGTTCACCGGCCCCTTTCTTCGGGCTGTGGGCGCTTGGACCGATCGATGGCCTGATGCGTTAGACATGTGGGGTGCAACTTGTTGACCAACTGGAGGTTTTTTCTGCGCTTTCAAAGAAACTGTATAAATCGATTGACTCAGATACTCAAGATTTTCTCTATACGTTCACATGCTTTTCGTGTTTACAGCGAATTACACGCGTGATAAAATGAAGGCGCAAATGTAGAATTTGACATTATTTTGGATCTTAAAGCGATAAAAAAAGCGTGTTTTGAAGAAGCGGCTATGTACCGCGCTAGCAGATTCAAGCTTTCGAATGATTACTAACACTCGTATGAAAAATTCTTGTACAGCGAATGAGGTCGAATGTACATTTGTCCCCTCAAAAACAACTTGGACCATAATTTCTCTTATGACTCAGCCCATGCAACTAAGTTAACAAAGAGATTTATCTGGGTAACGTTCCAATTTTTTCGTCTGCTTTGTTCTCGTAATGTACGCAGCGAGTTAACCTCATAATCAGGCGGAAAGAAATCGAAACCATTAATCTTATTGCAGACGGGTCCCTTCAAAATGTATTGGGGCGTCGTTTCTTGGATAGCAATGATTTCTGATGGCCACTTTCACAGACTTCGCATGTTGTAGCAGTTGCATAGGTTATTGTATTGCAATTTCTATCCAGAAGAAACTGCTTGGATGTTGGCTGTCTTTTTTTTTTTGGAGTCAACATTGTGTTTCCACTACCGAGCACGATCTAATGTGTGAATTATCGATATAGTCCTCACTGTCCTTAATAAATGTGCTTGATCTCATGAAATGTATATAATTTAAAGGAAAGTCTTTCAGTAATCGATTCGCTCTTTTAGGGCGATTTTACCCTGGTTTCAACGAAACGGTTGGGATTGGCATGAACGCATTCATGCTGGTTTTCGATACTTGGTGTTTTAACTACTAACACAAAATGAGCTTAGAAGTCTTTACCAAGCGGAGAAGAAATTCTTGAATTGATAGCGAAAGTCCGCGTGAAGCAAGTGAAACACGACTTCATCTTTACTGCTACAGCGCAGTGGAAAGGGTTTCCTAAAAACCAGATAAATCTTTGAAATCTCTGAGATTCACGATATCGAATGATCACTAAGGGAAGGGAAAGGTGCACTCCTGCTAAAGATAGGCGTGGTAAAGTACGATAATGCTCAACGCGTCTGAAACATTCCTTTATTTCTAGTGCTACAACGCTGTAAGGAAGCATTTCCATAAAGCAAATACATTCTTGGTTTTCCCGCGATTTGAGCTTTCTGGTGATTACTGATTTTTCACCGGGAAGTTTTTGCCCAGTGAAGGAGGTTCTTTCAAGAATTCCTGCTTGAGGAAGGAAAAATACCGGAATTCATTAGAAGGTATCTCGAGAAAACAAGTCTACTTCAAGAATCGTCACTTTGCCAAGCTATTGTATAACTGCTAAAATTCCATTGATAAATCAAGCATAAACGATTCCAGAGCATACAAAGCATTATAACGTAATTTTTTCTTCGTTGTTACGGAGCGCTAAAAATACCTCTCCAAGAACGGGGCTCAGTGTTGAAGTTCAGATTCTTCATAGAATTGAAGGTGCTTTTATGTTAGGTGGCGTCAAATTTCTAAGCCAATCTCAGTCGGTGGACAGGAATTTTTCATAAGAGTGGTAGTGATCATCAAAAAGCTTAAATCTCTTTGGTAACAATTCTACGTTATCGGTTTCTTAAAACACTTTTTTATACACTGTAACATCCAGAATGAGATTGTTGAACACTCATATTTCGCCTTTATTTTTATCACACATATAAATTGCTGGGAGCACATAAAGCATATTAACTTGAAGAGAATTTTCCGCACTATCAGAATCTACGTTTTTATCTGAAGTTTCTATCGATACGGGGAAAAAAAAATCTCCAATTGATTAACAATATTTCAAATTCGGTCGGTCGCCCGCCCCCCTCTTCGTGAACTCTGGATGGACACGCATGATTCCGACACTACGGAGAATTCTCTACACGCTGATATGCTTTTCGTGCTTCCAGCGAATTATACTCGCAGTAAAAATTGAAGGCGAAAGGCGAATGAGAAACAAAATTCTAATCTGGACGCTACAGCGTTGAAAAATGGTGTTTTGAAGAACCAGCAACGTAGATTTGGAGTGAGAGATTTAAGCTTTCTGATTATCTTTAACAATCCTATGATAAAACTTCCTATCCAGCGAATGCGATTTTCTTAAAAAATTTGTCTCTGCTCAACATATAAGTAGCGAATTAAATAACTAGTAAAGCTCCAGTGAAAAAGCTTCGGTGAAAAAGCCATGCAAATACTGGTGCAAATCACACTACACATTACGAAGACTGAACGGAATTTTTTCCTCGTTACTGCAACACACTAAAAATCTTTTTAAGAGTCAAGCTTTAGAATTGTTACTTTTCCAGCTGTCGAATGCATACTAAGAGTTTAGTGCAAAAATTTGTGCCTGAAGAGAATCACGAAAATAACATTCTGCCATTTTTGGTACACTTGGTCCCCAAAGAGTTGATGTAATGCGACTCTTTCGTAGACATATCTGAATATAACGAACTGCTCCAACAGAGATGTCAGAATTTCACGAAAATAGCGTAATCTGTGAAGACCTTGTTCAAGAGAGTGTAGATCAATTACAACTCAGCGTGGTGCAAAAACCCTCAAATATAGAGTGCAAAGACAACATTTCCAGTCCATTGAAGAAATATTCTCAAGTCAATAAAAAACGATCGTGATCCTCCGTTAAGATCCTCCGTTACATTCAGATCCTAGTCCAAAATGTGGACGCTCGTTAACGTCACGACATCAAGCTATCCCCACTTTTAACTACGAGGATAAATTAAGACTTTGTCATTTCCGGTCAGGAGATGGCTATTGCTGGAAAAGTTTTAGTGAAACAACACCAACGGGCAACAAAAATTATATGCACCATCGCATGGCACACTCCAACGATAAGTTTGACAAGGAGGGCTTGTTTCGATCTTACGGACGCTTGACCAAAATAATTCAGTAGAGAAAACCAAAAACCCCTCACTAAACAGAATTCATGGTTAGCTAAAGCAATAATCCGAGACTGCCACAATAAAGGCCATCCCGCTACAGGTCATACTAAGACAATGGTCCTCGAAAAATATAGATCCCCGTGTTGCGTTCCTACTTCGGCATTGCATCAGTGCTAGCGGCTTAACCACCTTCCATATAAATAGCCCGAGCAGTAAGATCTGCTACATGAGAAAGTTAGAAGATCACGTCCATTTGAGCATGTTGGCCTGGATTACTCTGGCCCATTAACAATACCCATCAGACGGTGCAGGGAGCAAATGTTATGAAGCCATAATAACGTACATGGTCACCAGACCCATGCACTTAGGTATCGTGCCCGATCTGTCGACGGTTGCTTTCATCATGTTTCTGAGCCGCTTTTTTGCAAGACAAGGTTTTCCCGCATCGATTGCTAGCGATAACACTTCAACCTTTCTCTTAGAGACAACATTCTCAGCGAATGGCTATTCAAAATGATTCAGAAGTACAGCGTACCGTTGCTCAAGGAGAGATTCAGTGGGGATATGTCACACCACTGGTCCCTTGTCAAGGGGTATGTTTGATAGAAGACTCATTAAATCAGTGGAGCAGTCTCTTTATGCAACTTTGAAAACGTTGAAACCTCAGTAAAACACATCACAACGGTATTTATAGAAACAAATCTTTTGTGAGCACGAGACCACAAATATAAGCAGAATCTAACTCGACAGAAGACAAGATACCTAGATTTATAAATTTCCTTCAAAATGATTTCGAAATCCCTTATCCATGGGATGGTCTCAACGAAGATGAAGCTGACCCTCCGTACCACCCGTAAAAAGCGCAAACTTCCATAAGTACAAAACAGCACGTCATAAAAGCCTTCAGATCATCTTGCTATTTTACAGGGAAATTTTGCAACATGTGAACATATCAATACCTAACCTCACTAAGAGAAAAGCAGCAGAACGGACCAATCAAGAAAAGAGATTCTAATCGATTCCCTAAAGAGGGATATGTGGTACTCATCGACGACACCCTACAACCAAGGCACGCCTGAAAACTAGGCAGAATAAAGGAGCAAGTTAGAAATGCCCAGGGAACGACTCGAGAAACAGTTGGTCTGCTACCGTCACGATACTCCATTCGAAGACCATAAAACCTCTTGATACCATTAGAAATGGATGTTATGCAATAGCAAGAAGGGACCTACGATAAAGTAGGGTCAAACCACGAAGCGTCGATTGCATAATATGAGTAAAAGATGAATAAATTACCAATCTATAAAAGGGAAATTATAGTCTTCGACGAAGAAGACGAGCAAACTATAGAGACCTCTTTAAACTTCCCCAAGCAAACAGGCGGACAGACAACCTCAGCGCAGCAATTATCCACTATTTGAACCACTTTATCTAGTAAACAACCTCAACTTTGGGACTGTTACAATCAGATCACTATCATTAGCAAAAGCAACAACAATATATATTTATTGCACATAAATCTTCTTATTCTTCCTCGTTTGTCGTTTTCACTCGTTAGCCAAGCGCAATTTTGAAACGTCTGTTTGGGATTAACTCTGAACTGTTGCGCCTGGACGTGGAATACAGTCTTAAGAGACAGATTCAATAAAGGAAAGGTAATGAAAAAGAAGCAGAAAAATAAGAACTTAAGATTGCGCCATAGGAACGTTGTAAGGACTTGTGATAGGAGCGTGGATAGGACTCTTATTAGTACTGTAAGGACTCCCCAGACAAAGCTTCCGACAGGGCTCATGTATGGATTGGAAGACTAAGAAATTTGTTGGGTAGAATGCTATTTCTCTACAACATTCAGATTCCCAAGCTATGGGATGCGCAGATTAGTGTAGCCGAGAGACTAATGGTTATACAAATTCTCTACTAGAACACTATCTTGTTATATTCAATCTATTTCCCATGAAATTTAATGGAAATGATAGTAGCCTATATTCGCTAAGATTAGTCAACACCTAGGAATGTCAGGACGACTCTTGGAAGCGACGTCAACGGGAGCGTCATTTTGGTCATGCTACTCGAATCAATGGACTGTAACCACTTTCAATGAAAATAGGAAGATACATGAGTCCCCCTTTTTTTTCTTGTTCATTTTTCGTTCTGTTCTTATTCAATATTGTTTTTTGAGCAGGCATCGCAGCATCGAGCACGGATCTCGGACAAAATCGTTGATCGGTCCTCGTGGAGCGAGCCCACGTGGGCCGAGAGTGTAGCAACGGTTCCAGGGATTCGTGGAACTGTTGCTTCTTCACTTGGCAATGATAGGGCGATTCCACGGACAACTCGGTAACATGCCTTATCGCGTCGCTGAGTCAACGTGACGTTGGACAGTTTCTTAACATGTTTACTCCGTAATTGGTCGTCTTGTCAGCCTTTTAGTGCGATGCTTTGTATTAATCATCAATTGTTTCTTTGATTCTATCGTTTATTTATCGTTCGCTCAGCACAATTGTGAGCAAAGCTTACGACGACGGCGGCGGAACAACTCCATATGGGTTCTGTTAGTCCCGTTCTTGAGGGATGGAATCCAGTCCCATATACTTATACGCACGCTAATAAAGTCCACGTACGACCACTCACTAGTTAGCATCTTCCGTGTTCTGTCTCGTCCGGGGCAAGCACGATGGCATATGCGGGGTCTGTTGTCTAGTCAAGCCCCACTATTCAACGTTCGATTTATCGGTTCACATTTATCACGTAATGGTGTGTATTACTCAGCGAAACGCCGTCGTTATGTTGTGCTGTTGTTGTAATATTATTGTGAGTAATGTACATACATTTTAGTTGTCTTTTATTCGTTTCAACAAAGTAATCTCTACCCGTGACTTAGCCCACTCCAAGCCGTGAGTAGCAATCAATTCGATCAGCCTCATTACTCAAAGTAATCATAGTGCCTGGATAAAATAGTGGCACTGGGTTCTAAAACCTCTGCCACAAGTAATCACCAAAGTGGAAAATGTGGTCAAGGTCGTACTTTTCACGATTAATACGGAATATCTGGGTACGCTCTTATTGATGTATCTGAACCATGGCCCCTAATATCATTCTTCTTTTGCTGAAATTAGGAGCTTGCATAGTTGGATATTCGTACAGGTTTTTTTTCTTTCCGAATAACATTTCAGATGCAATTTTTGTATCAATTGTATTTGTTTGCAGCACCTATCGGCTGGCTATCTGATATTAGAAGTATTCAATAGATCGTTTTAATTATTATTTGAGCCTAAAATGTCATGTGGTCTGGCAAGGGCTCTTTTACAGCCCGACACACATGTTTCGCCCTTACAGACTCGTCAGTCATGCAGAACCCGTCGTTTATTCGATCTTTTTATTAGCCACTTCTCTCGGGAGCCTGCTCTCCCTGCAGAGAGATATCGAAGACGAACGCTTTACACTCTATGTCAATCGAGATTCTCACCTAACGCAAAGTGTTGAACACTCGATTGCTCTTTGACTGGTATTTCTTAGCATATCATAAATTTGAGCGTGTCTCAATAAAACACTCGATAGAAAGGTCGAAAGAGAACGGGTTCTGCCCGACTGACGAGTCTGTAAGGGCGAAACACGTGTGTCTGACTGTAGAAGAGCCTTTGCCAGACCACATGACATGCTGGCTCAAACAATAATGAAAGATCTGTTGAAATTCGAGCGTGGTCTCAATGAAATACTCGAAAGAAAGGTTCAAAAGTGATCACTTGTTTCGCAACATGTTGTAATCATCCTACCGTACTTTTTTCGAAAATCATTTCGTCATGTGCTTAATTTTCTTTGAGATTAAGCAGTCTTTATCCATCTCTTTCCCTTATTCCTTGTGCTCTATTTACTGCGATTACTGTGGAACCAAACCCAAGTATGAGAGGCTTTCTTATGAGAGGGTGGTTGTCGAGCATTGCATATCCGCACTTCTACAATCGTATTTTTACTAATCTTCATGCTTCATGTGTTCTACACATTCTGGACAGTGCCATATACTAAGAAGTGTATTAATACAGCCAGGGTCTCGGTGGTGTAATGGTCGTTAGCACGCGTCCCTGGTATGGTTGACGAGGCTTAGCCTCTTGACTGAGGTTTAAGGTGTTGCACATCACATAGGATTCTTGAATTTGTGGTTATACCAACAGCCCTTTTGACGAAATATAATAGAACGTTTCGGATCGGAATATTAGTGCACACTGGTGCTGCCGAGCTAGTCGATTGTCGATGTCCTGGTAATACTCAAGACATTTCTTCCTGCTACCACTCCACAGGGTGTAATGGACTCGCTTCACCCTTTCGACCGTGAACCCATCCCCTCTGCATCTTTAACTCCAGCGTGTCAACGCACTGAATTTATTGTTTTATTTCAATTTTACTATTGCTGTCATTTTCCTCTTTATAACAACAATAATGGATTTGAAATATTGCAATAATACATTCACCGCTTTCCCACGCTGGGGATTAGAGATGCAGAGAAGGTGGGTTCACGCTCCCGAAAACGTTTGGAAATTGGTAGTCATCTGTTTAGCCATGCTTTTGTTAATGGTAGATAAATCAGTGGTGGGAGTGGTATACCTGGTTCTCAGAAATTTACTTGGGTACCCGGTGTCGTATATGATTTAGACGATGTTCTTATTCTCTTGAAAGTACAAGTAATTTGGGTAGTCAAGTGCTATTGTAGCTCCTTTCATTATTATTTGAGCCAACATGTCATGTGGTCTGGTAAAGGCTCTTGTACAGCCCGAGACACTGTTTCGTCCTTACAGACTCATCAGCCGGGCAGAACCCGTCGTCTGTCGATCTTTTCATAGTCAGCTCTCACGGGAGCGTCACACTCCTTATATATAGTTATCGACGACCTACGCTTTACACTCCATGTCAGGCGAAACATTCACCTAACACTGAGTGTTTTCGCACTCGATTGCTAGCTGGCTGGTATTTTTATCATATTATACCTTTCCTTCGAGTGCTTTATTAAGACCACGCTCAAATTCAATAGATCCTTTGATTATTATTTGAGCCAACATGTCATGTGGTCTGGTATGAAAGGATCGACAGGCGACGGGTTCTGCCCGGCTGATGAGTCTGTAAGGACGAAACACGTGTCTCGGGCTGTACAAGAGCCTTTACCAGACCACATGACATGTTGGCTCAAATAATAATGAAAGGATCTATTGAAATTTGAGCGTGGTCTTAATAAAGCACTCGAAGGAAATGCTATTGTAGCTTTTTATCTAATACTGATTTTCACGACGAAATTTGATAAAGTAAAAGTGCATAGGAATATGTAATCACCTTGTGGACGAGCATCAAATCCATCTTCTAAGTTATTCGTGAAGAAATCGGACCATCGGGTTGGTGGCCGGTTCCCTATGGCGCACATGATATCGCAAGGAATCTAGTCGGTTACGGCTCTCTTGTTCATTGGTTGTGCCAATAGCATTACGTGTCCGACCGGCCCACCTTATCGTCGATAGCTTGGCGTGTAGAACTTCTCAATCATTGAGGTGGCAAAAGGGCATGGGCGGGGTCGGAATTGTGCAAGGATTTGTGGTCACACCACCTTGTGAGCAATAGGGAATTGTTAGAATATGCTACATTCGGTATATAATCGTAATGTTGCTCACAAGAGCTGCGCAAACATATCAGTGCTTTGCGCTTATTTACTTAGTTTTAGTGCTGTTTGAGTTGTCTTTTCTCGTTTGGCTTTCTCGAAGTTTGAGGCTGTTCAACGCCTCAAATTGAAGAAAAGTTTTGCTCCTTTATCAGTTTTTTTTTCGTCCGTATCATACCTTTTTTTCCTATACTGTAGATCTCAGTTCTTTTAGCATTCTATTCGTTTTCTTCTTCATGAACGTCCTAAAATAATAGATGAGCACATCTCTGTAACATCGAGGATAGCCACGCTGGGGCGTTTCGTAGGGCTTCTGCTATTAATTTCTCGGTTTGATGAGCCCCTCGCCGCGCCGTGCATCACAAACACTCGGCGCCTCTCCCCCTTATAAGGATTGGAAAATCAGAGTTGACAGATTCTAGTTGGAACTATGATTCAAGAATTTTGAGGGTTATGCAGAACCTTTGACCGGAGGCAAGAGTTGAGACCGTACCCCGGTATGAGTTGAACGCGGGTTCAACTTCCATTCGCGGTGGCATATTCTGCATGCCACTCAGTATTCTTGGATGTATCTATAACATCATGGCACTGCTGAAAAGCAGTAAAAGAAAGATTTCATATGGCAACTAGTACTACTAGCCCTTTCTGCTTTGTGGGCCCACTTCCTCTGCATCTCTAACCACCAGCGTGGGAATGTATAGAATCTATCATTGTATTATTTCAATTATATTATTGTTGTTTCTTTCTATGTTATGTTTTTTGTGAATATATTGTATTGTTATAAGTAGGAAAATGACAACAATATTATAGTTGAAATAATGCAGAAATACATTCAATTCTTTCCCACTGCACTAGATGTTGGAGGCGCAGGGAAGGTGGGACAGACTGTCCAGCGTTGCTACATCTGGGCGTTAGAGATCAGAGGAGGTGGGTACACGGCCCCGAAAGGGTTAGGCAACTGCATGTTCGGGAAACAAAGTACTTGCTTGGCCAAGGTGTATGTTTATCTTTTGTATAAATGAAATTAAAATGTAAATAATAAATATAAACGATCTCTTGGATAAGATACTTTAGTTACGGAAAATGAAGTTGCCGGAACAACATTCGTTACATCAAGAACTCATCATAGAAACTTTGCTGATTCCAATGTTTTGAAGAGATCACTTGAAAGCACAATATTGGGCAATTGAGCGTTTGAGAAATTAATTATCCGGTCAGGAAAATTATTTATTCATCGTTTGAAAGATGTTGATTCCAAATGTTGAATAGTTCTAATTAAAACCAGCATTATGGGTATTTCCTATTCGGAAAATTAAGCACTTGACCAAGGAATTTGTTTATTTTTTGTGTGGTAGAACTTCATTTACATTTATCATCACCATTTTTGAAATTTGGTCATGTTCGTTTCGTTTGTGGGAAAAAGTTGGCTGGTATTTTATCATAATATACCTTTCCTTCGAGTGCTTTATTAAGGCCACGCTCAAATTTCAATAGATCCTTTCATTATTATTTGAGCCAACATGTTATGTGGTCTGGTAAAGGCTCTTGTACAGCCCGAGACACGTGTTCGTCCTTACAGACTCATCAGCCGGGCAGAACCCGTCGTCTGTCGATCTTCTCATAGTCAGTTCTCTCGGGAGCGTCACACTCCTTATATATAGTTATCGACGACCTACGCTTTACACTCTTTGTCAGGTGAAACATTCACCTAACACTGAGTGTTTTCGCACTCGATTGCTAGCTGGCTGGTATTTTATCATATTATACCTTTCCTTCGAGTGCTTTATTAAGACCACGCTCAAATTTCAATAGATTCTTTCATTATTATTTTATCCGCTTTATTTTTATCCTTTATTATTTTTTATTATTATTATTTTCATTATTATTTGTACAAGAGCCTTTACCAGACCACATAACATGTTGGCTCAAATAATAATGAAAGGAAAAAGTTGGATTTTTTCTGATCAGCAGGGGACAAAGGAAAACCGATCTCAATCGCTGGAGAGGAACTTTTCATAGGAGTCTTAGTAATCATTCGAAAGTTGAAACTTCAGGCTACAACCCAACGTCGCCGGTTTTCGAAAAGGCATTTTTTGATGTTGCTATCTGAGGAGATTTCTTGGCTTCGGACAAACATTTTTCGCACTAAACAGAGCTATTTTTTGGGGCAGTTAATAATCATCCATTAGCGTAATCGTATTGGCATCAGGAAGCACTACGCTATCTTATGATCAGTGGTAGTCCAAAAAGTCTGTCGGGCGAGAAATATGCGCTAGTTTTGTGCGGAGATCACAACGTTATAAGAGGGTGCTTCAAAAAACAGGCGACGTGGGTCTACAGCTAGAAATCGCAGCTTTCGAATGATTACCAGCACTTCTGTAAAAAGTTCCTCTCCAGCGAATAAGGTCGTTTTTCCATCTGCTTCCTCGTAATCAGATATGAATTTTATTTGCATTTATTTTTTCGCACTATCTATTCGTTCGCTTAAAAGCGCATGTAGCCCAGTAGTGAGAGATGCTCTGCGTCCTACACAAAGTTGATGGTTCGATCTCGCGCTTATGGCTCACCAAGCCATCCATACCTCCGGGATAGGTTATTTGGTGCCAGACAAGTCTCTGACTTGCCTGGACTGAACTATTTGCTTATATACTTATTTCGTTCCACAAAAATTACTAGCTTGAAAGTTTTAATCCTTTCGATACCATGGACCCACCTCCTCTGCATTTCTAACCCCAGCGTGGGCGGCACACATTGAATGTATTTTTGTATTATCTCAATTTTGTTGTTGATCAAGTGTAATTCTTTTTATTTAGTTGCTTCTAGCGGTGGTATTAACTTTTAACTATACTCACTGATGTGGAGTGATGTGCAAAACTTTCGCGTCAGCCGGGACGCGAACCCACATCTCACTCTACCCGGAAGCGCGTGCTCTAACTCCTTGCACTACTGACGCCCATCACTCTATATCATTGGGTATATTTGAAAAATTGTACCACCGCAACAAACGGCTAAATAAGAAGAAACTCATTTTATCACCAATACACAACATCTGGACTCAATGTCGATACCTACTACCATGGCCAGGCCGTTGACGGCTGGCGGCCGACAGATAGATGCGTTGTAACGTAGAAATAGTGGTGTACAAAATGGGCGTCAGTAGTGCAACGGGTCAAAGCACGCGCTCCCGGAAAGGGTGATAGGTGGATTTGAGTCCCGCCTGACGCGAAAGTTTTGCACATCACTCTACATCAATGGGTAAATTTTATTGTTGCTGTTATTTTCTTGCACATAACATTGCAATATATTTACATATAACATAACATAGGAGAATTCCAACAATATTACAGTTGAAAAATGCAATAATACACTCATTGCGTTCTCACTAGGGGTGTTACAGATGCCGAGGTGGTGGCACTACAGTCCTGAAAGGGTTAAAGAGTTTATAGTTGAGACTAATGTCCATGAGGAACTGCTCTTTCGGATATTAAGGTGTCTGAGGAAAAAGATTGTTGCGCTTCCATAGAAATTAGTGTCTAAAAATATATTTCAACCTTGTTTTTGTAAAACCTTTACTACACTTTTATTTACTATGTTAACTGCGCTGGGAGGCCATGGTCGAGTGATTGTGATGCTCGTCGTGGCACGCATTGGACTGAGCTCGGCCCCAAACACCCTCAGGCAGTCAACAACGAACACTCTATGGAGGTCGCCATAGCCAGACTATCTTCGATATTGCAAGGAGGCGCACTCAACCAACATTCTACGTTGTCCAAGAAGAAGAGGAAAACAACTGAATGTTAAAAGTACTGTGATCCGCACAGTGAAAACACACCTTGAAGAAGGATCAAATATTGGGTTAGCAGTTATTTTTTCCGGACTTTATCGATTTTGTTGATTATTTTTCGTGCATTTAAGTTTTTTTATCATCATTTAGAGCAGCTTCTTGCGGATATTTTGATAAATAACAAATATACATTTGTTTCGAAATGGAATTGTCCCGAGAGTAAAAACGATTGTTGGTGCTAGAGGAGTATCGTATGAATTCAAATGCTGTTGAGACTTTCCGCTGGAATAACCGGTTGACTTCCTTGCATCCAAGGGCGTGTCCAGCGATCCCACCTCTTGTGCCTCGAGTGGATCGCCGACTGCAGCTGTTTTTGCTGCAGGATCCGCAGCTAGGTTTTGGAATGATTCATGTGTGGTCTGCACTGGCCTATTGCCTGCTCTTTCTTGACATTATGTGTGCAAGTTTGGTGTCAACATCGTAAAACAGGAGTCAATACCCTTCGCAGACCGCATGCGAATCATTCTAAAACTTAGCTGCGGGTCCAGGAACGAAACGTTGCTGTAGTCGGCAGCCACTCGGGCAGAGAAGTAGAGTTGCTGGACACGCCTCTGGGTTGACGGAGGTCAACAAGGTAACAAGCCTTGGGTTGGGTGACGGAACAGTCAGGAGCACTGCAGTTTTTGATCGCTTCAGTAAAGCCAAGGTCGGAAATGGAGATCTGAAGATCAAGCAAGGAGCCGGCCCACCACAGGGAATTGACCGACAAGCTGTTTTGAATGCAGCTGAAACGTCTCCATTGTCGACGACTCACATGCTCACTGACGAAGAATAATTGTTTTGAGCTAGCAACAACTCCATTTTAGAACAAATATATAAGTGATATATATTAAAACAACTACAAGAGGCTACTCTAAACAATAGTGGAAAACAGAATTCAATTGAATGAAAAATGTTAAATAAAAGCGAGAAAATCCGGAAAATTCCTAACCAATCCAATATTTGATCCGTCTTCACAGTGTTTTTATTTGCTGTGCGGATCCCAGTACTTCCATTATTTAATTCAACTCTTCGTCTTCCTGAACGCCGTAGAATTAGTCCTACGTAGTTCTTTCTTCCTGAGCGAGACGTAGTTGAGCACGTCTCCTTGCAATCTTCAAAATAGCATGGCTGTGCCGTTGCATGGGGCGTTCGTTATTCATTGCCGGAGGTTGGTGGCGAGGTTTAACTCGCGCGCACCACGGCGCCGCCCACGAGTCAAACTGTCCAAAAGCTTGCAGTCGAGCGGCTAAGTACATGGGAGGCGGCTGGCTCGGAGTCGACGATAGCTGGCTGTGTCGTTTCATAGGGGGTTCACTGTTCATCGCCGGAGATTGGTAGAGGGTGGGAACACGTCCCCCTCCCCATTCACCTATTCCGTCGGAGAAATCTTTGTTCTCTTTGATTTTGATGTTTTATTTTGTCTTTTAGCAGGAAATATGAGTGTTGGAGCTAGAAGAGAGATGACAATGTTCAACTTTTTTATGAATCACTTCAATACGGGTCGCGCGAAGATGATGAAGGCAGTGGAGATCGACGAGGAATTTGGTGGTGTGGGAAATCGGACATTCATTCTCCTTTTTTCCTTCTTTCCTTTTCTTTTTTTTTCTTCTTTTTCTTCCTGAAGATG
The DNA here is from genome assembly GCA_019055375.1 of Parelaphostrongylus tenuis. NCBI lineage: Eukaryota > Metazoa > Nematoda > Chromadorea > Rhabditida > Metastrongylidae > Parelaphostrongylus > Parelaphostrongylus tenuis. Next base: position 271,385 of record JAHQIW010007074.1, on the reverse strand, counting down.
TTTCAGACTCCCATAGGGACAAGAAGTTACAAGCATGTGAACTATACAAACAGGGTATGGATGAGTTTAGGAAGGTAGGCAAAGACGTGAAGTTTCAATAAAAACTAACGTACATTCTTTTTTTGGTACTTATATATTAGGCGGCAACACATTTTTGAGCCAATTTCATTCTCTGGATAAGAACTTTTCATAAGAGTGTTAGTGATCTTTCGATTATTTCGATTATCTCTGGCTACAACTCTACGTCGCCGATTTTCCAAATCACCCTTTTAATACGCTGTAGCATCCAGAAGAAAATTTTGTTTCTCACTCGCTTTCCGTCTTCAATTTTACCACAAGTGTAAATCGCTGGAAGCACGAATCGGCGTGTAGAGAATTTTTCGTAGTATCAGAAGAGTAGAGAATTTTCCGTAGTGAGTAAAGATTTTTTCGTAGTGTTTCCGTCGATGCGGTGAAAAAATTCTTAGTAAATGACAATAGTTGCCACCGTTTTGACACGCTGAGGACCATATGGGACGTTTCGTATCCCATATCGGGCGACGTTAAATCTCTTTACTTAGTGTAATGATGGCGTCGCGCCCCGAGAGAAAGGCGGCGAATCTTGTGATAAGGCAGACTCAACACAGCATGATGGATGCGGAGAGACGAACCCAAATGGATCTGAGAGAGCATTTCCATCATGATATGATGGAATTTCATTGAAAAACTTTCTGCAGAGATATTCTCAGCAAGGAGGACATCTAAATCTTCCATAATTCTTCTACATTTCTTATGTTTCAACGACAAGACCATATCGCTAAATGATAACATAATGAGAATGACTATGACAGTGAAAACGATTATGCTTTCGATAATGCTGATGATTACGAAAGTGATGATAATTCTCACCTTTTTGAGCTGTCTGGGTGAATTGATAAAGGTACTTACGCAGTGCATTCTATTCGATGCATAGACATTGCATGGACCACCTGTCAAACTTGTAGCTGATAAACTGAATTATACTTCCATTCGATAATGACTGTGATAATATCAATGGTAGTGATAATGAAAATGGTAGAAAAAGTGATAATGATAATGGTAGAAAAGTGGTAATGATGATTAAAGTTAAAACGATAGTGAAAGTGATATGTATGGCGATGATAATGACGATAGTGATAGTGATTAGTGATGATAGCGGTATGGATGATAGTGACAGTGATTAGTGATAACAGTGATGGTGATAGTGATAGTGGTAATGATAACAATGATAATAATGATAGTGGCAGTGGTAGTGGTGATAGTGATAGTGATTAGTGATGACGATGATAGTATAATGATGATAGTTGATGTTTTGCTTAGAGAAGAAAATAAGGAATGATGATAGTGATAATGATAGCGGTGATAGTGATAGTGATTAGAGATAACGATGCTAATGGTAATGATGGTAGTAATAATGATAGCAGATATATTGATGATAGTGGTAGTGGTAGTGGTGATAGTCGTAGTGGCGATATCGATAGGCTAGTGGTGATAGTGATGGTGATTAGTGGTAACGGTGATGGTGATAATGATAGTGGTAATGATAAGAATGATAATGACGTTAGTGAGTAGTGATAACAATGATAGTGACAATGATAATAGTGGTGATGATAGCAGTGATAATGATGATAGTGATAGTGATAGTGATTAGTGATAGCGATGATAGTGGTAACGATGGTAGTAATAAGGATGGCAGTGATAATGATGATAGTGGTAGTGATAGTGGTGATAGAGATGGTGATTAGTGATAACGGTGATGCTGATAATGATAGTGGTAATGATATGAATGATAATTGTGTTAGTGATTAGTATAACAATGACAGTGGCAATGATAATAGTGACAATGATAGCAGTGGTAATGATGATAGTGATAGTAAAGCAGTGATAGTGATTAGTGATAGCGATGATAGTGGTAACGATGGCAGTAATAATGATGGCAGTGATCATGATGATAGTGGTAGTGATAGTGGTGATAGTCGTAGTGGTTATACTGATAGCGAAAGTGGTGATAGTCGTAGTGGTGATACTTACAGTGATAGTAGAGGTAGTGAAAGTGATTAGTGATAACGATGATAGTGTAATGATAGTATTGATAATGATATCAGTGATAGTGATGATAGTGATAGTGGTAGTGATTAGTGATAGCGATGATAGTGATAATGGTGGTAGTAATAATGGTGACAGTGATAATGATGATAATGTTAGTGCTAGTAGTGATAGTCCTAGTGGTGACACTGAAGCTGATAGAGGTGATAGTGATAGTGATTTGTGATAGCGATGATAGTGGCAATGGTGGTAGTAATAATGATAACAGTGATAATGATGGTAGTGCTAGTGTTAATGATAGTGGAAGTGATAATGACAGTGATGTTGATAGTGACACTGATGCTGATAGTGATAATGACAGTGGCAGTGATCCTCAATGGTGGTGATAATGATAATGATAGTGATAATAATAGTGAAAGTAATAATGGTGATGATGGTTGTAGTGGTAGTGATCGTGATGACGATAATGACTGTGCTACTGATGGTGATAAAGGTAGTGATAGTGACAAGTTCCTATAAGTGGTTGTCCATACCCAGGGCGTAGTCTCCCCTGCCGTTCTTGTCACTCTCAATTTTCCCACGATTTCAATTACCTACCGAGACAACGACGTGGAATGAAGACGCTTACTGCAAGAGAGCGAAGCACAACGACTATTCGCGCAGAGACGCATAAGCCTTGGCTAGCGAGTGCTGCGAACGCGACGGTGCGACGTCTCCTGCCTATCATCGGTGGGCGTCAGACTGTTAAGGCATGGTGTGGCAGACCACTATCGAGCTACGCTGAAGGTCGCGATTACCTTGTTAACATGTCGTCGATGTGGCTTGCCTTTACATTTTACTCATCTATGAACCTTTCCGGCGACTTTGCTTACCTGCTAATTCACGGAGTGGGGGCGAGGGAGGGGCGTAGCGATCGATCGTTTTTCAAATATTATTGTTCATTTAGGGATTTTTTCACAGCATCGACAGAACCTTTGGATAAGAACACATTATTTTTATGCAATGGAAAATTTCCTACACGCTTATATGCTTTTCGTGCTTACAGCGATTTATACTGTGGTGAAATGGAGGCGGAAAGCGAGTGAGAAAAAAAATTTTATTCCGGATTCTTCAGCATTAAAAAGAGGGGTGTTTTGATAAAATGGTAACGCAGAGTAGTAGCCGGAGAACTAAGCTTTATAGTGATTACTAACACTACTATGAAATTCTGTTCTTCAGCGAATAATGTCAGCTTAGGTATTTGTCGCCGTCCATTATACATGTTCCCTTTTTTTTAATTTTTTCGCTAATTGTGTTTGTTTTTTACGCTTTCTTTGAATCTAAATTTTCGCTCACTTAATTTTACGCTTATTTTTTATGTAGGCAGCTAAAATCGATACGATAGACGTACTGCCTGAGAAGAGGAAGGAAGTTGCTGAAGCAAAAGAAAAAATGGACAGCTACAATCGTAGTGCTAAAGAGCGTTTCGTCACTCTTAGTCAGTCTCAATTCTATTTACGTATTTTCCCAATCTGAAATTACATTTTTGTTATTTTCACTATATATCACGCTACTTAGGAGCGCATAAGGCGTAGTGGTTAGAGGTGCTGTGAGTCGCACACAAGGCTGGCGCTTCGATCTCGCGCTCAAAGCTAATCAAGCCATCCATCCTTTCTAGGTCGGTTAAATGGTACCAGACTGGTCTCAGACTTGTCTGGGAGGATATGCAGCACTCTCTTGATACGACGGTGGGCCACCGCGAGTCATTGTAAAGGCTGGATAAACATTCAATCACCTCAAAAACGAAATTAAAAATTGAGTGGAATGCCTGGAGCAGCCCCTCAGGGATTGCTCAACACCAAGAGCGTTATCCTCTGTTCTTGCCAATTAAGTTTACTTTGTTACCTCTACTCTCCCGTAGTATATTTTTGGTTCCTTCTGATTAGGAGGGACCATATTAAAAGCCGATTCCATTCGCCGGAGAGAAATTTTCCATCGGAGTGCTAGTACCATTCGAAAGTTATACCGGGGCTACGGCGCCACGTGGCCGGTTTTTCAAATCGTCCCTCTATAACGCTGTAGCATCCAGATCAAAAATTATATTAAACGATCGTCTTTCGGCTTCATTTTCGTCACGCTTATATTTTGCTGGAAATTTAGAAACATATCAATGCGTAGAGATATTTTCGTACTATCTTAGTTGATCGTTTTATCCGGAGTTTCTTTCGAAGCGGTGAGACAATTCCCAATTAATTAACAATATATCGATCGTCCCGCCTCGCCCCTCCTCTGCACGTCCCTGCCACGACCGTCGCCTTGTCGAATGGCCGGCTAACAAAGTTCCCAAATATGTTAAACTCGACCTTGTTTTCCCTGCTAAAGCGTATTTTCAGAAAATAAGCACATCACTGGAATCAGAAGACATTACGCTATCAGATGGTTCTATCTGTTATCAGATCTCTTTGTAATTTGTTATAGTTGGGCTGGGGTGTTCGTTAATGGATTGCCGAAGATTATTGGGAGATTAATCCGCGCCGAGAATCACTAGCCACTCGGCAACCAACTCCGGCCATAATTATATCATTAGTAAATGTTCGCACATTGAACTTCTTCTATCTAATCTGTTCTATATGAATATATATATATATATATATATGTAAATGTACATATATATATTTGTTTATTTATTATTTATTTGCACAACCCGTCATCACAATTTTATTGTGTGGATCCCAGTACTTCTAGCATTCGATTCGTTTTTCATCTTCTTGAATGACGTAGAATACTGATCGAGCATGTCTCCTTGCAATCTCGAGGATAACCTAGCTGTGGCGTTCCATGGGGCGTTTTCGATCACTGCCGAAAAGTGTAGGGGGTGAAGTTCGGTTCCCACGCGCGCTGCGACTAGCATCACAACCACTCGACCACAGCGCCCCATATTACGCAAGTATAGATATTTGTTACTATTATGCTTTTTGCAAGCGTAGTTTTCTGAGATACGTGTTCATCTCTACAGTTGTTTCCTTCATAGTGGCCAAAATGGAAGGGTCAACCAGTTCGGCTCACTCGTTCTACTTTCCGAACTCCACAAATGTTCTCGTCGCTTCTTCGGAGCTTCTCCCATATTCTCCGGTTATTTTCATTTTTCGCTTTTGCCCTTTTTGTTTTGATATGCCAAAGAATCATTTTTGAGCCACGCATGTCAGGTGGCCTGTTGAATATGGGCCAACTTATAGAGCTCGATACACGTGTTTCAATCTTGCGATCTCGTCAGTCGGGCAGTTACCCTTTCTCGTCTTTTGCTAATCTCTGTGGGTGCTCCAGTCCCCACATTAAGAGTTAGTGACGGCAAACGTTCTACATTTTGTGTCCAATGAAATTATCACAGAGCACAGAGTGTTGTACACTCGATTGCCCATGGCTAGTATATTCAATATATCATATCATTCGTTTCGATGATTCTTTGGCATATTGAATTTTGAGCTGTGGTCTTAAGAAATCATATCTCTCTATCTTTCTGTTTATAAGCTTCTTCTGTTCATTGCATCTACTTATTAGTCGGGGTACTCCAGAAAGCGATCGTTCAGAGTCGGTCTGGGAATTTCAGTCTACTTATCCCATCACGTTACCAACTTCTGAAAGGTGTTGATGCTGCGCTCGGAGAGCGACTTCTTGGTGAAATACTCGACCGAACAGGCGTCAAGCTTTCTGATGTGATTGGATGTGATGCAGCTAAAGGAGCTTTGGAAGAGGTACTTTTTGCATTTATTTATTTTTTGTTAGGAATCAGCGCTTATGATGGATGTGCGTTTAGGCTGTAATCTTACCAGCCTTGAATCCTGCTCTGTTTAGCGGCCTTCGGCAACCGGTCAAAGGTATTTTGCTGTTCGGTCCTCCAGGAAATGGAAAAACATTGTTGGTGTGTCATTTACTTAAGTATTTTCTCTCGCATTCATTCTTGGTCCTTTATCTGCTGTGCTTTTCCGCCCTATGTCACTACTTTTTAGGCGAAAGCTGTTGCTTCGGAATCAAATCAGGTCTTTTTCAATGTTTCAGCTGCAAGCTTAACCTCTAAATGGGTAGGAGAATCAGAAAAAACTATCCGTTCCTTATTTCAAATAGCAAAGAACGCTCAACCGGCTATTATATTTATTGGCAAGTTTGGCGTTTTCCTATATGATGCTACAATTTTTTTTCAAAGTTACCTCTGAGTTGTTCAAGAATATAGTCGATAGTAAGTCAAACTTTTACAGATGAAATAGATTCTATGCTTTGTGACCGCTCGGAAAAGGATACTGATGGTTCACGGCGGATGAAAAACCGAATTTTCTACTTCAATTTGATGGTGCTACCAGCAGTCCAGATGACCGAATTTTGGTTATCGGAGCGACAAATCGACCATATGAAACTCGATGATGCAGTTTTACGGTAGGACTAGTCTTAAGCTTCACCATCTCATTCGCAACAACGGATCTTTAAGAAACTTAATTATAACGGGACGCAATGGGCGGGCGTGACTTTTATAGGTGTTTTTACGTGGTGGCTTATTTTGGTCAACAGAACTATTTTAGGGGTTGTCTGTTCAATAACTATGTGAAGGTTTTTGAAAAACCCTGGGCTTGCACAGAATAAAGCCACAATTATTCCAAAATCGACGGGCACAACTTCCGAATCGCATTATCTGACGAGCGTGACTTCCCTAGGCGTGATAGAAAGTCGGGTGAAATTGGGTGTAGATTTGAGGGCATGGCTACGGGAATTTAGAAGTTGTTGCCATCGTGATGCTGAATACGACTAGCTGTTTCTAGTCCATATCTTCATCTTCGTTTATTCTCGTTATATCATTTTTTTGGATTCAATTCTGTTCAGGCGATTTCCAAAACGAATTTATTTGGGTCTTCCTGATCGCCGATCTCGTTTTACTCTTCTGAAAGCAATCCTTGATAAACACAACATGTCTGCAGGATTAGCAAATTATGATATAATGTCAGTTCCTGAAAATTTCATGTATCACGTTTTTTCGTTTTTTTTCTTTCTTTCAACTCATTTTGTATTGGTGATTAGTCTCAACGTAAGAGACGGTGGTCGCGGATGTTTATTTTCGCTGCGTTTCCTTTCCGACTGTTTCTTCTTCCAAAGAGAGGTCAGATAAATCTGTCCTCGATGCCTAGTGTTTTGTAAACATTATTTGAACGATTTTTTTCGTCTGATTTGAAGCTTCTCTAAGGTGCTGATATGTTTCCTCTTCCAGAACAGGAAGTTACAACATTGAGGATGTTTTATCATTTTGTCAGATGCGAATAATTACTACCATTACTACGATGAGCACGTGCAGCGCTGTGGATAAGGGTATTCTGGGCTCTATTGGGCTATGAATGAACAAATGAAAATCGACCGTAATCGCTCTATAGGAAATTTTCATATGAGTGTTAGTAACCATTCAAAAGCTGGTATTTAAAGCTACAGCCTCACGACGCCGATTTTCAAGAAAGCTTTGTTGCAAATGCTGCTACATAAGGAGATTTCTCTCGTTGCAGACGCGCATATTTCTCACCGGACAGAGCTCTTTCTTCGGACGATTGGTATTCATGTGACAGCATGATCATTTCTGATTCCAACACTGTGCTTACGTCTTGAAAAGAAAGGTTTTTCTGCAGAGCAGCAGGTAAAACAATTTGATCTCCTATCTGCGATGAGAGGGATCTTCGGCCAGTTCACGTGCCCGTGCGTGAGGTGACCACGTTCGATGACGCGATGGTCCTCGACTTTTTGATCACGTGAACGCGTAGAGAATTATCGCGTTCGCAATTCACGTGGTCGCTTCACGCACAGGCACGTAAAATGGCTAAAGACCCCCTTGATTGCAGATGGGAATCCAATCTTTTCTACCTGTTACGTTGCAAAGAAGCGGTCTTTTCAGGATATAAGCAGTGCGTTGTAATCAGAAACGATTATGCTTACAAACGATTATTAATAGTCCGAAGAAAGAGCTCTATCGGACAAGATATATGCATGTCTTTAACATAAGAAATTTCTTTCTGTAGTAACGTTAGAAAAAGCTTTTTCGAAATCCGGCAACGTAGGGCTGTAGCCTCAAGTCTCAGCTTTTGAATGTTTACTTATACTCTTATGAAAGCCTCCTCTGCAGCAATGACAACGGTTTTTATAATAGCCGGACAGTACCGTGTTCCGCAATGCGTAATGTATAAATAATCAATCAAATTCGATCTCGCGCTCAAGGTTCACATCAATTTTTCCATCCTTACGGAGTTGATGGAATGTATTACGCTTGTCTGTAAAAATAACAACATTATACATCTACAGACCACCGCGAGTTGTTGTAAGGGAAGGAATGTAATTTGATTACCTTAAATGAGGCTAGACGAAGACTTCAAACGCTAAGACATTTCTTGACGCTTTTATCTTCTGAAAAAGGTGGCAACATATGAGAAGAAATAGATACAGTTGTAGATGCATAGTCAACGTCATCAGATGGCATGGTCATAAAAAAATTAGGCGTTCACAAAATGGCCAGTTTTTCTCAACAGCCTGTTTTCTGGCAAGTACTAATTTCAAATTGTCAGCTCGTATTGAGCTGTATCAGTTGAAGTACAGACCATTAGAACAAGCAACTTTTTAATGTTAGGTTCATGTTTCTTCGCTCTACCACAATAAAAAGTCTGACTTGTGGAGCTGTATATTTTCCAGTTTTTGTTAATGAAGCTCCTCTACAGAACATTAGGGCGATTAAACAGGAGGAGGCGTCTAGCGAGGTATGGTGATGTTCCATGATCCATAATATGGTTTTGCGACTGTCCTGTTTGCGCTGGAAAATTCAAAAGTTTGGGCAAAATTTGCAATTTCTTACACTTTCATTTATGAACGGCGCATGTGACGCAATGATTGGATGTACCCTGCGACTCACACGTTCGATGATGGCTCGATTCCACGTCCAAGGCCAATCTTTTATCTCTCCCAAGTTGGTGAAGCGCCAGGCTTGTCTGAAAGGATAACAACACTGACCTGATACATCGGTGAGCCACCACGAGTCAGTTTAGAGGCCAGATATGCATTTGTTTACTTCGCGCGATGCTTAGTAGAGTCGAATTTGTGACATAACTTTTGAAGATTGATCAATGCCAAGAGCTTTGGAGAGCTTTCAATTTATGAACAGATTTGTAATAGGAAAATCACTTGCAGTTATATTCTGAAGGCTATATAGCAGAGTTTTTGTATAAGCGTAGAGTGAGAAATGATGATGTGTCGTCGAAAACCCACCTTTGTTGTAAGCTTTCTAAATGGGGTGTATAGTTCCTATATTCTAAAGACGCTTATGGTATGGTGTTCACTCGTCATATAGGGTCCACGCTTCTTATGGCCGCATGAAAATTGCAGAAATCCGTAATATACTTCAAATACCGTCCAAAGATAGCAGTGTGGTCTTGATAAGGGCGAGTTGTTCTGCCGTCGAGTTGAATAAGCTCCGAAAGTATGGGAAGAGGAGCACAAACACTAGTCATCATTGCGAATGCTTCGATAGTAGCAAGTACTAAATTTTTTAGGACGATAGCATCAAAAACTGAGGGCTATTCTAATTCGGATCTCGTTGCACTATGCAAGGAAGCGGCAATGGTTCCCATTAGGAGTATAGACAGGGAAAAGTTGGCAAGTTGTGATGGAAGCAAACTGAGGAAGCTTAAGGTGATTATAAAGTACCAGGACTTCGTAGTGTTGTCTTTAGACTGTTCCTTTCGATTATACCAGGACTTTATCTTATCTTCAAGCTTTTTTGCAGTGTTCCGATTTCAATAAGGCTCTTATGGTAATCCGACCGTCGTTGAAAGGTCGGAGTTTGCACGCCTTGTTCGATTTTGCTCGGCGTGTTGGACAGATTTAGAACAGTTGTAGGGAAAATCCGCCACTTTACGGGTTTGGGAGAATGCTTGTGCTAATGCAAATTATGTTCTTGATTTAGTAAGTTTACGTTCTCTACTTTTTCTCACTCTGCGAAATTCGCAGTCTTATCCACTTTCAGAGCTTCAGTTTTGAAGATCAGCTTGAGTCACACTCCATTCATATCTGCTCTTTTCTCTAAGCTAACGTACCGAGTGTTATTGCCCATTTTATATTTATATCATCAAATAACATCCACTAAATAACCACTTAATGTTATTTGAATGTGATGTCGTGCAGTAGTGGTGTTTTGTAAGCCAGTTGTCATTCAATCTTTTGACTATTTCTTCCCCTTTTTTAGATCTCCATCATAGTCGCAATCATGATCTATGAATAGGGTTTTCTTTAGTGGATAAAGGTTACCATATTCATTATTTTTTTATTAAGAGAAATTGTCTATAATTCCTATTAGTTTCATAAGCTGAGGTTTGGGCGGATTTCGTCTTCAGATTCTGAAGAGTCAAAATGTGGCTTAGGAACCGATTTCCTTGATTTTAAGCTTGCCAATCAATTATGATTTGTTTTATGATCCAACATATACCACAAGGTTAGGAAAAAGATTTATGCGGGAAAAATTCCGACGTCTTCGTCTGCTTTGTCCTTGTAGTGTATTCAATCAAATACTTCTGTAAAGAGGCAGAAAGATTCGAAATTATAAAGTGTCACATAGGAGTTGCCATTTAGTTTTTCCTGGAGTTGGATCCTCTTAAAATGTGCGGGGGACATCGTTTTCTGGGTAGGATTCATGTTCTCATGGCCACTTTTATAGATTAGCTATATTGCAGCAGTTGTTTAGAGTACTATATTGTGATTTATGCTTGAAAAAAAACTGTTTGAATGTTGGCACATCTTTTGAACCAACACTGTGTTTGCACTACTGAGCACGATCTGATGTGTGAATGATCTCTATAGTCCTCACTGTCCTTGAAAATGTGCATATTCTCATGGAATGTGCGGTATGAAGAAAAGTTTCTCAGTAATTGTCTCGTTATTTTAGGGTTAATTTATCTGCTTTCAAGAACATGGTCGAGAATAGAATCAAGGTACTATTGCTTTTATCAGTACTCGGCGTTTTAACAACAATTCCAATTCAAAAAGAGCCTTGAGAAGCCTCGAAACTTCACCAAACGGCGAAAAAATTTGAAAATAATTGACGAAAGGCCGCGCAACGCGTGTGAAACAAAATAATATCTTTCCTGCCATGGCGCCGTTTAAAAGGGTTTCCTAAAAAGTAAACGCATTTTTGAAACCTCCGAGATTCACGCTATCGAACAATCACTAATTGTCTAATGCGAGAACTCTGTCCTGCTAAAGAGAGGCGCGGTAAAGTACGATAACGCGCTACGCGTGTGAAATACAGTTTTAGTTGCTAGTACTATATCGCTGTAAAGAAGTTTTTTAAAAAACAAATGCTTTTTTGGTTTTTCCAAGGTTTGCGATTTTTAGTGATTACTGATTATTTAGTGGAAAGTCGTTTTCCAGTAAAAGAGGCTTGTAAGAATCGTCGCTTTTTCAGGCTATCGCATAACTACTAGAATTTCATTACTTCACAAAGATAAAGCGTAATTTTTTCTTTCTTGCTACGACGTACTCAAATTGCCTTTTTAAGTACCAAGCCCAGTGGGCTACAAAAATGCGTGCATGAAGAAACCACGAAAATGCTAGTGTGTCATTTTTGGTACCCTTGATCCCCAAAGAGTTGATGTAATGTTGTTTTTCTTAGAGCAGAGGTTAATGTAATGGATGTGGTCCGTTCCGAGTTATTGCTTTTATGACTATGGAAAATTAACACAGCAAGCTATTGCCGCTCGTCTGAACTATTAGTTTTGCCAACTTGCAGCTGCCAGTACACAAAGAAATTACAGAGTACTTTCTTAGCAAGCCTTGAATCAAGTAGGTGTTTTATCGATTCAAAGAAAACAAACCAAGAGTATAGAAACTGCTTGAGAAAGCATAGAATACTTTCCACATTACCAGCTAGCCTCTTGTTTGATGGAACTAATCACGGCCTCCGAGCTCCAAAAGTTCTCAAGTTTCTCTGGATCTTCAGTTGATATTCCAAAAAAAATTCTAATGCCTGAACTTGAGTTAAACAAGTAATAATAAAAACCAGTATCAACTTGATTTCAGCTCTCAGTGATTTAGTTTCTTGAGAAATGGTGAGGATTACAAATTGCATGTTTGAGGGCTGACCATTTTATGCTCAGGAGACTTTGCTAATCGAAGACAAGGACTATTACAATTTACATATTAATGTTGAATGATATGAAAAATTCTGACGTCAGACGGGAATCTAACTCGGGCTTCACTCTTTCCGGGGTGCGGGCTAACCAACTACGCTACCGGCACCTTTTTGCCACCAGTCTTTCTACGTACACATAAATGTATCAATACCCAACCGTCAATGGTTTGGCCTGACAATAAATATCGGCATGGATCTCAGTTACGCTGACAATCATTAGATTTATGTGATCAAAAAATGCCTTTTTTGACGGTGGCATGATGTTACAAATATACCTAATGGTGTTGAGTGATTTGCAAAGGTATGACGTTAGACGGGAGTCCAACCCGTGCTTGTCTCTTTCCTAGGGTGCGTGCTAACCAGTCGAAGTACCGACGCTTGTTTTACCACCGCTATTTCTACGCTACAACGCATCGTGGCGTCGGTGGTGCATCTGATTAGCGCGCACCCCACAAAGGTAAAATGCAGGTCAATTCCTTCCGACGTCAAAGTTTTGCACCTCACTCAACAGCAATGGGTATGTTTGCACCATCACGCTATCGCTAAAAAAGAAGATAAATAAAATGAATTCTTGTGGAATACTGGTTTCTTTCGTTAAGCAATTCAAAGGTGTTAATAGCAGTATTTATTGAATATCAGTGATGCAGTACAGTAATACAGTGTAGTAATGCAGTATGAGCAATACAATAATCGTACAGTGACAAATGTTTCGGCGAGGCTTGCCTTCTTCAGAGCCTGGGAAGGTCAAATCGTCGCAATCCATTAAGTCAAAAAACGTTCAGAACCTCAATAGAATGCGTAAGAAACGAATTTTGGATCCAAAATCGAATGCGAGCCTCCCCAAAAAGTTGGCTACTATACGCTTACTGTATTGTTCGTGCTGCATTGGTACGCTGTATTATTGTACTGTATCAATGATATACATTAAGTACTGTTATTAATACCTCGTAACTGTTTCACAGAAAGAAACTAGTCATTTATTCCAACTATGCTGAGGTTAATAGGTAGTCGGTCTTGGGAATTTTTTGCTTAATATATAGATTTTTATCAACAAAAGTCGAGTTTCCATATCCAATAGCAAAAATTGTGGTCATTTAGGGCGTGAAAACAATGAGGGTAATTTCACCTCCTGAGTTGTTTCTGAAGTATTTCCTTTGTAGAAAGTTGAGGAGGTGCTCGAGGAAATGGTAGTTGTCGAGCGAAATATTGCCTAGCGTGGTGGATGGAGCAAAACTTTGTAACCCGGCTCACCCAACATTTGCAGCATCATTACTGTGACGTCTGGCTGGAAGTTATTCTGAAAAGGAACATTTAGTTGATAAGGGTATCTACTTATGGAGCCTCTTCGACTTTCCAAAAAAGGTTGCAAATTTTTTGACATAATTGCTACGCTCACAATGAGATCGTCTGTAGTTTCTTGAACAGCTATGCATATTTGCTTTATCAAAAACTGCAAATCATCGTCATCAACACCGAAAGCGTCCACGATCTCCGTCATCTTTAAAACCGATCTCACCACGGCGAGGCTTTCCAAGTCTACTTCTAATGCTATGTTCGTTAACAATTTTTTGACACGACGTTTCAATACTTCAAACCGCTCGTGCTGCATACGTCTTTGAGTTTGAATTTGGAGGACTTGTCGAAAATGTTTTTTCTCCAGCAATTGTATTTCTAACCCTCAGAATTTGTCAAAAATAAAACTTACGTTACAGTTCAATGGTTGAAAACGAGAGTGAGTGAAACAAGGTTTCATACTCTACTGTTTTTGGCACCGCGCTCAATACAGTATAATCTGACATTGTTGTCGAACCTTTCATGAGGTTACACCGTGCAATACACGTGTTGCGGCCTTCGTAAGTTTATTTTCTCTCAGCTTCAAGAATGGGCTTAGTGTCGTTCAATAAACACAAGTCAGCTAAGCAGATAAGGCAAGCCTAGTCTGGAGCCTAATTTTATTTTTGCTGCTACAAGTACTACGAAGGTCTTTTTGAAGACCAATCAAGGTGTCGTATTTCTCGAGATATTAGCTTTCGAATGTTTACATAAATTTTATCTGAAAAACTCCACTCAGCGAAGAAAGACTTTTAAAATTTTTGAGAGTGAGATTAGCGCTCATTGTTCACAAACGGATATGTGTTTATTGTTATCAGAATCTCCTAACGGCGAAAAGCATCTCTGAGCTTCTTTATATAACACGTTTGGCAAGAAAAGCAGTGATTGGGGTTTTTAGTGTAGGACAATCCAAAATGTGATGGCTGAACGTTATAAGCGATTCAGAACTGACATTAACAAAGTTTTGAACGAAAAAAAAATCTGTGATCAGGCTTCGTGGCCACTTGAAAGGACCATCTGCCGCTTGAATTCCAGGAATACCTTCTACTGTCTACGCGTACAGATAAAGGTGGCCGGTCGGAACTTGTTTCTTAGAGATGCTTTTTTTGTGGTGAAAGAGTGACAGAGGAGACAATGAGGCAGAACGAAACAATGGCTTCTTGACAAGGTGTAGAGGGAAATCAAGCCACCAAACGGTTAGTTGAGCAAGGACACGTTCTTCTTCAACAGTGCTCTTGAACTCCAACAAAGTGAACACAGCCAACAAGTGATCTTTGAAAAGTTGCCGTCTACAGAGTTTTTTGTAAGGCTAATTTGAATAGTATTGAACACTCCAAAACGTCAAACCCGTTTTATGAGCATGTGTAAACAATTTAGAATTACATGACATGTTGTAGCAGTTTACTCTGTGCCCTTTTAGAGGACACATAGCATATAATATATATATAGTATATATATATATGTATATATATATATATATATATATATATATACTTGAGCAAGGTGCGCACATGGGTGCAGTGGTCAAAGGTACTCTGTGTCGCATGAGGTCAGTGGTTCGATCTCACGCTCATGGCTCACCAAGCCATCCATCTCTTCGTGGTCGGTAAATTGGTGTCAGACTGGTCTCAGCTTGTTTTAGAAAACAAGCAGCACTGACTTGATACAGCGGAAAGCCACCGTGAGTTATTGTAACGGCCAGATATGCATTCAATCACCTCAAACGAAGTTAATATTTGAACGCGAATGCAAGGCGCATCCCTCAGGAATTGATCAACGCTAGAAGCTTTAACCTTTGATACTCAAGCAAAATATCCCACAAGGCACACATAGGCACAAAGTTATAACGGATGACATTTTGAAGCAAAATCGATATCCTCGCACAAGCATCACAAATATCTGCTCAAAACACACTTCAGCCATGTTGGATAGATCCCAGGAATCTGAAAATGAACCATAATGAATGTTTTGATATCGCACGAGCCCTTGCGCTTTAGCTGAAGTGAGCTGAGCGAGACACATTCCTTACTCATGTGAGACTTTGTGCTGGTGATTTCCAGCAAATAACGGGAAAACCCAGAAAGAAGGAAACGATGAGCGTGCTCAAACTGAAAGTATTGGACTGAGTACATCGTATGTTAATTTGGCCCCAGGCTCTGAATGTGCTGGAAATACCAATACGTCAGCTATTATGAACAAATAACCCAATAACACTGCGTCAACTCAAATCTGGCTTTACGATCACTATCATTCCACCAACTTGTGTCCTCTAGAAAGCTTGCTTCGTTTCAGTCTTTTGCGGTTGTCTCTCTTTTTACTATTCAAAAGTTAAAAAGCCCTTTCCTTTGTGATCAGTGAGTTTTACTACAGTAACTTTCATGTCTCATTTTTGGACACTTTTCTGTTATCCACACCCAGTTTCAGCAGTCGTGGAATAGTTTTTGTGAAGTCTGAGAAGTGACTCGATAGCTTAATCAGAAAAAAGTTGAAAATGTATTTTGTGTTCGAAACGGCTTTTCTATTGCGTTGTAACAACAAGATTGAAATTACATTTTCCTTTGAAGCATTTCACGCTGAACGGAGTGATTTCTTTGATTTCCAGTAATCATTCGATCGCTTAAATCTTGTAGATTTTGGTGTTTGATTCGATTTTTGAGAAGGACTTTTTGGTACGCTTTAACAATTAAAAGAAGATTGGGTTCCGCAAAATTGGCACCTGAAAAAGCGCGGTGCCAACACAGTGTTTTGGTGTTAGTTTTGTGCAGAGTAAAACTCAACATTTCTTTGGATGCTACTGTGCACTAAAAAATTTTTTTAAGAATTAAGCACAGTGTTGGAATCCACAGGCTTTAAGCTATCGAATGTTCACTAAAAGTCTTGAGAAAAAGCTTTGTCCAGCGAGAAATGTTTGAATGAGAACGCAGTTTTATTTTTGCTGTTATAGCACAATAAGCAGAGCCAATCCAGAGATAAAGTACATTTTCAACTTTTCTATGAGGTTCAAGCTATTGAATATCTACTCAGACTACTTCGAAAAGCCACCGAAGTTAACTCTTCCACGAGCGCTGGAGATGGAATCGGAAAAAAGGAATGATCCCATTTGGTAATCCTCCGCTATCTGGTGGAAATGGTCCCATTTATTATGAAGAGCATCAATTATATCATTCATTAAACTCGAACAATGGATAACTGTCTTTTTTCAAAGCTCTGGTGAACATCTGCAATGTAATCACAAGATGTTGGCCTCCTATTGCATACATAGAAATGTTCTATAAACAAACGTGGTCGTTGACTCAATCCCACGCCTTGTGCTGAACGAGACCTCACCCTTGCGAGATCGGATGATACCGGCCTTTTCTGCGTCTAGAGCAGCACTGACTTAATACACTGGTAGGTTATTCCAGGTCACTGTGAAGACCAGATATACATTCAACTTTTTCTGACGATGTTTGATGAGTCAAATTCATGGTGGATTCTTCTTCACGGGTTGATCAACATCGGGGGCTCTATCCTTTGTTTTTTCATTGCAACTAGTAAATCTTACCATGAATTGAAAATATGTCTATTCAAATCTAAAGCGGTCACTATTTCCTTGTCATATGAGTTATATGTAGGTCATGTCGCCGACGTAAATGATAATAAACACTTCCAATGCGTTATAGAGAATTTACGAAGTGGGAAAAATGACGTCACAAACAAAAAGATTTCAAAGCAAAACCACATCACCACTTGCTTTGTCGCTTGGTCAGTTTCTTGAGACGACATGGGTGAATTTTCGCGTCGGTAACGATCGCGGTTTTCCTTCCTCCATTGATAAGAAATGCATAAGCGCCATAAAGCTACTCAAATTCTGCGGAGGAACTTTGAATATGTGGAGTCATAGTGCGAAGTCGTAGGTACATTTTCCAATACTGATTGCAGTTTTGCTAAATGGTCGGTAACAGAGGCTCACGAACGAAATGAATGAAGGGAATTATTTGTACTCTAGCAACTGGTATGCAGATAGTATGGTTGGCTGAGGACTGCCAATAAACAGGGTCATTTGATTGGCACGTGGCAGAGAAAAAAGAAACCAGGTGGTATAAATTATAGATGGAAAAGTGCAGTGAAGAAATACTTCTATCGGTTTTAACAATTAGATTTTATTCAACTAAGTTAAAGTTGTAAGGCGAAGAGTTTCTAACGTCGAAACGGTCCAGTCCAAGAGTAAACGGAGAGTAATAAAAAAAGTAAATAGAAGAGTAATATTCATGAGAAAGTGAAGCTTGGTAGGTGTTGATTTGTGTCTCCTATGATATTCTTGAATTCTGTCTGAGTAGCTCTTAAACTTCCGATTTCATACCAATTTTTATAGAAATTGTTTTGAACAGAATTCACTAATGTGTTTCCTGTCTCCTAAATACTTCCAAGAGCCGTTAGCTTTTTATGAATTTAAAAAGTGAGGTATTTCAAGACGTTATCCGACAACACATTAAGTTTCCACGATCGGTAGGGTAAAGTGGAATAGGGTGATTCGTGGATATCAGATCCACGGAGAGGGACCTGGATCGTGTTATGATAGGTTTATCAGAGCGATAGGATGACATGCAGCAGAAAAAATCGTTCTACTATTCAAAAGACTTGTCATATAATGGAACAATGCGCTCCAATACTTGTTATCGTTGAGCTATTGTTAATGAAAAACCGCGCATTGGAAGGACGGCAATCATAGTAAGTGTATATAAACGAAGCGTTGTGGCAGTATGAGCATTTACAACTTATTTGACGTTTCTTTCTAGATTTCTTTCGTTCGTATCCATTCTTTCGTATAGGTAAAAACAATGACACTGCTGCTTTTTGCTTATCGCTACGATGGCAGCTGTCACATCCGCCCGCTACATTCCTCCATATTACGGTCATAACGGCTATGATGGTCACTACGGCGATCACGACCACAGATATGGCCTATATGTAAGTGTTTGTCATAGAAATACCAGATTATATCAGACATATAAGGAAAATCCAAATAAACTGATGTGACATGGATGTAATTTTTCTAGGAGTTGCACTATGGCGGTGACGATAGAAGGGTCGATCATGGTCCCGGCTACTTTGGAGATAAATACGATCACTACTACGAAGACGGTGGACACGGTGTATCCGAATACGGTGAGACTTCACGAAATGTAAAGTGAATGACGATGGTTTTCGATCTTGTGGTTGTACACATTGAAATGCACCGATGATGAAACAAATCGGAGTACTTTTTGGCACTTTATTATCCACCTTCACTGTACGGCATACCAGCTTTTCTACTAGATCGTTCCATAAGTTTTGGGCACTAGAGCAATAAACATCAAATTTATTCACCAAAAGCGATTAAAATTTCACGATTGTAATGCTCGCTTGCGCATTTTTTTGCGAGCATTTTGAAATAGAACCTGCTTATAAGTGCCTTAAGATGGAGCTGTCTTGGGAACAGATTCGCTTGCCACTCACGCACGACTGGCGCGCAGGGGAAAATGCAAATGAATCGTAGCGGAAGATTGATGGAGTTTCGTATAAGCGCCCCGAGCCCTATGATCTTCCAAACGGTTCTCTCCATCTTCAACTTTGCAAATCACTTCCTAGCCCTTTTTTCTGCAACCGTATCATCGCCCACGCTCCAATAATTTTGCGCGCCGCTTCATTAGCATTTCCCCTGCGCGCCATTCGTGCATGAGTAGCGAGCGAATTTGTTCCGAAGACAGCTCATCTCAAAGCAAATATAGACAAGTTGCATACCAAAGTGCGCAGTTAAATCGAGCTATGATTTTCAGAGTTTAATCGCTTTTGGTTGAGAATTTGGTGTTTATCTATAGTGTCAAAACTTATGGAACGACCTAATAGCATCCACTCGTGTTTTGTACGTCTTGAACATCTTAAAATATTGGCCAAGCAAATCTCTTGCAATCGCGAAAAAAAGTCTGGCTGTAGTATTCATATGGCGCTAATTATTATCTGCTGAAGAGTGTTGGAGAATGGGATTCGGCCCCACACGCCTCGTGACGAGCATTACGACCACTCGGCCACGGCGCCACCGATGATGAAAATTTGTAGTAGCTACTGATTAATACAAGTGCATAGAGGATGAGGAATCTTCGTTGTTAGTCATTTCATAGGCGATGTGCCATTCACGGCTTCCTCAAGTTAGATATGATCAAGCACTGTTGGAGTTGAATGAATGCATACCTGGCTTCTCAATAATCCATGGAAGCTATCTATGTCTATTAACGCTAGGATGTCTTATTCATTAAAGCAGTACTGTTAATGTCCCTGAGATGTCTCGAAAAAATTCAGCGACTCGGGAGTGTTGTAAAACATAATGAGTCTGGGGTGTGGGATCGAACCAGTAACCGACCTAAAGGTATTCTACGGCATGAGTAACCACTGCCCGTAGGTACGTCTTACTGAATAGAGGTTTACTTGAGCTGAAAATATTATTTTTGCCGTGCTACTTCCTTCACCTGGAGTATTCGCAGCTCGTTAGGTGAAAAACAATTGTCACTCTGATTGCCGGATATTCACGCTCCTATTGGAGTTAGACAAGTCAGGATTGAAATAACTGTTTGTTCAAGGTGACCACGGATACTCATCAGGGAAAAGCTACTATAATAAAAATAAAGCCATTGGTTATGAATCTGAATCTTACGAAAAAGGAGGGAAACATGGTTTAGGTTAGTGATTATTTAAACTTATCTACGCTCGGAAAATTGAAGTTTCCTTGTCTCTTTCACTTCGTTCATCAGATTCGGATGGTATCAGAAAATTTTCGTATTTTGCCGCTGGATCAGGACCATATGGAGAATATGAAAAAGGATACTATGGTTCTGAAGGTATTAAGGAAACTTGATAATCACCGTAAAATGCTTTTTTTTTCAAAAACTTGGTTTCAGTATATGAAGACTTAAAGCACAAGTCCAAGTATTCGGCGCGGTTCCATGAGCGGAGAATATAAAAAGGGCTATTATGATGAAGGTGGTTCGCATCACAAAGACCACAGCTCCTACAGCAAGGTTCGGCCTCCAGCAAGCTAATCATGTCAGCTGGTAATGTGACAATTACGTGAATTCCTTTCCGACTGCAGGACTCAGCGCCACAGTTCGAAACATGATGGTCACTATGAAAGTAACAAATATGGCCGCGGACATGAAGGATATGGCGATGATGATGACGGTTGGCGGAACTACGGCTACATTTCGGGTTACAAAGCTCATAAATTATATTAAAACTCTTTTTATTGAATTATATTCTATGTTTCACCTATATTCCATTGTAATATACGAGGATTAAAGTAACCTCTTAAAACTTTGTAACAAAATAGTGAATGATTTGAAAGGAGATGTGAAGACGAAATTGCCAAAGTTGGTCGAAAATACTGAGAAAATCGTTTGCCATAAACTATGATAGTGTGTTATAAGATATGGGTCCCAAGCCACGTTGTCCGAATGTCCACTACTGGTAAAAATTCAGATAACTCAATAAATGACTGCATTAAATCAGATCCGGTTTGTTTCAACATTCAAAATCATTCCATAAATTTACATGAGCTGTTATGTTTTTATTTTTGAATTTTTTAAGTACGAGATCTAAGTAGCGTTTTTGTTTGGGGGAAAATTTGACAATGGTTCGTACAAACTGTAGATGGTGACTCTTTTACACTTACAGCATGGAAAGCCATCATGCCCATCTAACCCTCATGAAAAAGTCACGTTAACCTCTTGAGCCGCACTCCGATTTTTTCACGCGGAAGATGGAGTGATCACGCGGAGAGCGCCGTGCGTTTCCACACACTTCATATTGAGAAAATGGAAATTTCAAAGAAAGTTGAGCGATCTTTCCACTGAAAAGTACTTTTACTTATGTCCATACGATAGCAGTCTATTGTCCACCTCAAGAAAGTTTGCTGAGCATGAAAATTTTATTACAAAATGTCAGAAAATTCAAAGTGAGGTTGAAACGACGTTTTCCAAAAACATAGTTTAAGTGGTTCTTTTCCGTTAGACGGCACGGAATGAAGAAGGAGAGATTTTCGCTGGATGAAAGCTTTCATAACATTCACAGCAATTACTCGAAACTCAAATTTCGAGGGAATACTGTGCATGCTTGTTTTTGAAAAAAGCTCTTCATAGCACTGTAGTATTCAAAGAAATTATTTTCACACTCGCGGCGCTTTCATTATTATCGCGCTTATATTTGACCACACAAGTCTTTTCTCCTGACTTATTACTATAAACAACGTAGCTCTCAGGGAATTTAGAAATGTATTTGGTTTCTTAAAAAGCTTGAGCACTGTAGCAGGGAGTTCGAGGTTATGGTTCACACGCGTCGTGGCGATGTCGTGCGGGCTTTCGTAAGTCATCTGAGAACTTTTTTCCGCCTCCCAGAGATATTTAGGTTTTTTTTACACTGCGATCTACATAAACCTTGTCGGATCGTCTGAGAGCTTAGATTTTTCATTTTCATTTCCTGCCACCAAATAATCCTCTAATAAACTTAAATCTCAACATAAGCATGAAAAGCGTGTGAGCGTATAGAAGAAATCTTCTATCAGAGTTATACGTTTTATCCAGATTTTTTGTCATGGCGGAATAAACATCACAATTTCAATAAGAAAAGTTGTGCTACACATGGGTATCGCTTACGATCCGCGACCTCTCATACATCCCACCCGATTAAGTACGCGGGGCCTTAGTGAAACTTAGTTTTATCTTCCCACACTGCAGTGAAGCGGTCTTTTCAAAGATAAATCCAACACTGAAATCGTCGTAACCTACATCATAAAACTGTTGCTTATGGTTTAAGGAAAAAGTCTGCCTCACAAGGAATACACGAAGCTTTTCTTTTTGCTACAAACGCTGTGCAAAAGCTTTTTAGAAAGTAAATACGTTTTTTTATTTTCCAGAATTTATGCTGTCAAAGGATTATTGATACTAAGGGAAGAGCTTTGTTCTAGGAAAAAACGAGAGATAACGCGCAAAGACCCAAAAAAGTGCAATGCCCGGAGAAGTGCGCTATTCGTTTGTTTTGTTCGTTGCTGCGCTCGGGCGGTCAAGCTCCATCCCCTAACTCTCTCCGGCAGTCAACAACAACGCTCTATGGAACGCTACAGCCAGGCTAGCTTTAAGATTGCAAAGAGAATCGCTCAACCAGTATTCTACGAGACTCAAAAAGAAGCAAAAAAAAAAACGAATTGAATTCTGGAAGTACTAAGATCCTCACAGTAAGAAGACATTGTCAAGACAGATCAATAAAGTGCCTGTACTTATGCACAAAAATCTATAAATATAAATGTGGACATGGATATAACGGAGTTTTACCTTGATTCTTTATTTGGTTTGTATTACACTCTATTTTGCTGTGCGGGTCCCCGTACTTCCAGAATTCAAAACTTCTCCACACGTCTATCTCTTGATTGAGGAATCATCATCTCCATGTACGCTGTAGAATACTGGCCAGGCACGTCCCCTTGTGAACTCGAGGATGGTCAGCCTGGGGATGTTTCGTAGAGCGTTCATTATTGATCGCTAAAGAGTGTTGGGAGCTGAGGGGTTTGACTATGCGGCGGTCCACGCCAAGACCCTAGCCATTCAGTCACAGTCCTTCTCTCTCAAATTTAAGTATAGTAATAAATAAATAAGAGACCAATACGTACAAATACATAATTTATTACAATTACGATGATTTCTCTTGCAGTTTGTGCACGGTTTTCTTCTCACATGCTGCGACATTCGCGTCATGCTTTCGCTGTGTGCAGTGTGCAACAGATGTTATCGTTGGTTAATTGCTCTATACTTTCACTTATCAATGTTCACTATGGGGGCCTGTGGCAAGTGGTTAGTGATGCTTCGACTCACGGTTGAGTCCCAGCCACCACCAACATTCTTCTGCCTTTAATAACGAACGCCTTATGAAGTGTCTTAGCTTGGCTATCCTTGAGACTGTAAAGAGACCTGTTGGATTACCTTTGTAAAGAAGATAAAATCTGTGGGGAATTAAGTGGGGAAATGTTCACGAAGCCACAAGTACGGTCTAAGTGTGTAGGATGTAAGACATCTGTAACTGCACAAAACCATTCTGGAGGAGAACAGCGAAGTATGTGTAGTAACTTTTTCTTCAAGAAACGAAAAGCTATTTGACAATGAGATATAGGTCGTAGCACCAAATCTTCACAAATTTTACAGTGGCGGGAGTCTTACTAGATCATGTCCCTATGCCACGATTCTATAATCAGTTAGCCGCAATATTGCATATGTGTTCTTATATGAAGCACTGAGAGAAGGTCAATTGTGGGTGACGTTGGCACTCATATTTTCACAGATAAATGGCAGATTCGTACTCTTTTGTTGACGTATTCACATTCGTGCATACTATACGCCGATTCGATCAAGCGATCTGAGTGCATTTTCAGTAGTATGTGACAGTTCAGATTTCGTGACTACAGATCTTCTGGCAATGTTCAAGAACTCAAGCATTTCAATCTTCTCTCCAGAACAGTGATATCGAAAAGGATTGCACAAAGACTGTACTGCTCGTCATGTCATCTCCACTGAACATCGTAGAGATGATTACATGCATATTTTGCCTACTCAAATCCTAGACTTATCAGTGCATTAAGTGCGCTTAGAAGGAAAAGGACTGAACGTGCTTATTACACGAGATCAAACCAACGTCCGTCCATATGTGCATAGTAAAAACATATACTTAATATTGTGGAGTGCTTCGCAGAAGCGAGCGTCGGCGACGTCACGGTTAGCATACGCTTCCGGAAAGAGTGAGATCTGGGTTCGAATCCCGGCTGACGCAAATGTTTTTACACAGCACTCCACATTATTGGGTATTTGTAAGACCATAACACCTCAAGAGGCGGTTAAATAAATGAATTTCAAACCTATACCAAAGCACTAGAATGGTTCAAACACAATTATACAAGGCTACATACTGCATATAAAATAAAGCTTCTATGCTGCCAATTTTCGGTTGATACACAAAGTCTTTTGACGAAAAACACGGCAACTTTTTATGTATCTGTTTCATTTTAACATGTTCAATACGAAGACTCAAGGTTGAGCACGATCATTTATATTGTCGTCATCGGCCAAATCGAAGAGGACGAGGTTTCTCAGGCCTAAAACAAGCAGTTCTTGAGAGTTCATCAATGGTGACAACAAAAAACTCAGTATACTAGCTGTCTTTTTCTTTATTTGAAACTTGTACGAGATTGGCATTTTCTTTTCTTTCCTGAAAACTCGGTGGCTAACGTTTTGGCGGAAAGGCTTTCGTCAGAGCCTGACATATAGTTCATACCAAATGTGATCATCAAAAATCTAATAAAAAAAATCAACGGTCTACTCATTCTGAAAAACCCCACTTTATTTGGTTTTTGAGAGCGGTCACCGATCTGGTGTGACACAATTTTTTTAGTAAATTGTAATTCTCCTCAAATTCTGTAACATTAGATCGGTGTCTGCTCTCAAAAACTAAATAAGGTGGGGTTTTCCAGGAAGATTGGACTGCTTATTTTTTATTAGATTTTTGGTGCTTGCATAATATTACCCGAATAATCAGATATGATATGATCTATACGTCTATGCTCCGACGAAGGCGTTGTCATCGAAACGTTAGCCACCGAGTTTTCAGTAAAGAAGGAAAATATCAACTTTGTGGAAGTTTTTAATAGAGAACAGGAGGGTTGTGAGAAGTTTTGCATTTCTTCAATCATACCGAGGTTAGAGATAGTCGACTTTTGAATTATCAAATATATTAATATTTATTATTTATATAAAACTTCTTTGCAAATTTTATTTGGTATTATAAATAGCAAAAAGCAGAGTATTTCCGCAAATTCTACTTATAATAACCGCGTCCCTGCTCGGTGAAAGAAACGCTTCGTTATCCTTTCCATGTGTAATTTGATAAATAGTCGCTTTTGAATATTAGTGCTAAATGGACTTGGTTTTATTGTTGGAATGTCACATCATTGTCGGACAACTTCTCATCAGCATTAGCAGCACCTGTATACCCCTCCTCACTGAAGCTGTATTCAACGAGCAGACTTAACATGAGTGACTTCTACACTGTGACCGTAATAAAAAAGTTTACACGCGAACGAGAGCTATACCTTTCAAATCGACTATTGTGGCGGTTGTTACTGGGCACATGTAACAATACCTATCTACTAACTACTTTAAGAACTCGCTGAAGGTTTCTAATCTGATAGAGTGTTTTAGAGAGTAACGATTTTCCAAATGACATGTGGTACTGATGAGGCTTGCGAGAAAGCTGAAGCGTAAGTCTACCACTTAGAAATGCCATCAAACCCTCATGAAAGGCTTGAAACATGTTCATACGAACGAGACCCGTTGGATTGAAGATAAAATGTACGATGTGACGCAATGTGTATAACTTGTGCAAATCAAATAACTGTGTGTATTTTTGACCAGAAACTTTCAGCCGCTTTCGTGTTATGGCAATTCGAACATCATGCCATGGCAAGTGATACGAAGTCATATCTAATAAATCTGTTGCTTGAAACTCCTTTCATCAAAGGCTGGCCATCACCTTTTACCTTGTCTATTGCGGACTTCAGCCAGTTTGTAGCAAAAAATTCACCCAGTTAATGCTGAACTTTGTCGATAACTAATGACCACAGAAGAAAACATCTCAGTTTATGAGGTTTGATAAGTAGTCCAAACACAATCACAGACCCTTCCTACTATGCTATTCAATTGATTAGTAGCCAAAAACTCGCCTAAGCCACGTCTAAACTCGTCGAAGGTTAAACTTCGTCGATAATTAATTTCAGTATGGGCTGAACTCGGAGGCTCAAATGTGTTTCGAACTTACGGCTACCCTTTTGGGATGGTTCACGTGTTTCATTGCACCACCGAGGCCCTTTCTCTGCTTTTTTCCAGCTGCGTTTCAATCTTATCGATACTATCAGAAATCACTCGTCAGCGAGAATGATCAAGGAATACAAATAGACATTCAGTCTATTTAGATTGAAGATGCAGTCAATGTCACGACGACGTCAATGTCATGATGCGACTTATTTTTACTGTTGGTGATTGCTTTTAGCACCGTTGTGGTAAAAACATGACTGAGAAGGTATCAAAACAAAGATCCATGTCGGCGTTGTAGATAGCATGTGAGATTCCAGAAAGGCAATTGAGGGTCAGAAGTACAACTAAAAGCGCGAGTTTTCCCCGGACCTCAACATCCTTGTGGTAGCATTTTGAATCGCACCAACAGAGAATAAAGAAGTGTCTCATAATTATTCAATAAGGCAACATGTCATGTGGTCTGGTAATGGGCTCTTGTACTGCGCGATGCACATGTTTCGACTTTGCAGTCTCGTCAGTAGGGCAGAACCCGTCGTCTTTCAAGTACTCTCAGGAGCCCCTACTCTCCCTATAGAGAGGTAGCAAAGACGAGCGACTTACACTGCAAGTCAAGTGAAATTACCACCGAACATACAGTGTTGTACTCGATTTCTCTTTGGCTGGGATTTTTGCAATATTGTAACTTTATTTTGAGCGTTTCATTAAGACCGCGCTCAATCCAATATATCTCATAATTATTATTTGAGCCAACTTGTCATGTGGTTCGTAGAGTAGGATTCCCGAAAGAATTGGCTAAAAAGATTGAAAGACGGCGGGTTCTGCCCGACTGATGTGATTGTAAGGTCGAAAACGTGGATCGGGCCTGTACAAGAGCCCATTACCAGACCACATAGCATGTTGGCTCAAATAATAATTATGAGATATACTGAAATTTGAGCGTGGTTTAATAGAACACTCGAAATAAAGGTATAATAAAGAAATGTTCAAGCAATGTGAATCCGAGCACACTTCTGCCGCCTAACCTCAAATAATATCTTTATCGTAGGTCCTCTGTTGATATGTCACCAAAACTCTTATTCATTTTCATACCACGTGTCGGGCGTTGACCACTTTCAGATGGCTCTGTCTCCCAATCATCTCAGGAATTTTTGAAAACGGTTGTCGGAATTAGCACGTTCATATAGAATACAAGCTAAGATTGTGCTCAAGAACAATAGAGAAAAAGATTCTCTTCTCCCACTTTTACAGTTCTCATAAAGAAGCATACTTGATTATTGTTCAATAAAAATATTCGGTTGGCAAGAAACTTCCGGACTTTTTCGTTGTTGTTAATTATTTTCTATGTATGCAAGATTCTTGTTACTGTTGCTTAAAGCAGCTTATTGCGGTTATTACAATACATATCGCTTATAAACTTGTTCTAAGATGGAAATGTTTTAAGAGCAAAACTATTCTTGATGCTATACGAGTATTGTTAATGATGAAGACGTCTCAATTGCATTTGAGACAGCTTGCCAGTCATTTCCTGTGCGCAAACCGGCTCCTTGCTTGTGTGACCGTCAAGTCTCCAATTCCAGCCTTGCATTGACCGATTAAAAACTGCAGTCTTCATACCGTTCCGCCACCCCAGGTCGTCACCCAAGTCTCGTTAACCCGGCGGGAAGTCTTAGGAGCAATTGAACACGTGCGATATTCGTGTAACGTCAACAATCGTTTTTGCCCTCAGTAGATTTCCATCTTGAGGCAAATTTAAAAATTCTTTTAATTAAAATAACCACAAGAAGCTGCTCTATGCGACAATAAAAAAGAAAACTCAAATCCATGGAGAGTAATCAGTAAAGACGAAAAGGTTCAGAAATGTTCTTGATAACACAGTAGCCCCAGAATACTGTTAGGCCACGTCAATGATGCAAAATTCACGTAACCACACATGAACAAGGTGAAATATTAACGCTTATATCTGCTCACACATGAAATGAAGGCAGTCGGTGTAGATGTTGCCCAGCCTTTTTGTTCCATTGATCGGTGAAAAGCTCGAGTGATTCAAAACGGTGAAACTAGCAAGATAACTGACCTTATAGGAAAATGAGAATTCTTTGATAGTCGCTTGAGGATATCCATCTCATCGTCAAAACGAATGCGGGTAGACATTTGAGCTAAAAAAATCGAATATAGAAGACACATTAGCCATATACAGCAATAGTCAAAATAATTGTTGTGAAGGCGATAGCTACACAAAGTTGCTCTCAAGCCATAGTTTCTTTAAAGCAGTCTGATAATTAGCAATTTCGAATTTGCTGCAAAGATTCGTCCCAAATTGAACTTGAATTATAAGTAAATCAAGAAAAAACGACTTTCTGCAGCATCCATAATGGGGAATATCATTTTGATATTGTCAACTTCGATTATGTTATAGCTTGATAGCATATTTTGAGCCTTTCAGAGGCCTTATATGGTACTTAGACTATTAAAATTGAGTTTCACTTTTTATGTCAGGCATACTAGCAGCACGTGCCTTTCGGTCCAATAGATCCCTACATATAAGAGAATCAGCGTCGAACATCAGTTGGGTCAAAAGGCATGTGCAACTGATGAGTCTTGACATGAAACCGAAACGTACATCCAGCTTTACTAGTGTCATATCAGACTGAAAGGCTTGAAGTATGCTATCAGATTATATTGAATTTCAAGCGAGGTCTCAAAAACAGTCGAATAGAAAGGAATTATGGTTGCTGTAAATGTCATTAATAAGGCTGTTGATGGCATCTGATATTTTTGACACTTATTTTCACATCAATTTGTGATTTCCATTCTTCACATGAACACTTACAATAGGTCAACAGTTTACTTGTGTTCCTACTGTTTTGTTCATGGTTCTACTATTTCTCACAAAAATTCCTGCCGACCATTTTTTTTTACCACTCATCAGGGATTGGCAATACTATGAGAAACTAGTAGGAAATCTTCTGCATTGTATCTTAGGTGGAAAGTGATATTCATTTGAATACATTGGGTCTCAGAATACCTTAGCAAACTCTGTACACCTATTCGTTATTCTTGTCAACAGTAAAAAGCTTATAGAGTAGAGTTCTAGAACATGATCCTCCCTGAAGGTTGCTTTATGCATTCAACTTCATCAAGCATTGATAGAGTGACTGAATGCGTAACTGCGCTATACAATAAGTGTTTCATAAGAAGATTAAAAAGTGGAATACAAAAGCTAAAGCACAAAACGACGCCTGAAAATAGAATTCTGAAATGAATTGTGATTTTCACAGAAGAAATAGACAGGTATTTTCTTTGTAACTTTCATTACTTATGCTTCAATTCCTTTTCAGGGAAGTCACACTAAATGTGGCTCTATTATGTCAGATTGTTGTACTGAGCTAGAAAAAAACAAACCGAAACATTATGACGATCATTTTTGCAGATAAATTCTACTACAATGTTCTTGTGTTTTCGGATATTATAACATAGAAAAGAGCGTTATAACTTGTGGGTCATTCACTAGTTCCACTGGAAACGGTAGCATGAGTGTTGCAATTTCGAGGATTTGAGTGCAGTATATTGGTGGTTATAAAGTTCATGGACGATCTATAGGATAGAAATTAGTCTGAACCGATGGGTTGGATCTGGATGATCACCAGTTGTTCTAGTTGACATCGCGATTCTCCTTGCGTTAATTAACAAGTAATCATCTAATGTCAGAATGTTTCACATTAATTGTAGATACTCATGCGTTTTTCATTTACAATTATCACAGAGATTAACTATAATTACGCAAATGTTTCTTTTTGAGAAAAAACATAGAAAAGCCCAGGGCTGGCATTGCTTTCCAGCTTATACCTAATGCTTTGACAACTAGCCATAGACATAGACCAGGTCTAGATAGACCATCAACTCTTTATGTAAGCTGCAGCTTCCCGTTTCTTACTTGGTAGGATCGTTTTCTTGATAAGTTACTGACTTGTTTATTTTACTACATTACTTTTTCTTACAATGGTATAAGCGCATATTGGTGCATGCGGTCGTGATTTTTGGATGATGAGCCGTGGCATACTGTATTGATTTGTCAACATTAGTAAAGAATTCAGTATTCGAAATTCCTAGTATTTAACTGCATTTTGTCGTAGAGTTACGATGTTTCGTGGCCATTCTCAAGAGATTATGAATAATGGGTGAAAATATGACCTCAGACGGGATTCGAACCCCGCGTTTGATCCATGTCGGGGACGCGTGCTACCACTACGCCACCGAGGATTTTTGCTCACCACTCGATTCTCTTAGTAATTCGACATTTTTCATCCAAGAAAGATGCCAGTGGGTCATCCACCTAACTCTAAAGAGGTGAAAGAACAGGCAGCACAGTGAAATTTGATTGTTAGAAGTAGAATGCAAAGGAAGATATTACTATTATGTGCAAAGTCTTAGTTTAACAGTTTTCATTAATTCATATTAGTATGGTAAATTAGTGAAGCTATGACCAGCGGAAATTTCAGCAGGATCCAAACACTGTGTAGTATCCTTTGCAAGTACGTGAGAAACGCAAAACTGAAACAACTTCGCGATGGCCGTCTATTTGTACTCTGCTGTAAGCGATAGTAATTTTCATAACGTGAATTTCCCAATTAATTGATGAAACTAATATCACTCTGTCAAAAATATAGAGACTAAATTGTAAAAACTGTCATACTCAAGTCTGCAGAACTGTCATAATTCCTATGTTTTTACTGCTTTTTTTCGCATGTGTTATGATATTTTTAGACATACCTAAGAAAATTTAGTGCTAAGCAAAATTCGACCTTAGGCGGGAACTGAACCCGCGTTTCACCCACACTGGTAGTTCGTGCTCAGTTCTCTTAGGTATACGTAAAACTGTCAATTGCAGACAGCAAAGCGTTTGCGTGATGGATCACAGCATCACATAGTTAACGATTTCAATCATTCCAACAGTATCCACTAAGTTACAGGGCAGATCTCTTCTGAGTGTTATGAATGTTCAAAATCTAACAAGCCCTCTAGCTTGATAAGCTAGCCACCATCTATTATTGGAAAATTAGCAAGCCCTCAGAGGTTGAAAATTAAACGTCGCCCACTTTGCAGATATGCTAAACGCCGCGCATTGCGATGGGATTGTCTAATGGAGCCTATAGCAAACCTCCCAACGGAGTTTTGCTATCTTTTCGGGAATTACATGATAATTTAGGCAGCGCAAATGGTCTACGACCTTAGAGAGCAAGTGGTATCGCAGAGGCTCGAGGACCTTAGACAGAAATGGTCCAAGTGACAAGGGCGGCACCCAGCTGCCACCAACCTCAACAGTCAGTTCGATCGCGGGTCATCATCCGAACGGTCGTCTGACATCACCCGGACCACCTCACCTCAGTACATTGTCGATCCATTATTGCTCTCTCTAAACAACCTCGTTGTCTTGTAACTAATTACTTTCATAAGGTTGCATTCATACAACTCAGATGAATTCAATAGATTTGTGAGCGGAACATAGTACTTCCGTGGCGGAGCAAACTCACTTTGGCTATGCTCGGCCCATCACCGCGGTTTAGGGATTCTGCCCATATCTAATCACTAGCGACCCCACTGCTAACACTATATACTCACCCACTGGATCCCGCCGTCGGTGTTCTACTTGGGGGCGAACATAGTATTCCCAAATGGGCTCCGCCGCTTAGTCATGCTTCGACAATTACGAAACATCGTCAATTACAATAACATTGTCATCTGTCATAACAATGTCAAAAAGCAATAACAATGTCATATGCAATAACATGATCACTTGATAACATCATCACTTACAATAACACACCGTCAGCTACAATAACACCACTTGCCATAACACTGTCCTCGATACTCCTCATCAGTCGGTCACCCATATTGACTTACGCATATGTTCGCATAACGATATGTCGTGATCATATATATATATATTATTATTATTATCATTTTAGTAATGCATGTATATTATAGGTTGTTTTGGTATAAATCCATATAAAGGATTTAAACTCTTCTCTCTTGTCCGTTGCGAGACACAAATCGGCAGCGGATCACAACAACAAAAACCACTGAACCTTCACCACAGAGCCATTTAGAAAAGAAATCTATAACGTTACAATATTCTTCACTCAAAATATACCATTTGAGTTAGAGTGCGCATTTGGATCCAGAGACTAAACAAATGCAAGAGCTGCAAGTTGCATGTGAAAATTAGTGATTGCATGTGAAGATTTGAAGGATAGAAAACTTCTCGAGGATATCAGTTCTACCGCAGAACTTGTGAAACGTATATTTGTATATCATCTAAATTGTATGTTATAACAATTAGAGTCATTGCGATAAACGTTTTCGAGCACAGCCTTTAAACTGCAGCAAAAGGTGATGCAAGTAAGGGTCAATCACTGCACTTAAATGAACAAACTGTGTTGAAGCGCATTGATCGATGTCTACTCTGTAAGCATTTAGCCACCCTGAATAAGTCTCCTTAGGAATTTCACGTCTAATCGTACGAAAAAGTTGTTAAGATGTGTTTGATTGTCATTATTCAAATAGAGGCACTCTTATACTTGCTCGACGATTAGAGTGTGTGTGATGCACGTCCTCTTTAACAATCTTGCGTGACACCTGTAGGTGTGTCGTAATCGTTCCTGTGGCTCTCTTTGCACAGAAGCTGCTTTTGAAATTCTTGCAGTCAATAGTTGGTTTATCAAACACAGATACTGTAGTAGGTGTCATTTGAAAATAGGATCTCTTGGTAACAAATTTTCTATATTCCCAAGAGAACTGAGCGGTAAGCAAAAAACACGTCCTCAGACGGAGTTGAACCCGCATTGCATCCACATCAGGGACGCGTGCTACCACTACACCACAGAGGTACATTTGCGCAACCACTCATTCTTTGAATTTTTTCATCTAATTTTTTTAAAATTTCTATTACTTTGTAACTTTCAACGAGAGATAATTGCTGCCGCCAGAGAGTGAAACCACTGAAGAAGCGTAAAAATGTTTTTGCCTTCATGAAATAGCATTGCATGCGATGTATGGCATCATTTTTGATAAATGATTTGCTGTTTCTAGTTTCAGATCGGTGTGATGATTTTGGGCATTGTTTGAATGAGAGCACATAGAAGCTACAAGGTAAACACTGTGACAATCGCTGCATAACATATGCAACTCTATTGAATGCTGAAAGCATGATTGTGCAGTCGGGATTATCTCCTACACATGCACAAGAGTGCACGTGCAATCAAAGACATGGACGGGTGTATTTAGAATGATATAGACCATATATGCAATAAGAGAGGCACAGAACAATTTGTACAATGTGCAGAAATACCGATTGTGAGAGCGCAAATTACATCAAAAGGTGTCCGTCGGGCTGTATAGCTACATAAGAGACCATCAGGAGGGTACAGAGTGATATCCTAGGTCTCAGAACAGGCAGAGTAAAAAAATCAGGTCACCCTGGAACAGTGCCCAAATCAAACGTCGCTGTGAGAGCCCTTCGTCTTCTAGCCAATCCTCTAGGGGTGCTCCAGTCTCCACACCAAGTGTAGGCGACGATGAATGATTTGCACTGCCGTCAAGTGAAAACTAGATCAGCAGTATTGTACACTCGATTGCTCTCCGGCTGGTCTTTTGGACTATATTATACCTTCCGTTTCAAGTGTTTTCTCAAAACCACGCTCAAGTTTCAACATTTCTCATAATTGCTATTTGAGCCAACTTGTCATGTGGTCTGTTAATGGGCTCTTCTTGTGGCTTTTCTTGTGGCTCAAATAGCAATTATGAGATATGTTATCTGTAGATTATTAACTAAACAAAATAGTTTTTCGTAAGGCCACTCCTGACAAAATGTTCGCTGGGCAAGCTTTCGATTCGTTGAAAAATGGAGAAGAAATTTTTCCATAGCAATACAAGCCATTAGAATGTAACTAAATTGGGTGCGATAACACTTTGTCCACTCTGTTCCAACGATCATGGCTTACCGAGCATATCGGGTGTTTCTGTTACCTCTGATCGCTGATTTTGGCATCAAGATGAAAACAGAAATAAATTACAAAAAAGTATTGAAAATTTCGAGACATCTCGCAATATAGAACTCATAATGAAACAATGCGGATAAGGGAACTTAGTGGTCAGAAGTGTCGTATTCTTTGACGTTTGTTCTACACTGCTTTTGCATCTAATTTACGCGATAATGAAGAGCAAATGCACCAGTGCAAGACTCTGTGTTCGAAAATGACGAATGCAAAAAAGTGAATCAAATGGAGGAAGTGTTGAAATCCATGCAATAACACGAACAAATCAGAGGATTTTAACATTGTATATACCGTACAGTTGTTTACAATAGTTGCTCCCCCTAACACTTTTGTGACGACACCTAATTCTCTTAGCGTTTCCGTAGGGCAGAGGAATATTGAGGATCTGCTGGTTTCTCGACAGTAAACAGTAGTTTTTCGATAATTAGACGATTAGTGCGATTGTGAACATAGTAGAATTATGCAAAAAGTCTTGACTGAAAAAAGATCTGACCTATTTTCCATGAGTATCATCATTTTATATGACGCTATTCACTATGTGATTGTATCCTTCATCGCGGAAAAACATTGCTGTCAAGATTCGGATGCGTTTTGCAAGTTGTGCGACCCAAATAATAACTTTGATTCATAGTAGCAAAACGAATCAAAAGAGCAATCGACTACTACTTCTGTGATCAGTGTACTTGTTCAAAAGCAATTTTTCGTATACTACTTCTCCAAAGTGGATACTAGAATGTTTACCTACCATTACCCAAAGCTCAACATTTACCTTGAATAGGCCATCGATTGATTACAAGAAGTATAGAAAATTTTCTACTGAGCAAAATGCGCTACCGTATAAAACGTCCTCTACAGAGGTTATGCGGGTCAGCAAGCTTTATCTTCAGATTGAAATCTTTCAATCTACATAATATTGCCGTTAGGTAAAAGTTTACTTTTCTGTCAACGTGAATTCTAGATAACCGCAATTGTTTGTTTTTGCTTCATTGTTGTCTGCTTTTTTATGAGGCGGAGTCGCCAAATAGGCCGGATATTGCTCAACACACGAGAGTGTCACCATATGATCGCTAATGGGAGTTGTTGAAAGAACTGTGCTGGAGATTTTCAAAAAGTTTCTCTTTGTATTTCAGGATGATACCCTAAACTTTGTGAGAATCTGTGTCGATCACACAAATAGAGTAATAAAGCAAAAACTCTTCACCTTAAGTGCTCCTTCCACTCAAAAATCAGTATAGTCAAAAATTATGATGATTACGCTAAAAGTCAATACCATTCTTAACTTTGCATAGTAAATTTTGAAGCCCATGTGACGCAGTGGTTAGAGGTGCTCCGAGTCCTATACTCGGTCGATGGATGGATTTCGCGCCCATGGCTCACCAAGCCTTCCATGCCTCCGAAGTCGGTGAATTGCTGCCAGACTTGTTTGGGAGGATAAGCACATGACTTGATACATCGATAGGCCAACGCAAATTATTGTAAAGGCCAGACAACACAGACAACCATCTCAAACGAGCTAAAAACAGAAGACGAATGCATGGAGCAGCTCTTAGGAATTGGTCGACGCCGAAAACTTTCATTCTTTTCTAATAAATTTTGAAAGGGGGCTAGAGCAATGAAATAATGAATGGTCATGTTAAAAAAGGGGATATAAGTAATAGAATCTGGATAAAATGCATCCAGTTCTCAGCCCGTCAGAGAAACTTCGCGTCGAAAATTTGAACTAGTCTTCATGTGAAGAAAAGCATGATTAAGATAAGAATGGGAAGTGAGTTATATTACTTGCCACCAGCTCCAATCTTTAGTATTCTTTGGCGAAAGAAGAAATTATTTAATGGGACCCAATCCTATTTGAATATTCGACGTAATCGTTGAAATTTTCGTGTGACGTGAGTTTCTATTCAGCCTCCATGTCAAATGCGGCGATATATTCTATGTCAAACTGGAGTTTAGACATGAAATATTTAGCGCGATTGTATCATGCCTAGTAGTCTCGAAATGGCCAAATAGTCCATGCATTTGGTGTAATACGTGAGGTCCACGTCGCCATCTAACAAATATGCGATTGCATGCATTGATTTCAAAATGCATAATAGAGTTTCTGGACGCTTGTTTACTCTGCTGTGAAAATTTTCCGTCATATATATTTGCATTTGATCGATAGCTTATGTAAAAACAGATGTTATGTCAAATGAGTATTGTGAACCATTTCTAAAATTTCGCGTTTTCCAGAATTCGGCTGTTCGGACGTAATTTTTCGGATCCTTTAAATCCCGAGATAGAAGTTTGCTTGTCTGCAATTCTGACAGCAACACAGATCCTTTATTCTTAGTTTCACAACATTTCATTAGTGTTGCGAGCGTTGTGCTTGAGAACATCTATATTAAACATCACAACTACTTCTCAAAGCGTAGGTAGTGCAAACGGTTTAGCATGCGCTCCTGGATAGGGTGAAATGTGAGTTCGAATCCCAACAGACGCAAATGTTTTTCACATCACTCTTTATCATTGAGCACTTCAAACTCTCATTTAAGATACCCTTTACTACTGCTCGTGGAGAGCTTCCAACGTTTAGCACTCTAATAGATGATCTTCTTAAGCTCTTCCTCAGCTAAGGATGTATCAGTGTACAAATTTATCACTTGAAAAAAAAAATTTCCTTGATCCAGCTGCTTGTTCACAAAGCTAAGTGATTCGTCTCAGGCAAACTTTTCGTTCCCGTTTCGTCATGTGCTATGATCTGGCCACCACCTTTGCATGATATGAATACATGTTTGCACGTGTAATATGACGTATCTTGATGGAATGAGATTACCATGAAGAGCATGACGGATTTATCAGTATATACCTAGTTGACTAGTCTATACAGGCTACTGCAGTCCTCATTGACAAGACTAACGTGTCGACTGGCCATGAACAAGTTCTCCTTGTAGCCTTCCAGATCTGCAAGTCGTCATCGCTTTGGCACATGAGGATCAGCAACAAAAATTGAACACGCAATCCAAAGACTGCGATCGCCGGATTGTGAACAAGTTTCGTTCCAAGAATGATGCCTTCAACGAACTTCTAGTATTCCCCTTAAGTTGGATCCTATTGTGAAAGGTCCCAAAATATTGGCCATAATCAATGCATGAGAATATATTGCTTCTATGCATCCATACAAATGCTGGTAGT
Source organism: Parelaphostrongylus tenuis (assembly GCA_019055375.1). NCBI lineage: Eukaryota > Metazoa > Nematoda > Chromadorea > Rhabditida > Metastrongylidae > Parelaphostrongylus > Parelaphostrongylus tenuis. Next base: position 233,730 of record JAHQIW010007074.1, on the reverse strand, counting down.
TCACTCCAAGCTCACAGCTTTGAAATTCTGCCATTCAGTAGGCACCGCCATTGCTTGACCACTCACAGTGCACACTACCATTACTTTCGTCCCTAATCTTTAATTTACTTTTCGAGGACTCTTCAGTGGCAACCCAAACGGTTTCTCATTCTCTGTCTTCAATGAGCCATTAGTCGAAAATGAACTTCTGCTAATTGGACTGTTGTGACTGATGGACTATTGAAATCAATGAGTGGGATTGGTCTACAAATAATGTGCATCCAAGCTTCGAATTCATTTTTGATCCGCATTTGGTCGTTGATTTATTTCCAATCGTAGGAAGTTGACGAGTATGCGGTCAGCAAGTTAATCCTGCAATATGATACTCGTCGTCGTTGAAACAATCGTTCCTAAGGTCAAGAATCAATCCATCTTTCCTAGTCAACAAATTGGTGCCAGAGGAGAATAGGACTAACCTGACACATTGGTACACCAGTGTGTCATTGAATGTAGCATTTATTGAGTAGAGTTTTCAATAGGCCAGATATGCATCCAATCAACTCTAACGATGACTAATGGAATGGAATGCATGCAGCATCCGCTAAGGACTGATCAGCGCTGAAGGATTTTCCCTTTTTATTGGATCGACGTACAGACGGTGAATGATTTAGTGATATATATGTACATATATGTAATAATAAAGCAACTTCATATGCATACGTATGTATAGTATATATATATATATATATATATATATATATGCCTATCTGACCATACTAGTCTTTTAGTACAAAGTCAATGCGATGTTCTTACGTAGTTGCTGAGATTTTTTATACCACATATAAATATCTTAGAAGGACATCAAAAGTTGAACAGAAGAACACAGTGGGTGCGTGGGATATAAAATTCCCTAGAAACGGATAAGGAAAATTACGGGGATAGACACCTCTTCATTCGATTGTTTTTTTGAGACCTTATTTGAAGCAACGTAATCTGATAACATGTTTTGAGCCTTTCTTGAGCCTGATATGGCACTTATAGGTGCTAAACACTTGTTTCGGCCTTACAACCTCATCAGTAGCACGGTGCCTTGCATTTCAGCCACAATGTGGGTGACGTTATCACTGGAAATGTAGTGATTTGTTATCTCTGTGATGTGAGGTGATTTTTTCACTTTAAGCGTAGAGCGTAACATCTTCGTCTTCTAAACCTCTATATGTGATAAGTATATCCTCTTACAAGGGACTGGCAGACAGCAGCTAAAACAAAGGCATCTTGCTACTAATGAGGATGAAAGGCCGAAACACGTGTCTAGCATTTTATAAGTGCTATATCAGACCTCATGAAAGGCTAAAAATATGTTATCAGATAATGTGTAGTTGTTAATCTCCAGTGTCGCGCGAACTTAAAAGTATTTATAGTGGAGTTGATTTTAATGCCTTGTGTGAATCTTTAAATGTATCAAGCCACTGTTTTTTGCTGTGATATCAAATTGCTAACTTAGAGGTAATGAAGGACTTTCTGCTTACTTTGCTGAGCACAGGATCAACTCACATGCCACGTGTGTTTCGCTGAACATTTCTACCCACAGTGCAACATGAATTTCAATATGAACGAGATTTTCGATAAAATCTAATTAGACACTTGAAAACACCCCGATTTAATTGGAGAAAGGGTCGTACGCATTGAACTTAATGCATAGCGCGCGCGCGGGCGAATATTTAAGCGCGGCTGTGTGCGACTGCTACACAAAACTTCATTGCTCTCACTAAAGTAAGCCGATAGTTTTCAAATAGTTGCCATTTCCGGAGGAGATTCACCTTTTGCAACTATCACAAGTTATGTACGATAAACGATACTTCAGAATTCGAATAACTCAAAGGTTGTTGATCTATTAGCACCAAAGAATGTAATAATGAAAAATGAAACATAGTCTGTGAGAATGTTTAGAGCGCTTTCGAGGTTGCTATGTCAGAGCCACATGTACGTTTCGGCGGTTTCACCCGCTTTATCAGTGACCCACGCCCCACACTGAATCCAACTTTATAGCAGAGATGGGGAGAAGTTGATAGCATGTGATAATTTCTCAGTCGAACGGATTACGGCTGGTAGTGAATAATAGAAATCCATCTTACCGACTATTTCAAACCTTGTTTTTAGACTTTAGCATTTGAAAATATCGAAAATATTGAAGAACTTACATTGCATTTCATACGACAAAGCCTGACAAACGGCATTGTAAAAGGTACGCTGCAAATTCAAGTGATCTCTGGTTTGACTACGCTTTCTACGACTTGTTAAACCTTTAATCTCCTAAAGGTCACAAAATCCTAACCCGACTTGTGTGATAGGATAGCTGCACTGACTTGATACATTATTGGGGCCACTACGGTGACTGCTAAGGCCAATTATGCATTCAGTCACATCTAGCTACTCATTGAAATTAGCTGCATAACACATCTACCAAGACCAATTATCGCTACGAGGGTAAACCTCATCTCTCAATACAGCAGTGCAGATCTTTTATTAACTGTCAACGTAATTCGAAAATTTAGGCTGGTGCTTGAGTTGAGGCTTGGTGTGTTCGAAATCTGCTCTAGATCTCAAAATTGAGCCAGGAAACGATGTTATGTCAACACTGGACATTCTGTTCATAAAAGATTACTATGTCTTAATGTCAAACCTTTTAGCTTAACTTCTGCTCCGCCCCTCAACATGTTGTTTGAATACGTATCAAGGAAGAAATTGAAAATTCACAAGCAATAGAAAATTGGGGTGACATCCCCAGAAATCTCTATTTGACTGCCGGAGAATCTATGGACGTTGCTTGAAAAGCGTGGCCTAGTGAAATGATTACGGACTGAAACGATAGAATACGCAACATGTGTAGAACATATTTTCTAATGAGATTGCTTAGAATAGACCAAATCATAGGACAGTGAAGTTGTAGATTAGACATGGAAATATTTCAAACTATTCGTAACTCACATGACAGTTGGGTCGATATGACAGTCAACAGCAAGAAAATAGCCAACCACCGCATTTCATGCCGTCTTCGATATGAATGTGGGCGGAGTACGGCGGCAGGAGCTAGAGATGTTGAAGTGTAGTCTGAAGTCGAGAACAAGTTTTCCTCCACCCGTCAGCGATCAGAAACCACTCTGATGGTAGTGGCCTGTTGCGTCTATCACGGAGATGTAACAAGACTATCGTTTACCTTATAGGAGAGCCTAGACGTGATACAGCGTCGTTTAGGGAGTATGGGAGAGCAATTATTAGTGAATAATGTCCTATTGGAAATGCGACCGTAAGCGTATTCTCGGACGATTAGACGATGCGTCTATACTGTCGCGACACATTCTAAGCATATCTGGTAAAAAACACGTGGCAAACGCTCATCCTTTGTAAGAGGGCACCACCAAGTGGAATTTATTCATCCGAGCAATGCTTCAGCCAAGAAGACTGGACTAGGTGCAATTGCAAATACACACACCACGATGACGAGCTCCTATGGATAATCGAACCGGATCGGTTGGTCTTGAAGAAGACGTCGAAGCGTGGGTTGAATTGAATTTATATAGCACTCTCGATTGGGCTCGAAAATTTGAGAGTTAATTAATGGTGAGCTTGAGTGAAAGTCGATTTATGATGAGGGACTGATCCTAATCCAGAGAGAAATAGGAATAATGATAGAATGATTGATCGCCTATTGTTGGGGCCTTTCTTTCAGAATTCTACTACGGTTGGAAAGAAAGTTTTGGGCACTTTGATAAGCATGAGATAATTTCCATGCATATCATGGGTTCATTACAGTTCTTATGGGCGATATTCTCACTGAAGTCCTCAATATTGTTCGTCTTTATTTTCACTTTGTTCAAGCCTCCGTCATGCCCAATTAGAGCACAATGAACAAAAGCGCGTTTGACGCTGGAAGACAATGCCAAATGGCAACACACTGCCAAAAAGACCAAAGGCAAGCTTGATAAATCAGATGGTGTCGAGGTTCCGCTGCAGCACACCTTCAATCCACATTGCGCTTCATCCGACTTTGCCCTTTTCCTATCATTGCAGCAGCTTTGAAGGACCGCCGATTTGAATCGTTTGATGATGTTGAAGAAGCATGTCAAGATTTCTTCGATTCGAAGTCGAAGCAATGGCCGCATTCGACCCAGATCCGGAACTTGACGGACCGATGACAAAAAGCCTTGGGAAACGATGGCTATCAATTTGAAGAATAGTTAATTTCCTTTTTACTTGGAATTTACGCATGAATTTTCACTTTTTTTACAGGTACCGCAGAACTTTCTTTCCAATCTACTGAGTCATGCGTTTTTTTTTGTGATCTTTTTTTTGTGATTTTTTTTGGAAAAAAATGTTGAATGTACTTGCCTTCTCGGATCAGAAACATTCAACTAAGAAAAAAGTTGGACAAAAAACTAGACGATCTAAGAACTAGAAGAAACTTTGGGCAGACAATAGATGAAGGGTGCTTTCTTCGCAAAACAATCGGCTCAGTTGATGACCTGATTCGAAGATATGTTCAATAATGTCTCGCGGCGACACACTTTCACACATCTGTGTGGCAATATCGTCGCCTCAGCTAGAACCTTGACTGGAATTAAGCGAATGTCCACTGTTCATGCTCTTTTCTCATATGGCCTTTTGATTTGCATGGGAAAAGAGGCAGCGGTCAGCTAGAGGCATTCGAATGCAAGTGAAACGGTTTATTCCAACTCTAATCGCTTTTGGAAGAGCGGTAAGCGTGCCATAAGTCAAAACGATCTTTTGAAGTTCGGATGCAAGTAAAATGGATTTTTTCGAACTTCATTCGATTTTGGAAAAGTGGTAAACGTGCTCTAAGTCAGGACATCCTTTAATCTCGCATAATTTCATAGACAAAACTGTTGCTCGGAAATGAAAGTGTGGCCATGAATGTGAAGAAAGCGAAAAAAGTACTGCATCTTGACACCAATCATTGCTGCTAAATTTCTAGCTCAGTAACCAAACTTCCGTCTTCTCCACCTATTCAAATCAAAGAGAAAGTGAACTTGATTCGATAGCATGCATCCAAGAGTGCATGTGGCACAGTGGTTAGAGGTGCTCTACGTCGCACAAGAGGTGAGTGGTTTGATCTCGCGCTCATGGCTCACCAAGCCACTATCCATCCGGGGTCGGTAAAGTGGTATCAGACTGGCCTCAGACTTGCCTGGGAGGATAAGCACCACTGACTCGATACAGAGGGAGGCCACCGCGAGTTATTGCAAAGGCCAGATATGCATCCAACCACTTCAAATGAAGTTAAAAATTGAGGACGAATGCATGGTGCATCCCTCGGATTGATCAATGTCAAGAGCTTTATCCTTTTTCAACCATTAGTATGCATTCAATGTGACATTATCATCTACGACGTTTATAACTCTTGGAATTCGCGGGCAGCCCGTTTGCAACTATTATGGATAAAGGATAAAGGATAACACTTTCGGCGCTGTTCAGTATCTGTGGAATGCGCTAAGCATACGTCTTCAATCTTCAGCTTTGTTTGAGGGTGGTCTGATGCGTATCCGGCCTTTACAATGACTCGCAGAGACCCACCGACGAAGTGCCTAAAACTCTTACCGACTTGTCACCTATTTGGAAAAAGTAATAAGCAAGTAAGTCTTCCAATGTTTAGCCAACTTCAGATGCACGAAAAGGCTTAGTTCGGAAAATGTATCACCTAAAGTCATCACTTGAACGCCAGAGATGATCAGATCAACCATTTTGAGCTAATCAATTATCCACTACTTACTAGACAAGCATAATGACAACAAAAATTTGCAATCAACAAAAAGCAAATGGTTAATCGAATCGTAGTTTCTTAATTTGACTAAGATTTTCGTCGAGTAATCTCGGAGATGGACGACACTTATGAAATGGATGCTGTAAAATTTACTCCATTAATATCATTTTTATGCTTTGTCATTACCTCATTGCTTTTTTTTTGCTAGGATGATGTTTATAGTACCTCATGGCATGTTTTTATTATTTCTTTGATCTTAAGAATGCTCACAACAACTATAGTTATTGCGCGCTCATAAGGTACACTCGTAAAAATCTTTTCAGGTTCGCCCAAGCGCACGACTACATTAATGATAGAAAAAAAACATCGCAGAACATGCTATCATGAACTATGTAGCCGAATCCTTCAAAGTTCTTTCTTTTACAAACGGGAAGTTCACTTTATCATTTGCGGAAATAGCATTTTAATAAATGTCTGGGCAATTTCGTCGACTATTTTACGCTGCCTTTACGTGTTGCTTATCTCCCACTGAAAATTAATACCGTAGTTATAAAATCAATTTTTCTGTTAAGTATCTGCGTTGTCATCCAGCCCTTTCGTTTCTAAGCATGATTGTTTGGATTAATGACCAATGCAGCTGATCAGCTCCTTGTTTATCATTTCTAATAATCATGAGTCCTCACTGGGACGCATGCCACATTCTAGTTATCCACTTACAAGCCGTTACCTGTGCAACATATACATGTGCTAGCCTACATATTTTATAAGCTGAGAACCTACGATTGTAAGCTCATCAGTGATTGTGAAAACCATTGAGAAGAGCAACTAAATTTATGTATGAGCTAAAATCTGCTTGTAAGATATTTTTAATTAATTCCGAAGACTCCAGTGTATTCCAGACTATTTCAGAGTAATGAGTGCATGTGGCGCAGAGGCTAGAGGTGCTCTGCTTTGGAAACGAAGTCAATTGTTCGATCTCACGCTCATGGCTCACCAAGCCATCCATCTCTTCAGGGTCGGTGAAATGCTACCAGACTCGTTTTAGACTTGTCTGAGAGGATACGTAGCACTGACTCGGTACAGCGGGAGGCTACCGCGAGTCGCTGTAAAGGAAAGATATGCATTCAATCACCTTGAATGAAGTTAAAAATCTAGAACAAATGCATGGTCCATTCCTCAGGGATTGGTCAACGCCGAGAGCGTTTTTAGAGCTTCCACACTAGAGTAAAATTGATCATCGCACAGCATTTCGTTCCCAACGAATTTTTTGAATGACCCGTCCTCAAATATACCATGCTAATTCCTGCATCGTCCTCACCTGAATCGTTCTTTTGCATCGCTCCTCTATAAATGTCTTCCACCTCTATAGTATTTTTCTTAATGAATGTCGTTTAACGCTAGTCAAGTTGATTCACTTTGGAGTGTACAGATAAGTAGGCTAGAAACTTTCCACCTGAAATACACCAAGTGGAATGCTGCGAGACACGTCAGGTGCCAGTCTCTCAACCTTGGGTGGAAGAAAAGTTTGTTGAGTGCAAAGTCGAACCAGAATCGTTCCTTCCAGGAGCGGCATAATTACCGATGCGTTGCTTTTCTGTGATAATAGGTATTTCTAAATTTCTAGGTATCATCAATAGTGAATTTTCGGCTTGCGAGTCCACTTGAATCACATTTCAATACGCTTTTCGATTACCAACTTTTTTATTTGTTTCGTCATGTCGATCAAAAAGCCTATGGAATGCTTTAACAAATGCTAATATTTTGTTGTATAAGAGTGCTAATCTTGCCATTATCGAGGTAAAGGAACTCATTACGTATTCATTCACACCTATCGCATCGACCGTAACCAGAAAAACACTTCAGTTGAAGAGCTCGTTCTCACAAAGCAGCTCAAGTAAAGGTCACCCGGACGTGATCCAGTTCTGTGGGCACATTGGTTCAAATATTATATGACGTAGCAATTTCTCTTGTCCATCTAGCTCAATTTAGCGGCCACGTTCGTCGCTTGTTATTGAAATCGCCCTTATGGAGTTGGCAAAACTGGTAGCAGACCTGTCTAAAAAAAATTGAAATAACGACTCGATTCCGTAGCCCATTAAAAATTTTTGTACAGGTGAAGAATGCACTCAGTATTTTACTTGATGAAGCAGAATTCATGGAGCATTCTTCAGGGATTAACCAAAGCTGAATGTTTTATGTTTTCTTTTTTTGAAGTTAATGACAATGACAATTGTCGATGGTCCTCAAATGAGCAAATTTAAATGATGGATGATTTTGCTTGACCGAAGAAACTCTCGTAGGCAAACAATTCATTGATGTAAATAGTCGTTTTCTCAGAACAACAGCGGCAGTGACAGTATTAAAGACGGAAATATCATCAAGAGGACTGATGACTAGGTGAATCACTAAATTGCGGACATAGCTGCGTTATTAGTTATGGAAAAAAGTAATTAAATAGAGAGTCAATTTTTGTATCGGAAGTAAAATTTCAAACTTATTTGATACGTAATTGACCGGAGAAGTGAAGAGCGTTTTAGAGCTACAAACTTACTTTGAAAGAGGGGAACATCGAACAAAATGACAAAGTTTATGTTAATACTTCCCTTCTGCGCTCAAAGTTCTTCACACACCTTTCATTATTTTTAGTAACTTAGTTTTCATTTCGCTTTCATTAATTTCATTTCGAGCTCGTAGTTTGATACAATCAGAAAAAAAACGAAAAAATAGAGCCACCCATTACATTGAATCGTTTCCAGATAATCAAAAAAGTTGTTGTAGGGATAGAAAATTTTGAACCATTCGCTAATCTTTTCTTCAGCACTTTTATTGCGACAACGTCATTCACCCTGACACTTTTTGTGAAAGTACGTTGCACCATTCTTATAGGGAAACTTCAGCAAGATTGTTATGACTGAAATGTTTTGTACCATTCAGATATTCAGATATTGTTCACTCGAGTGTCATTTATTGTGTGAAGAACAAGATAAATGGTCTGACGTAAACACGTCCATTCAATATTAATAAAACATGAAATCTATGGGTTAAGAGCCTAGCTAAATACTTACAGAAGTTCACGCCTTAACAGAGTATAAAAAACCTCTATATCCTTGCTTGTTTCCCAGCAATAATGTCTCCTTTCACTCAGAAGTAAACCAGAACTTCTTTTACTCTCGACTGTATATGAAGACCTTGCTCAAAAACAATAACAATGTGATAATCTGATACACGGCAAGATGTTGCGCGCCTTTTATGAAGCCTATTAAGGCACTTATACAGTACTAGGCAGCTGCTGTTTCGCCCTTACAAGCTCATCAGTAGCATAGTGAATTTCGATTCAGCCGATCCTTGTAAGGGGATATATCCTACTTATAAACGAATCGACTCCGAATTATTAAATCGCTGCTTGTCGAGTGAAAACCCTTTTATATCTCTGATCTTTTTCTCTTTTATTTCCTTTCTTTTTCTTATAAAATTTCTTAATAAGTAAGGGGATATCTCCCTACAAGAATCACCTGTATCGAAAGGCACCGTGATATTGAAGAGTGCGCAAGGACGAAATAGCAACTGTCTAGCACTGTATAAGTGCACTACCACACCTCATAAAAGCTCAAATATCATGTTATAAAACTATCACAATGACTTTTCTTTTCCTGGGAATTAGAGTGAAATACGAGATACTGCGACCTTACATGAAGTTGCGTAATGCGAAAAGCCCCTTTCACATGATTTCATCTCGACTCATACCAATTTTATTGTAGAAATGGAAACCACTGGATATTATTGATCACGATTTGTACGCTTCCCGCTTTCTTCAATCTATGAGGATGATAGTTTGATTTTCTCACCAAATTGTACAAACAGAGAGGTCAAGCATCTGAACATCGTTTAGAATTTACGATCTATTTAAATTCTGAGAAGATTACATCCGGTAGGACATTTCATCAAAACTCATCATACTCTTGAAGCGGCACAGATGAAAATTTTTTCATATGTGTTACGAAGTTTTACAATATTGCATACAATATTGCATTATTCGGTCTTTTTATTATATAAAAATTCATTGCTAGAAGGCTGGATTATGACATACTAAGGAACGTTCTAGTGACTATAGCCTAAAACTTGGATACAGCTTTAGTACCATCGCTTGCCATCTAAATGAAAAGTGTTGCCGCAGTGTTGTTTCGCTTAACCCACATGTACTGACCGACATCGACCGCGTTGACGCGCGAAGATTTGCTAATGTCCTTTAGTGTTTCCTTACAGGCATAACTTTCTCAGAATGTACATTAGTGGAGATGAGTCCTCGGTCTACTACAAGATCAACACGCTCCTCGCCTAGTAGCCATCTTGCAGTAAAGACCCGTCGGCTCAACCAAATCTTAGGTCCCTTGCTCACATATTTATGGTTTCGATTATCTTGGATTAGCAGAGCATGTTGACTCCAAAATGCTCGTCAGCAAACAGACGATCATTACCGATGGCTACGAGGAACGACTCCGGAGGTTGGCCGCTGCAGTGCGAGAGTCCGAACGATTGTGTGGCGCTTCCCAAAGATAACTCACGAACTCACATTAGAATGTCAACTCTCCTTATTTTGAAGACAAAAGAGCTGGACTATACCACATCCACTGTATAGCCCTGACATTGCTCCTTCGAAGTAACGTCTCCTCCGCTTGCTGAAGCTGCATCTGCGGGAGAGGAAGTCTAATAGCTACAGACTGCTCAAATGTAATCTCATCAAATTCTTTAGCCGCTAAACTCTTTTTTCTTGAAATAAGGCATTCAATATTTGCTCAACAAGTGGTTGTGTCAATGATTATGATGGCGATTATCTTGTTGATTGAATGATTTCTTCAAATCGATGAGATAATGAATTCTTCTAGACCATGAACTCTCATGATCGTTGGCTCTATTCCGCTTCTAGACCTCGTCAAGCCTTCCAACCCTCCCAAGTCGGTGATCTCGTACCAGACTTGCCTGGAGAGATAGCAGCACTAACTTTGTTATATGTATATTAATAGATCTCCACGAGTCATTGTTGAAGATATATATGCATTGAAAACACCTCTGATGAATTGTACTAAAGTCGTATGTTCTCGCATCCATCAGGGAGCTGATCCACTCCGAAAGCTTTATACCCCATTCTTTTCCATATCCATTAGTTTTTTTCTTCCAGAATTGTGAACTAACACCACGAGATTGATGTAAACATGTTACTCGACTGACATTTCATCGTCCTTGGCTTCTACAGAGGTGATGATTTGAGGCGACTGTCGGCAATAGTTTGTCGTTTAAGTGAAATAATCTTCAATGGATTACTCCCGAATGCAGAATCTTCGCTAGGTGATCCCTTTCATAGTACATGGTTATTTTGCTAAGGGCGTGTTGACAATGACTTGTTTTCTTAGACAGTATATCATGCGGCAGTCAGTATCATTATCAAGTAGTACAACGCGTGATAATGTTTGAAAAACAAACTTCCCTTTATCCTCGCTCTGTCGATGGATAGTATTTTCTCTCATGACTGAATTAATGAGAAGATTTTAATGATTAGGAATGCCAGGGTAGAAGAAGCGCTTGTTTCAAAAAGAAATATTACTGGGCTAGTCGGGATTTTATGGCCAATTTGTGGTTTTAAATTCACTTTTGCACTTTCTGATAATAGCTTTTTTCGAATGACACTTAATTATGTACCTTCGCAAAGCTGATCTAATGCACTTTTATACTATCTCAATCGCACGCTGGTTTCACCTGATATTAATCAGGTTGAATAGAAAGTTCTGGGGCGCTAGTAAAAAACTTGAAAGTTCATCTATGAATTTGAAACAAAAGCAATAATAACTATTTTCAAAATAAAGACCATCGTTTTCTACGACTTTCTGCCATCGGTTCGCCAAGTTTCGGATCTGATCGAAGTACCATACCTTCAACTTCGAAGAATTCATCGTCTGCAGCTCACTGTGAAAGTTCCTTTCTTTAACGATAGCTCAACAAAATACGAACTTTGATTGTATCGTTGAACATGGTGGAGGTTTGCAACAAAGTGAAAACAGAGACGAATAATATCTAGGCCTTCAGGCGAAAATCCTACATGAGAAACTGTAATATTCTCATATTATGCATAGGAGTTACTGCATGGTCATTCAAGTGCCCCACGACTTTCTTTCCGACCGTAATAGTTAAGAGTTATATGGGCCATTTAGACCCAAGAGAAGCAAGCAGTTGTGATTGCATGAAAGAAATTCGGCCACGCAAGATTCGCAGGATAAAATCGGAACGAGCGAAAGAAGTTGAAGGTAAGAGAAAAACATTGAACATTCTCGAAGAAAATGTAAAGAGACGAAGTACAAAGTTTATCAACGAGCATCTTAGCAAGCAATGTTCATAGTCGGCGTTCAAGTGCCAGGCCTCACCAACTTCTCTTGTCTCACAGGCGAAGTAGCCGCCGTCACCGCCGTGAAGACAATTATATGTCGTAGAAACGGCGGGATACAGAACTCTTAGAGAAATTCATTAAGAGGTAAAAACTAGTTTTGACCTGCATTCGAATTGCTTACTACTGTTTCCTCTTTGAGGGGAACAAATGTTCAGTATAGTTTATATGCTAAAAGATTTTTACTACAAAATGTATCAGAATTCTTATTATCTGACCGCCTCTTGCGGTGATATGATGTTACAATATACCGAAGGATGTAGAGTGGTGTGCAAAAAACGTGTGCGTCAGCTGGGATTTGAATCCAGCTCTCACTCTTTCTGGCCTCACTACCGAGTAGAATAAATCGTTTGAGAAGTCTGATATCTTCTATCAATTGTTCAACCCGTAGATTAAGAGAGGTTGGAGGATTTGGTTCACCAACCAATGGCCTTGAACCTTAATAGCTTTGCGACGATTTGTTATCATTGTTTAATTTCAGTCTGGGCTCCTGGCCAAGTAATTCTAGTCTGCTCTAACAAGCAATTAACAAAGCATTCTCTATGTCCTTTGACCATAAAGTTGATGATCGATTATTTCGATTCTAGTTGCTTTAATGAATCATGGTTATCATATAGAGTACGCAATATGAGACGCTAAGAGACAGGGGATGTAATATCACACTTTCATATTCGCTAGTATTTCATTTATGTAATGAAGCGCAAAAGTATTACGTAGTAAATAGCATCATTCATGCCATAGCGAGGAGGATGCACTTAAGCGACGAGGCAAAATTTCTTCTACAATTACGATACCTTCGTTCTCCTTCATTTCTTGCGGGAAAATTACTTCTTCATGTCAGAGATCGAGCAGGTTCGTAATGGCCGGAAGATAGGCGTGGTCCGGGTGGGCCACATGAAATAAAGCGTCATCGTGAAAAGGTTAATCAGAGATCGCCCCTTAATTATACGCCAAATTTAAACAAAAGAGGAAGAGTGAATAATTAAATGTCAGCTGATGTTATGACGGGATTTCTGTCATGAGAAACGTTTGTGAATTATGCGAACGAATGCCGATTGTTCGGCGAACTTCAGTAACGAATTTGGGGCTATTAGGAAAAACACTTTGGTTGAGGGATTCCAAACTGCTCACGAATTTCTCCACTGAGTAAAAATTGTCCTCATTCGCTTGCCCTAATCTTTCCAAAAATATTCTAAAGATTTTTCTACACTTAAACTTGTGCTACACTCCTATTCAACAAAAAAGTGATTGATCGGTAATATGACGAATTTTAAGAAAAGTGAATTTTTCAAAATATAATTCTGTTCCGTGCCAATCAATAAATGTACCGACTACTGCAGGGTGGATTGCCCAGTAAAAAGTAAAAAAGTATATAAAAATAATAAATAAAACAAGAAAAAATTAAAAAATAAGAAAAATCAAAAAAAGAAACCGTCGCACAATCGCGATCACCAGCAACCATAGTTTATTGAGGACCGCCGAGTGAAGTTCCTCACTTGCGCGATGCCGGTGGAAAAGTTCTGACACAATCGAAAACAAAAACGGAGCACAACGAGTAAGTTCGACAGTAGGCAATCGACCCCGTAATCAGCTCTGAAGAGGAAGAAGACGTCGAAACTCTTGTCAATCATATCTCATAATTATTATTTGAGCCAACATGTCATGTGATCTGTTAATGGGCTATTGTACAGCCCGATAGACGTGTTTAGCCCTTACAGTCTCGCCAGTAAGGCAGAACTCTTCGTCTTTTAATCTTAAGCCAATCCTTTTGGGAGCCCCTACTCTACCTATGAAGAAGTAAGTGGCGACGAGCAATTTACACTATATGTCAAGTGAAATTATCACCAACTATAAAGCTATAATATTTTGTAAATCAAATTTTTTATACAGACCTCGTGTCACGGATTGAATTAAGAAAAGTTGTGCTCTCTAAATATAGATTGTAAACAGATAAGGTCAATAATGAGAGAAGGAACTTCCAGCATCAAGATCTAAGACATATCTTTCGGTAGTTCATTCAACTGCACCTTCAGCTTGATGCATCTGAATTTCCACTGTCAACATGATGGGTAATTTTTGCCCCTGTCAATCTCAATTTTAAAAATACTTCATATACAATTTTGAGCCAGACATTCAAATTTTATGTTTTTACGTAAACATTTTTGACGGGAGGCTAATTTGAATTTTATTTGAACTGATTGAAAATAAGAAGTTATTGAGAAGGGAAAAATAGTGGAATACTTTTTCTGTATTAAGATAAACCAGTGTGTAAAATAGGCCTAGTTGGTTTAACGATTTCGAGGCTCTAAAAGACAAGAAATTTTGGCGATGTAGTCCTTGAGAATAAAACTGTAGTGAACGAGGCGCTACTATGGGTGATGAACCTTTCTCAAGACTTTTCCTTCTAATAAGATGAATCAGTTGCAATGATCCATTGAGAACTCTTACGCAAAACTAAATGAAGAAACCAAAGTTAACAATTGAGTGGAGCTAACGGAAAGCAAATACTTTGTCTTTCGATAAAGAAGTCATCACATTCAATCCTAGCCATTCATTACAATGCACAACTGAGAGAACAGTGACAGAACAGATCGAGAGTTTCAACGACTGCAACTGGCCTAGATTCCAAGGAACCAGTTCTGCTGCGTTATACAAACAACGATATAAAATTCGAGCTAAAAGCTAAATCAACAAAGATTATATGGTCGTTTCTTTATCCGCACCCATATTTAGTACCTTGGAAAACTACTATTCTGCTTTTTCTCAGAGTTCTAGTGTTCGACAGCTGACTCTCGAAAATTTTAATAGTGTAAATTATTTTTAAAATGGTTATTGACTACTCTGTGACAGTGAAAATAAAATTATATTTCACAGTAAAGCATTTCCTGCTAAAAAGAGCATTCCAATTGAACTTTTAGAAGTCATTAGATAGCTTGAATTTTGAAGTTTTCAATGGTATACTTAGTTTCATGAAAAAATTTTTTGTTGTGCTGTAACACTGAAAATAAAGTTGCATTTCACACGCAGTGTGCATTCCTCGCTCCGGTATGTAGATGGGATATCGCAACATAAGCATCAAGCCACGCTTTTGGAATTTTACATACGCACTGCCTGACAAGAAATAGGCACCAAGTGCGATACCCAATCATACTTTGGCGGCAACAACGCACTAGAGAAGCCCTTTTTGAAACCAAGCATATTATCTGACTCTTCAAGATTTATGCCACCGAAGGTCATCAAAAGTTCATAAGAAAAGCTGTCTCTAGCGAAACCCGAATGTGAAACATGATTTCATTTTCATTTCAGTGCGCAAAAAGTTTTTCTCCGAGGACTACCTGAAATTCTCGAGAATTATGCTAACGAATGACTACTAAACCTCCAGAAAAAAGCAAAAAAACCGAGTTTTCCTTAGAAGGCTGTGAATGGGCACGGATGGCGGGGAACGTATCGGAAACTTATATTGGTAATACCGAAGTTAAAGGAAAGCCGGTTTGCATTATGTTACACAAAACAGGTTGTAGAAGTGACAGTCTTACTTCTTTGATTTTGCATTCAAGAAGTTACCTTTGAATTGAAATCTTTTTAAAGTTTCATTGAGGATTGCTTACATTGTTACAGTACCAGGTGAATTAATAGGAACATTTGAAAGTAAACAAGTGCAGACAACTTGATCCGAAGGTCAATCGAACTGGTCAACTCGGCTAATCAGCACTACTGTTATTTATAAAAACACAGCTTTATTTCCTGCCAGCTGGTCCTCTCCAACAACTATGGTGTTCTATTTTTGTTTGGAATACTCTCATTGGATTTGAGAAATCTAGGCATCAACTTAATGTTTTATTACCGAAAAGAGGAGCTTTCGTAGTGAGTAGTGAGACTCTTTGAAAAATACTAGACGCCTTCATAAGAGAAAGAGAACACCACTAAATCCTCTTTGAAAACCAAAGAAAGCTAGTCATGAGCTTTTGAATGGCAATGTGTACTTACTCGCCTTTCAGGTCTTTTTGAATTGAATCTATTCTGCTCCTTAAGCTCAAGTTCACATAGGCTACGAAATGAGTATTTTTTTTTGTACTAAAATAGTTGTTTGGAATAGATGAAATTGTTGTGAAAATTGAGGGAAGTAATGTGAATTAGCTTAGACTTTTTTAAGATAGACACTTCAATGATACCACACTGCACATCACAAAGGCGCTCAATCTTTATGCTTTATCAAAGCCTTTCTTCATATACGTTTTTCAACGGGTTTTGAGTTATTCAACTTCACTGGATTAAATTCTTTAATGCATGACATTGAAAAAAAAAATCAAAGAGGATGACTTTATCGAGCTCATTGTATTTAGAACGATGAGAGGTAAGCAGTGATCTGAGATGAAGTGCAACATAAGCACCGGAAGGATCGACCTCCTCCGGGTGAACTAGACGCCCATCACTTCAGGAAAATCATGTTATGCTTCTTTGAAAGAGCTGATTCCTATTGGAAAATTCGGTAGCTGGCTGTAATAAGGCGTAAAAATGATTAAGTTGGAACTGTACCAAAATCTCATTTAGAAGGTACGTGGACTAGCTCCTACGAAGAAGGCAAAGCTCTAACCAGCAGCCAAACTCTTACGCATAGCCAAGGACATTTTGAATGACGGATTTAAAACAGTGAACCAGACGAACAAAAAAATGAGCTATGAAAATCGTGCATATGCAATGAGAAGTAGTATAAATGAAAAGATTGAAAAGAAATTAGAACGTTCGTCATCCATCAGTTCTTTAGGGACATGTCGTATGTCCATCTGATTCCATTGAGTGTCCTAAATGTGATAGGTTGTTTATGTCGCATACAAAGCTTTTCTGTGCTCTACCAACATAACGGCTTGGTGTTTTTTTCCCTCGCAAAAAAGTTTGCTATCATTTTTCGGATCATGAATAATTGAGAACTTTACCTGAAGAGGACAAGAGATCAAATTAACGACCACGTGTATTGAAAGTCATATGCAATCACGTCATTACTAGAAAACGAACAAACTCGCTACAGAAGAAATTCAATAAATTTATTGGGTTCCAGCGAAACTATATTTTCTTCCAAACCACTTGGTGCTCTTGTTCTGATCATAGTGGAGCTTTGGAAAGGAAAACCCTTGATCTATTTTGCACGCTATTATATTATCCTTGCTTGACATTTTCAAAACGATGTATATCTTTCTCAATAGTTTCGGTATAATAATATGAGCAAAAATTTTATTGCTATTGATAGTACGATTGCTGAAAGTCAGAAAATAATGAATTCTTCTTCAAACATATAGTACGCATTTTGTCCGGAGAGCGAGTGAAGCTAACAGTTCATCAGTAAGATATGAAGCAACAGATTTTTGTGTTTCCGTTGAGCTCACTTGATGTTCAGTGAGATTACTATTGATGTATAAAGGATACTCATATTGATAACTTTCGCTGAAAATTTTCTCATCTATTCAAAAAATCCGAGGTTTTTTTCAGCTACTCCGGACAAATCGATATTCGACCTCATCCGTTGAAGGTGAATTTTTCATACGAATGTTAGTAATCATTTAGTAGCTTAAAACTCTGGCTAAGGCGAAACGTGGTCGGCCTTTCCAAATACCCTTTTATAACGCTATGAAATTCAAAATGAAATGATGTATGACACGACCACGCGTTTTTTTTTTTTAAGTATTTCGTTTACATCTCATTGGATAAAACTTTTTGGAGGTTCAATACTCTTTCAATAGCACAAGTCTTAAAGAACTCAAAAATGTGCTTGCTTTCAAGAAAAGCTCATTTGATTGCACTGTAGGTGAAGGAAAACGTGTTTTACACATCACCGGACGGAGCTCTTTCTCTAGACTTTAAAAATAATATCGGGTTTCGCATATCTGGCGGCTTGTTTGCCGGCTAATCTACAAGCACACGTGCGGTGAGGTCAACCTATGTCCTGGCGCGTTAGACATGTGGGATTCAACTTTTTATTCATTTGGGAATTTTCTTTACGCTTTAAAAGAAACTCTAGATAAAACGGTTGAGTCATATACTAAAAGACTGCACCTACACATTCATATGCTTTCACGCTTTCAGTAAATTATGCGCGCGATGAAAATCAAGGTGCGCGACGGGTGTGGAACATAATTTTATTTTATATGCTACGGTGTCGTAAAAGGGTCTTTTCAAAAAATGGCTACCTAGTTAAATGGTTAAGCTTTTGAATGATTACTAGCACTCGTATGAAAAGTTCTTGCTTAGCAAATAAGGTCGAATTATTCATTTGCACTCGGAAAACCGAATGAACTGCATCCGATTTTTCTCAATATAGCACTTTAACTTTCCAAATAGCAGAGGACAGGAGGAGTTTTTGAACAGTTCTTTCTATCCGTACTAAGTAGAGAACATATTTTGTGAATGGCACTGCTATCCAGTTAGAACTCAACACCCTTTCTAAAAAAGTGGCAACTTTATAAAAAGTATTTCTCAATTAAATATGAGAACAGCCTTCATCTCTTCTGTCACCGGCGATGCAAGAGGGAAGGAAGCAAGATGTGGAGAAAATCGGAAGATCCAATAATCAATCATATACTAGCAAGGCCAAGTCGTATGGCAACATAGATACTTTTTATCCAAAATATCGACATTGAAAAGGAGTGGGAGGTTTTGGGCTTTGTGTTGCAAATTAGTAGCGACTAGAGCTCTAAACTACAATTTCTTACCTCTTTAGACAGCTTTGACAAATTCAGTGCACATGTTAGCTTACAAAAGCCTTGAAGAAAAGTTTAAATAGCTTGCACTTTTTATAAGGGGAAAGAAGTTTTTTTTTGACACAATGAATCATTAAGTCTCCGGGCATAAGAATTCTTTGAAAGCATGATCAGATGCAGCTAACTTGTTAGAAAATTTGTCAGGTAGTTGGTGTGGAATTACAAAATTTATTACTTGGAGCAGCATAGTCACGTGATACTGGTATGCAAATTTTCGGGAAAATCTGAGATTAGAAGGTACCATGATCGGAGAGGAATTTTAAATTGGCGCATCAAGCCCTAAGGCATGCTGCGTAAACTCCAACAATTCGAAAATGGAAAGCAAAAAGAAATTACTCTTTATCACATATGATTTCACGCAGTATCCCAGGTCATATTCTGATGTGAGAGGTGCATTACCCATCGATATGAACTCTGTCTTAAATGTTGTTTCCCTTTTTTTATGATTAAGGTAACTTGAGATTGTTATGAAGCATTTATACTGCTGACGTTTCAGCACATTCGCCATCTTTAGGGCTCAACACAAATCCAGCCCATACAAGGTATGATCTATCAAAATATAATCTATATCTCCGCAGATCCTGTACAAAAAATAAGAAACTGGTTGATCCCTGGCTTGAGATCAGATTGCTGACGCCCTTTTTTGTATCACAGTGCGCCTATTACCACGGGGTAATACGCTGACTATGCCAGAGATATTTTGACTTCAAAATTCAGAAATCTTCACAGCTAATGGTGAGTTCATTTTTCTTCGGTCGATCTAAAAAGAAGAGTTCTGCATGTGCGCTTGAACTGGCCTTTTCTGCCATATCTCTAAGCGGTGTTAATTTGACGATGTACTGAATTTTGCTTTTAAACTTCCACTCAGAACAGAACTCAATTTGCGCTGGTGAGTGGAGTGCTGAGCAGTCTGAAAATTGTACATTTCCTATCATGAACCTCTTATGGATGAATTTTACGGTATAAACGATCACAGGCAATTCCATCAAGCTTCACATTTAGTTCATTATAAAAAAATCAAACGTATAAAATTTACACGATTTTAGCAAGCTGTAGTCTACTTCATAAAATGGCAGGTGGAATGAACAATACTACTTTTTTGTTTCAGACTGAAAAGACATTCAAGGACAGTAAGCTGGCTTTCACCTCAAGAATCAAAAGGATAAAAAGCTCTGGGCATTGATCAATCCCTGAGGGACGCGCCATGCATTCGTTTTCAAATTCTAAATGTTTGAGTAAATTGCATGCATATCTGGCCTTTACAATGACTCTCTGTGACCTCCCGCTGTATCGAATCACTGCTGCTTATCCTTCTTGACAAGTCTGTGACCAGTCCGATATCATTATGCCAACCTCGGAGGGATGGATGGATTGGTGAGCCATGAGCGCGAGATTGAGCCAACGGCCTTTTGCACAACGAAGAACACCTCTAACCTCAGCGCTATACGCGCTCCTCCTTAAGAGTTATGAGGTAAAAATTATTAGGTTAATCCAAGATTTTTCAAATTTGGAAAGATGACTGTATAATGATAATCAACATCACTTTAACATTTCGGAACGATTTTTAGAGGCGAACGAACTGATCTTTATTGATAGAACAACATCAGATAGCAAAATCAGGAATTATGGATATTATTTCATGGATATTTGTCCTCGAAGTTGATATGATGTTATTTAATAGCGACTGAATCCCTTGATGGGCATCACTTCAGCCAAATCGAAGTGGCCGCGGTCCAAGCCCACGTTTGTCGGATCTGCAATGAGAACGATTCGACTTACGAAATCAAATCATTACGCGCGGAATAGATCAACGCGCGTCAACCAAAAACGACCGCTCAATTCTGTTCAACCCCATTGCCCTATCCAATCACAATGTGGATGCAACTTCATTGCTTGTGCTTAAAACACAGTTTTCATGTGCACCGAAATCAGTGGTTACTTAGTTATGAGCGAATGCGAGGCAATGTGATTATTTCACGATCATCGTTCTATTAACCAGTTCGGTTTTTTCTTGATTTATTCGTAAAGAAGACTAAGTCCAAGGAAATGTAGACTTCAGAGAGCAAAATGTTAATTCATTCACTTGACGCATATATGAAATCAGTACACATGGCCGTCAAAGATACAAAACTAAACTCTTGCTTATGTTCATCTTCTTCAACGCTTTTTGTAATTGATGAACGCAAAACTAGAATAAACGCGAATAAATTGCGACAAACTTTCGTCACTATTTTAATTTTATTTGGTATTATCAATTGCACTAACTTGAATACTTTTTGTCACACTTATTTGTCTAATCTACTAAGTTGGTGCAAAAGTATTGACGGTTAGATTGCAGCTGGCCGACAGCCATACGTCGCACAACGAACGTTTCAAAAGTCGAATGAATTGGACTACGATGTTTCGCCTCATTTTTCATCTTTAAAATTTGTCAAACCCAGCGCCCACCCACTACTATATCTTCTTTCTTCGGGAATCTCGATAGCTTTTTGTAAAGAGGACACTTTCACATCCAACGGGATGCTGAAGCCGTCTTTCAAAAGTTCATAGAGTCGCGAGACAAGAGTTTTCATGCTACAAGAAAAAGAAACTTATTTTTCGTTGGCACAACAAAGGTAAAAAGTTCAAATTCAAAATTGTATTCGTAACCAACTATTTTCAATTTACGTAAGCGTAACCGGAAGCTACAATTTTTTAGAGTGCTGTTACCGTATTGAAAATATTGAAACTATTATTATGATGCGATATAAAAAGAGAAAGCTTACGAAATCCACGACAATTAGCGAAACTCTTCCACAACTGGACAAGTCTACAGAGGAAAGTAAAACGCTTTTAATTTAACACTTATGAAGTGAAACGGTTTATTGTATGTCGATCGCCGCGACCATCCTTAAGAGAGATCCCAGGTCATTCTTGCCAAAACTTATCCGTTCGTGGACAGCAGTGATTGGTGATGATAGATTGCGAACACGTCCTGCGAGTTTTTCGTTTCAAGGCAGTAACGATTTAGACAGATTTTCGTTGTAAGAATATTAATGGTTAAGCAAGCGCCAATCACAGCTTGAGTGATTGTCGTTTTCATGAACTATTGTTTTAGCATTCAATTGTCAATTTTTACTGCAACAAACTAATTTATGGAAATCGCTGTTTCAATCTTTGATTGACAAACTAAGGAAAATCTCTTGAAAGACTTAATGTTTTTGAAATGCCGTGTTTGCCGTGCCTATAAGATCTATAAGCTCCACATGTTCGCCAATCTGGTAAAACAGCTGGTAAATGTGCTAGAATGTCAGTGCTCCGACTAAAACAATCGTACAAGCTTTTTATCTTTCCTTGTGGTTGTGAATACATAACATGTATAATTTCCGAAAACACAGTAAATACTTGTGACCTATGGTCAGGAGCTTTAGACTGAAATTTTCGCTATGCGATAGTACGTTCGTTTCTTGCTGCGCTAGCAAGTCTAAAAGTGTTCAATCAAAAGGATACAAGCTTATCGAATGTATTAACATGACTGCTGGGAATACTATCAGTTGAGTTAAAGCTGGATCAGTGCGTTATGACAAATTTTGTTACCATGAAATTCACAAAAGCATCTTAAATAATCATTCCCTAATTCAGGTGTACCCAATGATGTTGAGTGATGCGGAAAATTTTTGCCTCAGACGAGACTTTAACCCAAATTTCACTCTATTGGGAACGCGTGCCTTGACCCGTTGCGCTACCGACTCTTGTTTTGCTCTGCACTTTTTCTACGCTACAACGCTTCAATCTGTCAGCAACCAACCGGCAACGGCTTTGGCCTGGTAGTCGGCTATTGACTGAACACATTTACACTGACAGATATTAAATTTGAAAAATCAAGCCGTAAGCTAAAAGGTACGTCTTGTGCTCTCGGTGCCATGGCAGATCTCTGAAGGACATGTAAAAGTTCTATCAGCTTATTTTTGGGTTATAGTGCTCCATATAACACTTATTTCGAACCTGATATTCAATTATTGCAGGCTGGCCTTCTTCGGACCTCGGCATAACTAAATATTCATACTTATACTCATTATTTACATCTATTATCTAATTTGCAATGATTTTTATTCGAATGAATGATGATCTCGAAAAATGAAAACCACTTACATGTCCTACTTCATGAGCTGATTGAGAAGTAGAATCGGCAGTAGCAGCCACAAGACATCTAAGCATCTGGGCTAGGAAAAAAGTTTGGAGCACGCAATGCATAGATGACTAGTAGGGTTGCTTATCAAAAATATGAGTCTTTACGATGCCGACGGTCGAGTGCTCGCAGCAGCATTTCAAAGCGATCATATAGAGAGAATATTGGGAGCTATCACTCCAAGAACTACCTCAGCTCTTGTAGAGCATGAACAAGACATATCATTCGCTCGTCGTCAGAAAGGCATCGAAAAGATGAATATAAGCAATGAATGAACATTGCATGGCCTGATCAAACGGTAAGGACAACATCGTCAAGAATTCTGTTCTGCGTCTGCACTTCCTTCTTTAATCAAGAGCGTTTGATTTTAGACGACTTTTCCAAGCATGTTGTGAAACAGATTCTATATATATGATGACAAGTAAACAATTGATACAGCTTTTGAACATTTTGGTGAGCCCAATTTGATTCAAATGGCTATAGTGAGACTGCCGATCTGCAGATGGACTTCTCAATGAAAGCGTCACGGACCCAGCAGAACCATCACATTTGAAAAGTGCTGAGACAGACTGGGTGTGCTGCAAATACTTCGGTTTGTATGTCCGATATGACCTAAACAATAGGTCACTCTTCTTCTATATCTAACTTTAGCCATGTAATGCACATCTGGCGCTGTAAGATTGGAATGAGTTAGGCTATGGAGCTTTTCCTCACCACCATACTCTTGGGCTTCGCACTAGCGAGATGGTGCTTCCACTATTCCAATGAATAGCAAAAAATTTAAGCATTGGCACCGATGCTAAGAATACGAGGAGATTTCGACCATTCTAGAACATCCAAAATCCATTCAACACATTTGGATGTAGATGAGTCTAGTCGAAAAAATTGAAATTCATAATCCAAAAGCGCAAATGCTTTTCAACCTCAATCAGTTTGCGGTGTTTTCCTCGATCTACAAAAATTCAAAGAAAATATCTGTAACTTCTGGCTGCTATTCACTAATAAGTTTTGGATAATAGTTTCCAGCTTTACAACTTCGTCGTTTGATATCGCGATATTGATCTATTAGCGTTCATCTAAATGTTTGGAAAGTATCTCGGGACCGAATTTTCGGTTTAAAACAAACAAGTCCGCAGCTGACTCGTTGTCAATTCAAGTGATTACATCGCCGTTGTTTTCTCTCTCTAAAAAAGAACAACGTACTTCAAACATTTGACCATTTCGAATTTATCAAATTATTTTCTTGTTTTAGTAGTCAATTATTAACAATCAAGGCGCAGTCCTCGCGAACGAACGTATTGATATTTATATTAAATCATAAAAGAAGAGAAGAATTCGACCAAAGTCAAATTCCCACAGGAATCAAGAACCGCGTAAGGTGAGTGGCGTGAAATGAGATAAATTATTCATTAGATCCGACAACCACCGGTGAGCTCATACTCTCGTGATTTCCAATAGTCCCTTCGTTTTATTTATTTACGCGCTTGATAGAGCTATTAAATATTCTATTCATGCTGAAGAATAGGAAATAGCAAATTCCAAGTCAAATGACCACAATGATAATTTTATAAGCGAAGCAATCTAATGGCCAATCGTAGTACTCTCAGGTCACTTGTACGCTGACGAATCTTATTGTTCCACAAGTATAAAGTCACAGAACTGAAGGAGAAGTGAGGATTACATTTGCTCATTTCTAATGTTATTCTAAAATTTTATAGCTGATTATTCTGCTGGCTAAACAAGCCATGAACCGATCAAAACTCAACCACCATGCACCTAGATACTGCCCTGTTGAAATTGGTTCCTATTTTCTCGAGAATGCAATTCCTAGATTTTCAATGATTTAGCACATATTCAAAGACACCTCGGTCAGAAGAAATTTGATGGCTAATTTGCCAACTTTTTAGCACGGTTAAGTCCATCAATTTTTCACCTGACTGCGATTGTGTAAATCGTTCGTCTTCGTCTATCTCTTTATAAGGGGTGTAGGGGCCCCCGAGATGATTGGCCAAAGACGAAGCGCCTGCCCTGCCCGACTGACGAGGCTGCAAGGCCGAAACACGTGATCGGGCTGTACAAGAGCCCATTGACAGACCACATGACATGTTAACTCAAATAATAATTTTGAGTTATATCAAAATTTGAGCGTGGTCTTAATAGAACACTCGAAATTAAAGATAAAAAGAGTTAATTCCGTCCTCATAAAACTCGCTAGGCCGTTATGCCTCACATAGCCTCGACTTGTGTAATAGATAGGGGCTTAAAAAATAAATAATTAATTTTTTTGGCCCCCACTAACCCGTTTGAGATCAGCCATGCATTCGTCATCATAAAGAAACTTTGAGGTGATTAATTTACCCCAAATACAAATACATATATTATGAGCACGTAACGAGTGAGGTTTTTTCAATGCATTAGCTCAATTTTTTCATCTTTCAGAAATGTCTAATATCAATGTGCTGAACTCAAGATGTAGGGCTTGATTTACCCTGGGATCAAGTAGCCCTTTTGTATGACAAGAGTAATGCACTGCTCCACATGATACTGTCTATTTTGAGCGGTTTACTATTTATTAAATAAAATCACTAGCTCACCCATGGTCTCCAATGAAGTACGTATCTCTTAAATCTTCGGCGCCGAACCGTTGAAGATACTGATTCACTGAAAAAATGATCAATTGTAATTTTTTCAAATTTCTTCAAGCTGACAGGCTTGTGGTAAAGTCAGATAAACCAAGAAAATATCGCATGCTATTTGAAAGATACCGATATTCGTCTAGTCATCTGTACAGTCCGTGAGTTTTCTACACAATGTCAGATGTGACTTATCGGTCAACTGATGAAGTGGAGCTCCTTCAGAGTGATTAATTAACCCAGAGCGGTCAGCCCAATTACAACATTGCACTCAAATCAGTATTTATTTAATAAACAGTAAAGGCGTGGCTCTGGTTTTTCAAAACAATCGCTCTATTCTTAGGCTAACAAAATGGGAAGTGAGTTTTAGAAGGACTAAAGGATCTCAAAAAGTGAATTTGAGAGGTCATAATCATCAGACCCACGTACACTATAGAATAACTGCTGTGCGTTATGGGCTAACTTCATCGGAAAAAATGAATTCTGGTGCGATAATGTGACTAAAAGTGAGAAAAATCTGTCACTTTTGAGGTCTGATTATTCCGACTCATCGCAAAACTGGTAACAGATTCGCACTTGCACTCTTTCTTAGGGATCACTTCATGAAAAAAAGGTATACAGAGTTGGTGAAGTCAAGAGATCATTTGAATTTAGAGTTATTTTAGATGGTTTTAGTTATGTAGGAAATTATTAACGTTAGATTTTCTTGATTCCCACGTGTAGTGCTTTCCCATAAATCGGGATTCCAATTTCATATCGTGGATTTTTGACGACTCAAAATGTTCTGACTAGCACTGTTTGAACGATGAATGAGTTGGGTTTTGAGCTATTCGTCAGCTGATGAAATGAAGATCTGCTTCAATTTTGAAAATTACAAATCTGGTCCAATACACCATATGCTCTCCAGCCAATTAAAAATTACTTCCGCCCTAGGTAACGACCATAACAACGAATTTACTAATTGACATTGCAGATAGCTACATTACTATACAAATGATGATGCTAACAAGTAGAGAATTTGTGTCGTTTCTAGTATCTTTCGCTTTCAAAACGCACAAAATGAGATTCTTACATATTTCTTATGTAATATTTACTATTACATATTCTTACATATGATTTTCTTCGTGTTCGGAACTGAAAAATAAGTTAAGTTGGTAGGAGAAGGCAGTACTCACATATCCTGTAGGCTGCTTCAGAATCGCTGACTGGAACGGCAAACGCCCAAGCGACGACACAGGCGACGAACACGATAAATCCACTGATTCGCATCTGGAAGATCAAACGGATTCTTCATAGGGTCATCGATTGAAATCATTAGCAACACTGAGAAATGCTAAACATTTTGATAAAGTCGTATATAGGAAAACTTGAAGGGTACAACGAGACTGACAAGAAAAATCATATGTTTCATTCGAAAAACGAGGAAGAAAAATGGATAATGTGAGAACGAAAAATCTGATTTGACAATAAGTGAACAAATCGCAAATTTACGAAGAAAACCATCTTTTGTGCTTCTCCTATTAGCGCTCATTCATTCATATATGAAGCTGGATAAAGCACGGATCGGCCACATGCGAGTGCAACAATTTTTCTTTTCTTTATATCAAAACAATATTTAATATTAGCCACTGAATCAAAATTCTAATTGGAATTTTGATGTGAATACTCTGGGAAGACAGCTCGATAAGTTCCCAGAGAAATGGGTAGGTTTCATGACGTGTTCCGCAATTAGTAAGGAGATGATCAACACAGTGCTACCGCAGCTGTCATTGTTGATTTACGATTGAATAAACAAATAAATTAGATTTAATTCCGCGCCCTTAGCGATAGGGATGAGTATGATCAAAAAATCAAGAAAAAATTGCTTGTTGTTGAGTTACAGAATCTAGATGAAAACTGATGAGATCAGTCAGACTACGTTAGCGAGGGTTTAAAAACCTGCTCGTGGTGATCCATCATTGACGTAGCGGATGTAGTAGAAGTGGTCAGTCACGCTATGGTGACTTTGTAGAATTGGTTACCACTACGATGCAAGCATTTTCTTTGAGATAATGAGGCCGATAAGTTATTGGCCCTCATTTTTGACAGCCGCTGCGGTAGCATGAATACGACTGCGATGTCGAATTATCACACGCGTCCATGCATATGAGGAGTCCGCTATCAATCACTCTAATGTCGGACACTAGAAATTTGGCTACACTAGTTACGTATAGAATATAGTAGCTTTCTATTGAAACGATATAAACTGGTAATGAGTTGCTAGCATTTCGTATTAGACTATAGGAAGCGCAGTGGCTAGGAACGTCATGTTATACACGCGTAGTCAATGGCGAGGCCCCGCCCTGCACCAATGATTGCTCGGATCGCCTACGATCTACATTTCGTGCTAAACTTAATTCAGAAAAAATCACTCCAGGCTTCACAAAATTCAGAGAGTGCTTATGGAGAAGATTGATTTGAGAGTATACAGTGCGATATCTCGGGATTATATGTGTGTATCTTGAATAAAGATCAACGACATATATTTCGTGAAGACGACAAATTCTTCATCTCATAGGTGTACCACATCCAAATCCGACAGCCTTCATAAATGACGGATGCGGGCAAACGAACTGGAATGAAGAAGTGGTGGTCCGACCAACTGATGGGACTCGAGTCATTCTAGTGAACAAGAAATAAGCACACCCGAATGTTCAAAACTATGAAAAGTGCTTCTTGGAACAGATAATTGCAGTAATTACATTGATGAAGATAATTCCGACTTTTTTGCAACTCAAAAGTCAATTTTCTATTAGTATGGATTGTGACCACCAGCGAATCTGAGATGCTATGTATGATTGAAGTTATCAAATTTAATATTAGAGCGAGTACTAAATGGCGAGTCTCAGCAGTATGAAGGACAGAACGATAAAAGATTGCAACTAGGTTTTCTAAAATTTTGCCTTAATCAGTCGACGATGTTGTGAACACAAAAGATGACTTCTTCTAGTTTGATAGAAATTGTGGAGACTCAAGTAATAGATTCTCATGCGATCTTCATACATTTGAACACAGGCGTTCTTTTATTGCGACTATTTCTAATTATAATGGAACTCATTTTTTCATATATTTGAATTATTTGATGAAAAGTCTCACTGTGAAGAGTAGTTCACAGAAAGGTTTTCCCTAGCCGCGAAGAATCCCATCACAGTAGTTTCGTTGAAAAGACGATACGTGCTAGTAATTCAAAATTGATTAGCAGCTTCGATATTATCGTGGACTGAAATTTATGATATACAACTCGAGAATGCTTTAGACTTTTGAAAGGTAGCTGATAATAGAAAATACTCGCAAGTTCACGTAGCGCTGTGGTTGAGATGCCGTTTACCATGCATAAGGTTGTAAATCAATTCCGACACTTGTCATTCAGACCCGTCGACACTTCGACGACGACAAAATGGCACAAAATTCGCCTTTGGAGTTACGACTGATCGACATTGGCAAGGTCATTAACTTCCTGTGGCGAAGACCTAACAGCTTCTCAGCGCCTCCGTCTCCGGATTCAGGGTGGCATACAATATCATGCTTTGACTACGATAACATAAAAGCAAATGACGCGACTAGATCTATGTCATGCACTAAGAATATCGGGATTTTGAAGTAGCACCCATACCTTCGTATAAATCCGGAAACTTTTATGACTGTGCAAGTGGAGAAATAAATTAAAGAAGTGTTATTCATGTAATATATAATATGGGTTGTATGAAAGAACAGCACGATTTATTATCATTTATGGCCATATCGGCAGATCTGGATTTATAGATGGTCTAAAATGTTATACCTTTATTTCTAGTTTTTTTAGACCACGCTCAAATTTCAGTATATCTCAGAGTTATTATTTGAGCGAATATGTCATGTGGTCTGTTAAATGGGCTGACTTATAGAGCCCAATAGATTTGTTTCGCCCTTGACGGTCTCATCAGTTGGGTGGTGCCCTTCGTCTTTAGCCAATTTTCTGAGGCGCTCAGCCTCCTATACTAAGATTAGCCGACGACGAACATTTTACACTGTAAGTCAAGTGAAATTGTCACTGAAAAGACAGTGCTGTACACACAATTGCCCATTTAACAGACCCCATGACATGTTGGCTCAAGTAATATTTATAAGATCTGAAATGTCTCCGAAAAGCCCCAGTAGCATAGAGTAAAAATATATAACGTTGATAATCTCCGATATCTTAGTACTGTTGAAAACCTACGCTAATACTCAGCTCATGGGCGTCAATAATTTCCTTGGTTCTACTTAATTTTCAAAGCAAAAAAAAACTTTCAATAATGGAAATATCACGTTAGCCGAGAAAGTTTCACAACAAACTCGCTTGTTCAACTGATATACAAAATTGTAGTGTATGATAAGGATAAGGTGTGGACATTCTGGGCAGTGTACACATGCGAGATTCTATTAAAAGCCGTTAAAAGCGCTTGGTGTATCACTTTGGATAGTAGAATCAAATCATAGTGGACAATAGAATTGTAATCAGAAAAAGCAATCTAATCGAAAAACACTTTTCCTATTTTCATTTCCCTTCAAAATAGCAGTCTACTGAGTGCTTTTCAAACAGCTCTGCTTTTTGTTGTTGACATGGCTTTCAATTCAAATGAAACGTAGGAATGAGGCACTATTCAGCGGCTAGAAGAATAGTCAGGGAAACAACTTAGCTATAGTCGTCACAATTCAGATTGAATCTACAATTTTTTTAGACTTTGAAGTGCTTTTTTCTCAAATAGGGCAAACACAATATAAGTACACTTGAACTTGGAGCTGTACTCAGCTTCTTCTACAATTTTTGTAAACTTTGAAGTGCTTTTTTTCCCAAATGGGGCAAGCACAATATGGGTACATTTGTATTTGGAGCTGTATTCAAATGCATTTTACTACATTTCAAATGCACTGTAGTAGAATTCGATGCCTAGTTGTGAAAATAAGAACAACGTAAATGCAGATTTTGTTCGCTCACTAAAACACATGAATCCTATTGTCCTGTGTTGGGATCGTAGATTTTTTTATATTTCTAATTGCAAACGTAAATGAGCTGTGTAAAATTCTACAGATTGAGCAATTTATTTATTTGCCACAGAGAACTGCCACAATATCCAATAGCTTGCAGCAAAAAGTGCGTCTTTGTCTACTTGGCTGAGTAGTGTTCAAGTTTTGAAACCTCCCAAGTGTTAGTTTTTTTTTATTGCGGACATATAGTCAAGACGATGACGACGTTGTGCAAGAAAATGAGTATGGGCGAAATTTCCCCGTAAGGATGAAACGCAGGTTCGACTCCATCTTAAGGTCGTACTTTGTCACCAATTAATTCTCTTAGACGTATATAAAACAATATAACACTACGAAAAAGCAGTAAAAAAATACTGGAAATTTTGAGTACTAGATATCACAATGGGTGCCAGCTCAACTGTGTTCATGAAGCGAAATCGCATACCCGACCAAGCCTGTTATGGGTTGCTGGTTGACAGCTAACACAAGGATATTGAAGGATGAGTGGTGAAGCAGATGTACCACTGTGGCGTAGTGATAGTACACGTCGCGGTATGAATGGAGCGCTGATTCGACTCCAGTCTGAGGCCGTATTTCCGCTCAAATTCTCTTAGGTATATAAGACGTGGGTCAACAACATCAATACGGAAAATCTTGACGCTTTTTGAATGAATTATAAAATCCATCAATGAAACTTTAGAAATGTGGAAAAAATGAACACTAATGAAACAAGGAGTGTTTGAACATAGCAATTGATATATCTTACCTCAGATTCAGTTTCTAATTTGTGTAAAGTTCGTCAATCATAGGGTTGTCTCAAATTTTCTTTGACATTCCGGCATTTATGAATTCGGCTGTTATTTTTAAACAAGTTAGCTGATAATATATCCGTAATCATAAATAATGATAGTCAATAAATTGCTGGGCAAGGATTGAATACCTTCCTTCCAGAAAGAGTGAGGATGACCTTAAAGAAAAGGAGTTGGGGGCATTTTCAAGGCGGTTGTGGTTCTCATTTTTCCTCTCGCAGACTCTGCTTCAAAGCGCTTAAGAGATGATAATTTGATAGAGCAATATCATGGTTACACGGTGAATGTGGTAGCTTGGTTGGCCTAGTTTCTCCAAAATGTGACGAGTAATTTTGTAATCCATCAAAACATTACTTTGAGGCCGATCATTTTCTATAGATAGTGAACTGGTGCTACGCCGTATCGAAGTGTCTAATCAAGTTACTAGAATAAACCTCATCATACCAGAACTCTCGATAGTAGCTCATTAAGACATAGGAAATTGATTAGAGTAGTAGTGGGAAGTAAATCATGGGATAACTCGAGCTGAGACAGCACACTAGCGACCTTTTTGTATGGAAGCTAAACGATATGTTCCTTTTGGTAAGTAAATGTTTGGATTTGATAACATATTACTAAATCCCGTCCCCAACACTACCCGGTAGCTCTAAGGAACGCCACAGCATGGTTATCCTTGAGATTGCGAAGAGCCTTGCTAAAGCAGTATCAGGACGGTGAGGAAGAAGATAAAACTATCTGAATGCTGGAAGTACTGGGATCTGCACAGTGAAAAAACACACTGTGAAGACGGATTAAATAAAATAAGATGAAATAAAGACAACACGTTTTGAGCTTTTCATATCTGAATCGATTTTTGAAACAGATTTCCATAAGACTGGAAAAACGTTAACTGACAAGTCAGATTTGGTAAGATATGTAGTTTTTAGGAGGACGCTATTGCATAAACGTGAGCCATCGCTTTTGAGGAAGCGGCACCGACCTCGAGCCACTTATAAAAAGGATAGTTTTCCAAATAAAAAGAATAAAATACAGAACTTTTGGCATTGATATAGCTCTGAGTAATGCAGCGTGCACTCAACATTTCAATTATCGTGTGAGGTGTTTCAATGCATATCTGCTTTCAAAGTGACTCGCGGTGGCCTATAGATGCATAAAATCATTGCTGTTATCCTCCTGACAAGTCCGGCATCAATTCGTCAGGACCGCAGGGACGAAAAAGTTAATGAGTCTTAAGCGAGGGATCGTGCCATTTACTACGTGTGCTTCGCGGGACACCTTTAATTACTGCGCCACGCGCACCCTTCCTCAGATAGTTTTAATTGTCGATGTCTGGGTTTGGTGAAAGTGATTCTTTCTATTGGAGCAATATTGTTTGTACAAGAATTGGAAGAATTTCAATTATTTTGGACGACGACGTCTAAGAAGTGCGGGCTTAGCGCATTGGTTAAAGATGTCTGCAACAGACACGTAGTCCTCGATTTGACTAGGTGTCTGTGGCAAGATAATCGTCCATCTATCCAAGTATAAAAATCAATAAAGAACTTGTCTTCGAGTTAAAACAGTGGCTGTGCATCGGCATACTACTGTAAGGTCAGATGTACATTCGATTACCTATATACTACTACAAATAAGAGCTAATGCACCGCTTAACTGGCGAATTTTAACGCTGTTTATAGCTTATAAGCAGTTAGAACTAATTCTTGACCAGTTTCTGAACTTTTTATCTATTTTTCTCCCAATTTTTTGACAGTTTGCTGATTCTCTGTAAAAAAAAATATTATTGAAGTAGAAAAGTCTGAAAGTTAGATCAAATAGAAAAAAATATGGAGTAGTCTGGATATGACGATTAAATCAAGCCCGACAACAACGAAAACCAGCTGCATCTAAATGAAATGCTGAAGACATAGTGTAAATTACATGAAAATTTCAGATTTTATGCTTTTGATACCGAGTTAGTAAACGCACTCAGATCCCATAATTGAGCGTGCCTGGCATCTCAAAGAATGCTGCCAGAATCTTCCTGCTCCTTTCTTATTAAAATATTATCTTTTCCTTCATACAAATAACAAGAATAGTGGAGATGATTGAATGCATACTTTGTCTGTGCAACGGCTAGCAGTAGACTGCGAATTCGTGAGCCAGATTTTACTTTCGCAAGTCAATCTCATATTTTTTTAGCCCTGAACAGTGATAAAGGGCACAATAACCCCGGAGTGGGATCGAACCCTCCGATGCTCAATACTGGTGTGTTGAGTGGCACGTTTAGTCGCTTTTCAGCTATAAAATGATTTAAGCATAAGGGCCATTGGCACTCGTACATGTTTTGAAGACCCCATTGAAAGCAACTGTTTAGCAATAAGCTGACATGAGGTTGGAATAGGAGTGCTTGCTCGGCCAATGCTTTGATTCTTTCGTCAACTCCAGTGCTGCGTTATTTGAAAACGATGGTCTACACTCGGTCGTCGTCATGATGTGGACGCTCGTCCCATCGAGTCAAATTGCCTGGAGTGAAATACTGCTCCGAGATTACATAATCTCACTCGGAGATATCCTTCTTTACAAAACCGATGTTGGTTTATTGCCGTCGTCCAATGTGATCAGCGCCTTTGACGGCATTTCAGACTTCCGTTATTTGCAATGATTAACACCTCCTTAACAAAATTCTCGTCCTACGTGATTCCAGAACAGATCACATATAGATTTACAGCTCTGTATTAGCGTTTCCAAGAAGAAATTAACGCTTTCTGCGAAAGGAGTTCAGGATCGACAAGTCGGCTTACTTTAATGGGGCTTTCATCCAAGTTTATGCAACATCAAGGATACCTTGCTGACTTTCCTATTTATGCTTTATCTAGGACACTTGGGGGCCATGGCCGAGTGGTTGTGATGTTGGTTATGGCGCGCGTGGAGCCGAGCTCTAGCCCCAGCTCTCTCTGGTAGTTAACAACAACGTTCTATGGAAAACCGCAGCAAGGCTATCCCCGAGATTACAAAAAGAGTTGCTCAACCAGTATTCTACGCCGTTTAAGAAGAAGACGAAAAAACGAATCAAGTGCTAGAAGTACTGGAATCCGCACACTGAAGAAAAAACACTCTGATGACGGATCATATAAAGTGCTGGAGTAGTTCCATTTCTACGCTCAAGGTAGCTATATTTGTTTTTAGCACTGAATCCATCCTTCCGTAATCTAGTGCCTATTATAACCTTTTTGAAACTCCTAATTCTTGTTTCAGCAAGTTTTTGCTTCTCTCGAAAACAAAACATCAAAAACAGTATGTATGACAGAGAAAAGATAATCATGAAATGAGTTAAATAAAAAGCGTGGTGCAAAAAAACACAAATGCAGTAGGAAAAGCAGAAAGGCAAACACAATTAAAAAGCTGAGCAGGTCGTGAAATGGAAAAATATTCGATTCCATTCATATTTTTCAAGCGCGATCGTAATTCACAAAAAAAAGTTCTAGTAGATTTATGTTCATCTTTGCCGCTACTAGGGCATTCATGGAGTCATCTGGCAGCGCAAAGCTTTTATGTGCTAAAAAAGTGATGATTGGAAAATCTTCATGTAGATCCGAACTCTTGGATTTCGTTGTTCTGGAATTCGAGATACAATCCAGTACAATTAAACGCATTACCTCCAACAGCGCGCTCATGCTGAGAGCTATGCAAAAAGAAAAATTCTTATCACTCTTTTCCATCTCATTTACGTGTATATGTGTGTACTCTCTTAAAAAAACTAGAACTACAGGGCTAGTAGCCCTTATGTTGTGAAACCTATTTACTTATTTGAAACTGGTAAACAATACATCCTGGAGAAAAGCTCAGTCTACGGATTCCGAGCTATCACTCACCAATGACAAACTCGCCTATAGAAAGCTTGTCATAAGTCGTAGGACCAATTTAACTTTTGCTATGATCAGTAATTCACTAAATTTTTAAACACTAATTTTTTAATGCGTTGTTCATTGAGGAGAATAGTGAATAAATAGTGTAACAACAATATTGTGGCGGCGGTGCCGGGTGGTTGTCATGTTGGCCACGGAGCCTGTGGAACCGAGTTCCATTCCCCACTTCTCTCCTACAGTCAACAACAACGTCCTATAAAATGCCACAATAGGGCTATCCTCGAAGTTGCAAGGAGAGTCGTTCAACCAGTGCTCTACACTTTTCATGATTATGATGAAAAACGAATTAAATGTCAGAAGTACTGGGACACGCACAATGAAAAAAAAAGAGAAAACACTGTGAAGATAGATCAAATAACGTAAAAAAATAAGTGAAATTAACAATATTATACGGATCATAAAGAAGACTTTCCGCAGTATCCTCTGCTTGCCACATTGCAGCTGTTAGTGATTTAATTAAGGCAGAAGACCATTTTTTACTTCAGTTTTGAAATCTTTGAGACTTTTAGGAAAATTGCTCTTTTTACTTTGCACTCTCGGAAAATCAAAAAATTAGCTTAGATTGTGTGTAGCTAATTAACTGTAATTTTCTAATGATAGAAGAATTAGTTTTTCTCTAACAGTATAATTTATTGAAAGCATTTCTTTTTTTCTTGTCAACTTAATTCATTGTCAGTGGAGTTTTTTGGTGAGATATGAGATCACTTTTGGAGCAACCTTTCCATTATGGAAAACTCTATATTGAATTCACACAAAAAAACCAAAACTACTGAGCAGAAAGATGCTTTAAGTTTAACACTATCTAATTACTTCTGAATGAATTTAGACACTTAGACACTTAGATAGTCCGTCCTCACTAGTTCTGCGGACCCCAACACATATTCCAAGTGGTATATTGCTGGTCGAGCGCATGTGGCGCAGTGGTTAGAGGTCAATGGTTCGATCTCGCGCTCATGGCTCACCAAGCCATCCATCCCTCCGGGGTCGGTAAATTGGTACCAGACAGGTCTCAGACTTGTCTGGAATGATGAGCAGCACTGACTCGGTTCAGCGGGAGGCCTCCGCGAGTCATTGTAAAAGCCAGATATGCATTCAATCACCTCAAACAAAGTTAAAAATTGAAGTCGAATGCATGGCGCATCCCTCAGGGATTGATCAACGCCGAGAGCTTTATCCTTTTTTTATATTGCTGGTCGTACTTAAGATACTCTTTGGTTTCCTGACGTAATCTTGCAAAGGCGTTTTCAGGTCTTCACGATGTCGGAGTGATTTCGGCGGTGGCTTGGCCGGGTTTCCTGCTTGCTGATTCGGAGATGATGGTAGGCCGAAGTCAAAAGCAGAAATAGGAAGGAAAGTCAACCGACAGCGTAAGGATGATGTGAAAGCCGAAATTCCTGAATGAATTTTACCTCAAAATTTACAAGAAGCAAAATATCGTAGCGAGTAACCATAAAAGAGAATCAGCAATGATGGTGACAGATGCTGGAGGGCGAGGCGTGTGGTGACAAGTTGTGAAATGAAAAACCAGGATGATCGTTTCAGATGTCACTGAGATCCGGGGAAACAATGAACAAGGATATTCACGGCTTTTACCCAGGAAAATAGCAGTAATAAGGTGTAGCCAGGATTTCCAAACCACTGTTCTGAATTGGTAGCTAGTCTGTAAAAGCATTTCCTTTCCTTTTATTAAACTTCAAATGTTGTTCCAAGCATTGATAGAGTTTCAGTAAATGAATAGATTTTCGAAATATTCACCAACGCTTAACCATTTTGAGCGAAAATTTCGGGATAGAAAACCTCTAAGAAAAATAGTCGAGAGGATTTTGAATACTTGACTTGAGGCTTCGGTGACCATAGAAGGGATTTCCATGATTGAGATAGCCTGAAAAATTTCTAGATGTTCCCAATCAGAAAATGAGAACGAGGCTGTCTCTGCGTTGTAATGTTTATCAAGAAATGCGTAGTTCAATTCATGTCATGGTAATGTAAGACTAGTCCATTGAGTGAATAGTTCTTCACCTTCCAAAAAAGTGAGGCCATTAAATAAATCTTCCGTTTTCCTGTAATTGAAAATAATAGATTCTCGTATGAAACTCGCGGGCGGATTCATGATTAGGGGCTCCAAGCATAAAAACCAAATACGTAGCAGTTCAGCATTGACGAGGCATTTCTTGACCCATTTGTTCGGACGACGATCTTTGTGAATTCCCACCCGCTTGCGAGTTGTAGGTTTTCGTGAATGATTGCTGGACAAAACCCGTTTAGACGTTGATCCTTCTCGTACTGATATTTTCGTATAGATTATGGTTTCATAACAAATGAGAATAAAGCAAATAACAAGTTGTAACTGCTTCTCAACTAACCATACAAAGAACAACGAAATCTCTGCTACTATATATCAATAACGTCAAAAACTGGTATATTAATTATCTTCTAAATGTTTTTGAAAATCTGTCAGCACCGAATGTTGTCTAATTTTCAAAACAAACGCGGCAGCAAACAAGAAGAAATCGTTAAAAAACAACAAATAAACGTAATTACTTGGTATAGCAAGGCATTCAACCCCTTCGTGATGAGTGATTCATGGATCTCAAAAAATCAGAAGCTTCCTTAATAGGGTACGGAGCACGTACGTGAAGCTAAGATCATTAGATTCCACGGAGTTCTATTAAACTCACTACAATCCATGGCATGGTGGTTTGACTTTGGAAGCAGTCACTAACTTCAAACGCAGTCATGTCGCTGCGATTCGTCAGCTAAGAGTTCATTCTCATTAACTGGCTTTCTTTCGCTCTCATTAACTGGCTTTCTTTCGCTTTGAGCACATCTCAACGACATGTCACCATAATACACTCAAGTGGTGCTCTCGTTTGATATGCGAATGATTGTGAAACGAAATGAAATTACTCCTGAGAATGGCGTGCAACCTATCCATTAGTCAACTAAGCTGAATGAATTGTATAGATTCGTGTTAGGCGCTAGCGCATTATATTTAAACGGCTTCCAGACATCTACAAAGTTGGGTGACAGAGGGTCATATCAGCATAAGAGAACGATTTAGCGTCACTGATATCTTGGAATTTCATTTGTTGGCATCATGATGACTGTGAAAAAATTCTCTTTTCTAAAGTTCTAAGTTAGACCTGTCTTGAAACGTTTGTGGCTTGAATTCAAAAGTATTCATCGATTTATGTTAGCCAAAAGAAGGATGGCCACCTTTGGATTAATCTATTACCATAAAGACGACCCTCACTTCGTTTGATTCACCATCAGATTTTTGAGTGACAGTGGCGGGTTTCTTTCACTTTGGGGTCTACCAGCAATCAAACCTTTCTTGTGCAAGAGGTTCTGTGGAATGAACAGCCCGAGCATGCAGTTTTTCTACAGTATATTTTGCTTTTCCTTCCTTTTTCACTCCAAAAATTTCTCTATAAGGATGCCGAGATATCCAAGGTCCTCATATCTTTTCTCAGCCGTATACTTGCTCTAAAAATTCATTTATCTATCTCTGATTTCTAATGCTTTATCCTTAGAATGACCACGAAACATAAGAAAAAGGGCATTAAGTGGAGGTAAGTGGCACCGAATCCATTTTTAGAACTTTCATAAGCTAATCGAGGAGTTTGATAAATATCCAAATCAGAGTTCTATTTAAAATAAGCGATCTTGATCTTCGTAATATTTCATTTAGTTCTACAAAACCGCTCTGAAGAGCAATGCTCTAAAAGCTTCTGAGAATCACAGAAAGTGAATTGTATGAGAGCAATTTTTGGCTACCCTAATTTCTTCTACACGTATCTAGAGGGATTAGAGGGCAGGAGTGTTGACCACTAACTTTTTGTGACCGCTCCTCATGTAATTTTCAGTTTTTGAGGAGAAACAATATCAAGAAATACATATGATGTCCGGCAAATCCGCTCGAAAGAGTGCCTATGAATAAAAACATACGTCATAGTTAATTTGTGGCATGCACTTTCTGCCAGTAATGTTGTTCTTCTCATAGCTCCATTGCAATTTTTCGTTCTCTGTGATGGAGGTAAATACACTTTGACAAGAATATATTTTCTCTTGAATCTGTTTTTATTTTGCTGTATTGACTAATTAAGTGGATGAGAACAGCGAAATTCTTGTGAAGATGTTGCGGTACATTTCACAAATGAATCTTCAATACAAGGCAGACAGCGATGGTTTTATTGAATCATTTCATGAGTGTTCAGCTTACAAATAAAATAAGGAACCTTCATTTCGAGTGTTTTATTAGGACTACGCTGAAATTTCAATAGATCTCTTCATTATTCTTGAACCAACATGTCATGTGGTCTGGTAAGGAGCTCTTGTACAACCTGAAATAAGTACCTTGTGAAAATGAAAACCCTCCTTGGAACTCTACTTCTTACATATCCCATTGCGGACGATGAGGGTCATTATGAACTCAGCTTAGCGCACCGATCGGACTGATTACGAAGATTGGTGCGTACAAATTCGAGTTGATCATGTCCTCAATAAAAAGTAATTATCCGAACACGATGAAATATTTCTCAAAAGACTAGGAAGATTTTGCCAAAATTAATACTAATGCTTCCCAAAATCTTGCCTTTTCGAAGGATAAAAGCCACATTCTTGGAGAAAGGAAGTATAATTTCAACTGTTATTGGACAATTTCTCTTACTTTCTTGATGTTTCTAAAGTCAATCGATAGCTTTGAAATATCTAATTCTTACACCAAGCTCGTTGTTTGAAATTAATTCCACAGTACGTTCTATTAATAGGTAAAAAAAATACATTTTGCAATCGCAATCCAATTTTTCTGTTTCATGGAGGGCTTGGGTTTATACAGTTAGATTTTGACTATTACAAACTTTATTCCTAGAAAAACAAATTATCATTAACAGAACTTATGTTGACGTATATCCAAAAAGACTTACAACAGACTGTCTTAAAAATCCTTCCTTTTAAGAACAATTCCCGTCACGTGCAATCGCATTTTAAGGACTGCGCTCGTGAGCCTTTGGTTTTTTCTAGAAGAGACCAATTCCACTAAGTTATTAGCATTCATTCGATAGTTGAAATCAAGTAAATTTGATCAGTGTATTTTGTTTCTCAAATGGCTTGCTTTTAGCGTAGCAACAATCAAAATAACACTCTGTTTCACACTTAAGGATTTCGCGCTAGATACAGCTTTCCCACAGAAAATTAATTACCATTCGATAGTAGAAATATCAGCGGTTTCAAAAATATGTTTTTTTATTGAAGAGTATTTTTTAGAGAGGAGGGATTTCGCGACATTGGCCATAAGTCACCGTGCTTTAGCAAAATCAGCTGACTGCGAAACGTAATCTTCTTTTGACTGCTAAGGTGCAATAAAGAGTTATTTCTAAAAAACAAAGTTATTATGGAAATCGTCGATATTTAGGCTATCGAAGAATTATTGAAAGTTCAGCAAAAAAAACTGTTAGAGTGTATTAAGGGAGTCGTTTTGAAAATGAATTATATCGTCAGAATTTTCAAGATATTAAATTTTGAATGGCTACTATAACTCTAAAAAATCAACTCGTTCCTTCCAAGAGGTCAAAATGATACGGACGTCGAAAATGGCCCACATTTCTAAAATCTTATCTCCTGTTGACTGTTACAGCACTCCGAAAAGTTCTTTTCGAGAACCAAGTACACCAGATTCGTCCTATTTGATGATTATTGGTGCTCATTAGAAAAAAAAACCTTCATCCGCAGAGGAGTGCTTGAATGTGAAACAGAATTTTTTTCGACCGTTACATTGAAGAAAGGAGGTCATTCAAGGGATAAAATACATCGTTCAGATTGAATTGATTTTGACTATAGAATCCTTATAATTACATGATAATTTAGGCAACGCAGATGCTTCATTACCTTAGAGAGCAAGTGGTATCGCAGAGGTTCGAGGACCTTGGAGAGAAAATGGTCCAAGCGGCGCGGGCGGGACCCAGCTGCCACGAACCTCAGTCAGTTCGATCACGGGGCATCGTCCGAACGGTCGTTTGACTTCATCCGGACCACTCTCCACACAATCTCGTTGTCGTGTACCTAACTCCTATCATAAGGTTGTGTTCGTACAATTGTTAACTGAACCCAGTCGAATTGTCAGAGGACCATAGCGCTTCAGTGGAGGAGCAAACTCACTTAGGCTATGCTAGGCCCACCACCTCGGTTAAGAGATCCTGCCCATATATAATCAGTAGTGACCCCACTTGGTTCCATGGAGCCGTTGCTACTTCTCTGAGAGCGCCGTGGTAGCACAGAGAGAAAAACGTTATGTGCTCTCGTAAATGGTCAAGGTGCTGAGGTGTCATCGAGGTTCGGGACAATTTCGTAATCTCCCGCGGTCGCTATTCACACCCGTCCGTTATGGTTTGATATGTTCTCTTCTAGTCGTTCTATTTCTCATTATATTCTCACTTTACTAGTTGCTAATGAAGCCCATAGCATGGTAAACGGATCTCACGGCTACGGCGGCTGACCAAATCCATATGGGTTCTGCCTAACCCGCCACCGGGGATGGGATCCAGTCCATGTATAAAGCCTACGAGAAGAATTCCGACGTATGTAATCACCCACTGGCTGCTATCCTCGGTGTTTAGGTCTTGCTCGAGGCAAGCATAACTGCACCCGGAGGTGTACCGCCTAGTCTAGCCCCGCAATCTCAGCTCACGTTATCAGTTTACTTCACTCACTAATCCTCAGTTTATATCCACTCACCAATCCTCAGTTTATATCGTTTCACTTTATCACTACGCACTTATTCATATCGCAGTATTATCGTATTATACAGCTATGCGTCGTTCTTATTTTTATGTTCTTAATGTATTATTATTGTACTTATGTATATATTTTTGAGTTGTCTAATTATCCTCTGTAATACAACTAATATTCATTCGAGACGTCAACATCACTACCCGTCAACGGCAACACTCAAACAAAGAGATCAAATCACTGGCTATGACGGGCTATACCCCCGCTGCTATACATGCAACACCGTTGAAAACTAAATTCTCAAAGAAAAGGTAGTCTATGAATCATATTTCTCAATGAATTCCATCGCTTCCGTGACGTCATCCCTTGAACCGAGTATAACCGGAGCACGCTCGTGAATCTGAAATCACTTGTCAAATCACATATAGTATTGAAAAATTTGAACTTTTAAACCTTCTTCGGAACAATGTCCAATATGCGCATTTTTCCAGTGGTGGCTACACCTCCGGCTTGTTCAAGGATCATTGCCATCGGATTACATTCGTAAAGAAGCCGTAGCTGTAACCGTAGTGTCTCAAATCGCAGAAGATAGGAAAGGAAAGAAACTACTGCAAATCTGATAATATCATCTCCGAACTAGATTCCAAACAAAGAGATTATTTTTTACCTATTCCTGATTTTCTATAAACTGGGTACTTATTTCTCCTTTTTATTACAAGCTGCGAAAAAAAGATCGAAATGTATATTGGAGTCTGTTGCAAAAATTTCCACTTCTTTATGGGAAAAACGTAGGTGGTCCCCAGTGGATCATTGATGATAACCCTAGACATCTTGTGTCATCTCAAATTTTGCAGACTCATCAGTTGTCATACTATTGGAAGGTGACGAGAATAAAATGTTCAGGTATTAAGCAACATAATTTAGCAGTATACTGTTAGCTTTAATGATAAACTATGTACGATTGCCCTGATATTCTGTATTTTCTAACACAGTGTAACATTTCTCAACCAACGAATGTTTCGAATGACAAGAAATACGAGCGAGATGGTCATCTCTTAGCTAAATCTTCGACGAAAACAAAAAATTCAGCTTTTTTAAAGCGATAGGTTGACAACAAAATCCTCTAACAGGACAACCAGTGTTATTAGATTTTCACTGCAAAATGACATTGAACCTATGAAAAACGAAACACTTTCGTGATATACCCATTGATGTAGAGTGATGTGCAAATCTTTCGCGTCAGGTGGGACTAGAACCTGCACCTCACTCTTCACGGGAATGCGTGTTCTATCCGTTACACTATTGACGCCCATTTTGCATATCGCTCTTTCTACACTACGGCGCACCTATCTGTCAGCCGCCAGCCGACAACAGCCTGGCCCGGGTAGTCGGCATCATACCACCTTAAAGTCAAAGTAGACATCATACTACCAGTATAAGCGGTTGAATAAAAAGAATATCATTTAATCTATAATACCCAAAATCTGTCAGTGTGACTGGGTTCAATGTTGAAACCGACCACCCGGGCCAGGCCGTTGACGGCTGGCGGCTGACAGATAGGTGCGCTGTAGCGCAAAAAGAGCGATGTGCAAAATGGGCGTCAATAGTGAAACGGATAGAGCACACATTACCGGAAAGGTAAGGTGCAGGTTCTAGTCCCGGCTGACTCGAAAGTTTTGCACATCACTCTACATCAATGGGTATATCTTTGGAACATCATTCCACCGCTATAAGCGGTTAAATAAAAAGAATATCATTTGGTCTATTCAGTGATATCTTTTACTCTTACTTTGCCATTTGGTGAACTTGCAGTTGCCGGATATAGAAAGATGCCACCATTTAATAGTGCTCGATGAACATCAGCTACCATTGATCCAACATATCGTTAACCCATAGCCTGAAATCAGCGTTCCAGAGGTGAAAAATAAAAGATGGGATGTATGGTGTCGATTAACTGCTTAAGGATGAGTCATGTATTCGAGTTCTCTGTGCACAACTGACTAAATACACATTTGACCTGTACAATATCTTCCATTAACAACCGATATGAATTTCGTCTTCCCAAACAAGTCTGGCGCAAATACACTTCTATTCTGTAGTGAAAGAGGAAAAATGGCTTACTCAGGGTGATGGATCAAAGCAATACCACATGGATCTGACACATAACCTCTAACCATCGTAATACACATTCTCCTGTTCAGGCCTACAGTGTTAAATTCAAAATATCCCTACAGAACACGTTTCTCAGAAGTACAGTATGCAGCTCGAGTACAAAGTTTTTGACCATGCTAGTCATAGTCAACAACGAACAGCCTGTGGAACGCCATAGAAAACCTATCCTCGAATCGAATGAGACGTGATCGACTAGTAATCTACAACATTCACGAAGAAGACGAAAAACGAACATAATGCTAGTACTTGGATCCGCACAGTAAAAAAAAAAACTGTGAGACGGATGAAAAAAGTGCTAGATTAAAATCCTTGATAGTGAACAGGTCAGTGTTAGCGAT
Source organism: Parelaphostrongylus tenuis (assembly GCA_019055375.1). Taxonomy (NCBI): domain Eukaryota; kingdom Metazoa; phylum Nematoda; class Chromadorea; order Rhabditida; family Metastrongylidae; genus Parelaphostrongylus; species Parelaphostrongylus tenuis. Next base: position 189,011 of record JAHQIW010007074.1, on the reverse strand, counting down.
GCCATTTTCCTTGCCTTGGAAATTCCCGTTCCATTTTCATACATCACCCAAAAATTCCATAGACAAGAGAGGCTTTATTTTTTTCAAAAAAGAAGGAAAAATCACGCTCGACTTTCGGTAATGAAGCTTTTTTTCAAGTTTTAGAATTTCTAGAGATCACCAAATCTATAAAATACTGGAAAATACTGAAATTACTACTGAATGTTGTAAAGATACAGCGTGTTTTGAGACATCAAGGCCTAATTGCTATACAGGAACCTATTTCATCGTACCGGGATTCACCAGAAGCGCCGTCCTCAGTTCAGCCGATCCCTTGAGACTGATGTGAGGGAATCAACGCCGAGCAATAAATTACCCCAAGTCAGACGATGAAATTATCTGACATTGTAGTAATCGGTAGTCCAGGTTGTGGCTTTTCAAAATGAATCATACCTCTCCATTCTACCGCTTTTTAAAAAACCTCGCTCAGGTAATGATGATCTGGTAAGTATATGACATGTTCTGAGCCATTGAGGTCTAGTGCTGTGCAGGTGCCTGCTTCATCCTACCGGGACTCACTAGTAGCACATAAGTACTATTTTCTAGCACAGACCGCTTTTATCTAGGAGATTTCAGGGTAAATCCAAGAAGGCTGCCAATTGCAAGCCCACCCTCGATACTCTCTTGCAATCAAATGATATGACTTTAGCTCGACTATCTTCAAGACAACAGGATAATTCATCTCGTCCAGCAATTTAGTAGACTTTCATGAGCAAGAGGAAATCTTGAAACAGCAGTCAAAACAACATGAGAAGCGTTGGAAGACCGTTGAGACCACTGACGTGAGGAAACTAATTGAATGCACAAAGTGCTGCGATGCACAGTATATGTGACAAGTGGTCACATTAATAATGATAATAATAGCAATGGTGATAATATTAGTAGTAATGAGCGGTGATGATAATGCTAGCAATGATAGTAATGATTGTTCCAAATCAACCTGAGAGACCTTAGTGGTAAGCAAAAATTCGACCTCGGACGGGAGTTGAACCCGTTTTGAGTTTGAAGCATTGAAACGCGGCGAAAAAGCAATAAATATATAAGAAATCTTGAATTCAATTGCAGTACGATAGCAATAATGATTGTAATATGTGCAAGAAAAGCCTGCATCATTTTGGGATATGAATTCACAATAATTACCTTCCTTCCTGGGTGATCTTCTTTTCGTGTGCGAATATACTCCGCTATTCCTTTGCTCCAAGTTGCTGTGTATCCTTCATTAACCGAATAAGTGGAGCCTTTCGGTTTGCATTTCATATTAGGATGAGTGAGAATGAATTCACCAATAGACTGAAATGAAATATTTGTTGAGTATAGGCGAAAAGGACAAAAAATCATCTGAAAAGAGAAATACAAAATTCTCTCCACATTAGAACCTTATATGAATGTTAAGCGTCGTAAAACAAAATTCAAACTTAGAAAAAATAGAAAAAGAGAACATTTTAGCGATAAGAGGAAGAAACAAGTGAATGGACACACTGGATCGAGAGTGAATCCATTTACACCGTTACCAGTAGTGAAAACAACTATGGTCGCTGAACCATAGAGAGCATATCCAGCAGCCACCATCTCTCTTCCTGGTCTTAGTACATCGTCCAGTGTGACGTCACCATCACTTTTCTATAAATAGATTACTCTAAACGCTACTCTTGTCATTATTGAGGGTCTTCTTTCTTCCGCTATGTGACATATGCTACTTCATTTGCACGATAAGAGTAAAAGTTCAGTCGCCCACTAGCCCCATAAAACGTATCATTCGTAGTCAACATAGAACGTCGAGCTCTTTCCTCTTCCCCTATAAAAAGAATATTCATCTCAAAAAGATTTAAGACTGCTTCTACACACTACGCATCCGACTACGTATGTAGCACTTCAAAGCTGACTGAATGCATACCGGACTATACAGCTCGCTCAAATGATCCTCCAATGTACCAAATCAGTATTTTTATAGTCTCTTATAAAACTGGCTAACTCATGGAGTCTTTGGCTGGCCCAATGTGAAGATTCGAATGAGGGATCAAGAGTGCACGACACGCCAAATCAGTGCTAAACGTGCTTTTTCATGCAAATAAGAAAATGAATTATATCCCACCTTCCTATAGATTCCAAAAATTGTTCCAGTTGGTGCTAAACAATCAATATTCGACGAACCGTCGAGAGGATCAAACGCCACAAAATAATGGCCCTGTTTGCTTTTTTCGACCTGAAAAAATAGCGTATCATTGATATATCCTATAAAATTCACTCGGTTACAGGAATACCTTGATTAGCTCTTCGTTTTCCTCTGATAGAAGCGCACATGTCGTGTAACTGGATTTGAACATATTGATCATAAGCTCATTTGATAGTACATCAAGCTTTTTTACTTCTTCACCTTGCATATTCGTTGAGCCAGCAATACCATACCTATACAACAAATTTATTTGCACAATTCTGCAAAATGTTTTAGAAAAAAGTGGTTGGGATTGACTCCAAATTTGCTGTAGTAATGATCACTGCAATCATGTAAAGTCACTTATATAAGAGTGAAGAACAACCTACTTTTCTTTTTATTACATTTATGTACTTAAACGGATACCTGAGATTAACAAAACAACTCTAGTTAGCACTGCAAATAAATATTCAAGCCTTTTCTGAATTAAGCAATTTTCACAAGAAAATGCACCTCCAAGATTTATCCTCGTTCTAAAAGAAACCCAAGCGGTAAGTAAGAAACCGCACTTTAGCCTATAGGTCTATGGTGACAACTTGAGAGTACCCTAGCACAGTTATCTTAAATCTCGATCAAGAAAAGAGCCAGCCTCAGTGCCTCTAACGGTGAGCCCTTCTTTTACGATGTCAGCGGTGAAACCAATGAGATACGAACAAACCCAGGGCCGAAATGGGTCACGCAGGAGTCACATTAAAAGAGTATCTCTCGGCACATTACAAAGACAATTCTCTGGTGTGAACTACAAGGAAAATATTTCCTTGCGAAAGCCAAGTTCCAAAAGATTGTCCTATGGGAGAACAAGTGCAAGAAGGCCAAGTTATATAAGTTTCGTTGCCCACGTATCTAATGATATTGTATTTGACCCATAAAGGTCAGTATCACTCCTATGAGTATTTTCCCTCAAAAAAAACTTCGTTCCTGTACGTGAAAACTTGCCGAAGAGATCAATCGGAAAATGAAGGATGGGTCAACAATAACATGAGAAGAACAGATGGAAATGCTTGAAAGCATTAAGAATCAAAGAAAAAAAAACACGTATCACTCACAATTGGGCTAAACCGGCCTTTCGTGTTGCACTGGCTATGGCCTTCACCGCCACGAGAAGTGAAGTGAGTAAATTGGTGAAATCACCGGTAGCACTTGGATGATTCCTTTGTTGAGCGAGGATGAATCGTTGAAGTGTCATGGAATCCGTTTGGATGCCATATTGCTGAGATTCCGCCATTCCGAATCTGTAGCATTTGCGATCACCTGGTCGTGAAAACAAATCTCGAATTCAGGATTCTGCCTCCTATAACTCCGAATCAGTTTTTGAACGATATAAAGCGGAGAAGGTTGTTATAATTCTTTGGTAAACAGCGATAGCAAACAACCGTGCCTTGCCTACGGAAATCTTCAATTAAGTCGTAACATTCACATGTAAAGTTAGAGATCATCTTCGTTTGAACGCTATATATACATGATTAAAAGCAAACATTCATCAATAAAAAAGTAGCCGGATGAAGCACTCGGGGCTGATCAATTCCTCAGAAATGCTCGTCGTGCATTCGATCGATGCGAAGCACCGCAAAGCTGATTGAATGTCACCATATTTGGTCTATGCGACAAAACTCCATAAGACTCCTATATGTCCAAACAGTGTTTTCTATCTTTAACATAGGTTTTTTGGGCTTTATAATGGATCATCACAGGTTTGAAGAACTGCTATCACTGGTGTAAAAGCGGTTCAACATAACAACGGATATTTCACGTTTGAGTAGAATTGTGCTTCGACGAGGCTCAGCGTTAAACCTACAAACCGACAGCGTCCGAAATCCACTACTTTAACCTACTGCGCTACACCCACTCTACACCTATTATTACAGCAATAATTGAATCCTAACTTTATAGCAGGAAAATTGCAAATGAATGTTTATCACTTCATGGATGGAATTAGTGTAAACAATGCTAAAGATTTATTGGGCAAAACCACCTAATTGTTGCAGATGTTGATCAGATCCTTTTACCGATCAGAACTGGCTCACCTCTTTACGCACAAAATGCAGCAATATGTATAGATTTCCTAGTAAGCTAGCTAATTTTCTCAAAAAAGTTTGAATTTTTTTACGCAATAAAAACCTCAAAAAAATCCAGGAAATCTCGAACGTTCAGAAAATTGCTCCTTTTTGATATCACTTTTTCACCACGCAGAACACAATTTACTCGTGAAACTTGTTCCGCGAGAAAACCACTCGTTTACGTGGCTGTCCACTCAACAATATATTTTCAAGTAAGCAGAAATTGATTGCCCTATATATCCATAAAACTGTATTTGACTTCTTTATAAGGTTCGCGAGAATACAAGCGACCGCTTTGTCTCACTTGCGTGAATTTCAGAAAGGCCTTTGATGATTCAGCTGGAACAGTCAGAGGCAGTCGTAGAAGAAGCTCTGGACAGTCACGGCATCACAACTCAGTACAATAGAGACGACTCTTTATGCGCTGTGTGAGAGAAACTTCACAACCAGAATATCACTACCATTCTCTATAATGATAGTTCTACTGACGAAAAAGAGGAGCTCCATAGGGCAGTGTCAGCTCTCACCTAAACCTGATTTCTTGCATCCATCGCAAACCTCACGCAAGTATTAGAATGAGACAAGAGGGGAGTGAAAATCGACAGAGGTCGACAAATACATGAATGACCGACCCACTGAAGAGCCGAGCACTGCGGACATTCAAGAGCTTGCGCGGATGAAGCAAAGAAAACAGGGAACACCCGACTTCGTGTGCCGACTTTCTTTACTTAGATATTGTTCTTGCTACAACGTATGCGTCAGAAACCTGGTCGCTGAGTCAGCAAGATGTTCAGGTCCTCTTGGCGCTATTGAACGCGCAGTCGTCGAAAGTCGATGCTGGACGGTTCGTGTCTCTCGCAAATGAGAAAGAGGATCCGAAGTTCTGACCTGCGCATCAACGAGAGAAGCCAAAAGTGCCGTCCTACAAGCCAGGTTATCGAAGATGCGGTAGGCCATTGACGTAATACGCTTCAAAAGCAACTGATGATGGACGAGAGCCGTTACCGATTGAGTTCTCCGGAATGTCAATCGCAGCGAAAGAAGACCATCGAGGCGATGGCCCGATTTCTTCACGATCGCGTTGGTGAAAAAGATCTGATGCTAACGCGTTTGTAAAGCGACGAGAACCCTCGCGACCACCTTTGCACGTGATGGTGAGATAAATGGAAGTTCTACTAGTACGCGCTTGTGTCACCCGATGATCGGTGAGACGACAGGATGGTACACAGGTAAAAAATAATTCATAGAGGCCTCAAAGGTCGCGTCGGAGTTGGGTCCCTTACACTGGTGGGATTGATGGTTCGACTTCAAGGGAAAGGGAAGGGAGTGCAAGAGAGTGAAAGGGAGTGTCGGATCTTCGTACCAGTCATGCTGATGAGAGTTTCGTCGGGTGATCGACAAAGTTCTACAATTGCCCGTACTGGAGATACTGGAAAACTTTAGCGCAGTTAACATGGTGGTATTCCGAGGAGACTCCCCGTTCCACCAATATTCGGCGAGAATTTCAAAGAAGACCAAAAACTTTTGGTAGTAGTCGGTCGAAGCAATGTTTTTCCATTGAAAACTTTTGTAGGATGGTGAACGTGAGACAAGGAAAATTTGAAAGTGCCTGACATGTGAAGAATGTTATTTCGGGCCATAAAATAATGAATTACATAGTTGAATAATCGTTAAAAAGACATATATCATACTTAAGTAAATATGAACCTACCAGGCAGAGAGAATTCTAAGCATACAATGACCCTAATTTGCTCTCATCCCATCTTGAGAGCTTATCATTATCATAAATCATTATCATCATTAACAATGAGAGAGGAAATTGTTCAACATGTTGATATCTCCATTTTCTTCTATCTCTCTCTTCTTCTTCTACTGCGGTTACATCTCAACATTCTCGTATTTGAGTAATTTTAGCGAAGAAAAGCCCCAAGGAAAAAATCTCAACTGATTCACTACGCTCGATCGACTTAGACAGAGTGAACAAACTCATCGATTTCTAGTGATTTTCAAAAATACTACTTCTCCATAACAAGGCAGATTGCAATGATCCAAAAACACAACATCACAATTTCTATTTTGCTTTTTCGGACTTAACAAAAAAAGGAACCCGGGGAGAATGACAACAGAGCAAATGACTATGAGCGCGTAGTGCATATTGACAGGAAAAGCGGTCATCGACAAAAAGCTCGAAAACGGCTGTAGAGTTTTTGTCAAAGAAGGACATAGCACACAACAACAAAAACTCAGTCAATAACCGCTGCCTACTCGTAAGCCACCAGAAAAACCCTAAAAAAAAAACTAGCGTAGAAAGAGTGGAGTGCAAAACGAGCGTCGGTGGTGCAAAGGTTTTAGCACATGCTCTTGGAAAGAGTAAGATCTGGGCTCGAATCCCGGCTGACGCGAATGTTCTTGCGCACCGCTCTACATTATTGGTCATTTTAAAAAAAACCTCAGTCGGAAAAAATCAGTGCTGTAAAATTTATGGTGATAATGAAAGTTTAGAGCTCACCATTGCTCCACAATGCTTCATTGCGATAAAGTTGTGTCATCAACGCTTATCATGCGTCGTTTCCTGGAAGAAAAGTAGTTATAGGAAAATAGGAGCAACCTGAAGATCAAAAGCTAATGGAAGAATAATAAAAAACAGCGTTTTATTGCATAGGGAGCTATCATCATAGATGAAAACGTTGGAATAAGATAGCCCTAGTTCTTCAAAAAACGTCAAATTCATTAAGAAATCAATCAGTCAAGTGTCCAAATGGAAACGATGTGTGGGTGACTTGGCTAGAAGGAATCTCTGGACTCAGCCTTGGCAAAAATGATGAATGACTGGCTGGTCGAGCTTTGGTTGGTTAATCTGAAAGAGGATTTCTTTGGCTTAGAGTATGAAGGGGCTCGCACAATGTGATGGTGATGGGACCGATCGCCCACCTTCACATGGCAAGGTGGCTGGGACCCCCATCCACCACCCACCCACCACTAGCACCATCGATCAGGACAACTGGACATTGCGCGACAGTCGAACGGCGGTCTCAATCGTATTCTTTTAGAGAGTGATATTCCTTTCATTTAACCGCTTATAGCGGTGGTAGAATGTTCCCAATAGATACTCACTGATGTAGAGTGACGTGCAAAACTTTAACGTCAGTCGGGACTAGAACCCTCACCTCACTCTTTCTGGGAAGGCGTGCTCTATCCGCTACGCTACTGACTCCCATTTTGCACATCGCTTTTTTTAGTTATGGGTTCTAGTCACTCCTGATGCGAAAGTTTTGTACATCACTCCTGTAATCACTATTCTCACACTTTTTCTCGACCATACGGCTCGTACTTCTTGATCAGCGCAGCGCTTCATCGGGCAGAACCTTCGTCTCGGTCCGTGTATAAGTGAGTTCCAAAGTTCTAGAGTTCGCGTAATATAGTGTACCAGTTATTCTCCAAACTTCGTGCCTGTTCCCACAACTACATATCGTCAGATTGCTTATATTGTATTGTTAACGTTTCTATAATTAGTTATAACCCATGAGTGAGTTTTCTCCGTGCCTACGTTGAAATTCCTGCATGACAAACTCGTTCAGAATAGTGTATTCTACTTCGAGTTAGTGATTATCTTGTGCTGAAGACTAACCCCTGAACTCTACACTCTACTGCACAGACCAATACAAACAGGTCTCTGAAGGTCATTTCACATGGTTCAAACTTGCATTCATTATCTATTCCGTACTTAACCCAGTGAAGTCGAATTCTCGGTGCACCCCTTAGGCATTTATCAATACCAAACGCTATATCTTTATTGATAGTGATAAATTTCCACGAACCCGCCACAAAAATTCACATTGTTTGGCAACATAAGACTTATTGCCTCTGGCATAAACCAAGCGAATCGATTCAGGTGTCCACAAAACTTTTCGGGCGGTACCCTTTGACGTCTCTAGCCAATCTTCTCAGAACACTCAGTCCCCTGTACCAGAAAATGATTATTTGGCATAAAAATTTGAGCGTGGTCTCAAGAAAGCACTCGAACCGGAAGTATGATATATATTAACGATACCACCCAAGAGCAATCGAGTGTACAACACTGTTTGTTTGGTGATAATTTCACTGGACTTACAGTGTAAAATGTTCGCCGTCGCGTGCTCTTGCTATAGGGGACTGAGCGCCACGAAAGAATTGGCAAAAGACGAAACAGTACCGCCCGACTGATGAGATCGTCAAGGTTGTAACACGTGTATCGGGCTCTATAAATCAATCCCAAAATAACAGACCACATGCGTGGCTCAAAAAATCATTATCTGGCATATTGTTACTCAATCAGGGACTTTCTCAACGCATCGGTAAATTTTCAAGGAAAAGCGCATATTCTGATACTACGGAAAATTCTCTATATGATGACATGCTTTCCGTGCTTCCAGCGATTTATACGTGTGATAAAAATGAAGACGGAAGGCGAGTGTGAAACAGAGCTTTATTCTGCATGCTACATCGTTATAAAAAGGTGTTTTGAAGAAAAGGAGACGCAAACTTGTAGCCAGAGATTTAATCCTTCAAATGACTACTAAGAATACTCTGTGAAAAATTCCTGTTCAGTGAATGAGCTCGGCTTAAATGTTTATCGTCGCCTAACATAAAAAACCATAGGAACTTTTTGGATAATATACCCAACAGTGTAGAGTACTGTGCAAAAACGTTTGCGTCAGCCGGGGTTCGGACCCACATCTCACTCTTTTCGGCTGATGCAAACGTTTTTCCACAGCACTCTACATCAATGGGTATTTAACGAACCATGAACATCATACCACTGCTACAAGTGGTTAATTAAAAAGAAAATCACTCCCTAAAAACGTATGATTGAGAATGCCGTTCGAATGTGGCCCAATGTCCAATTGTCCTGATCGATGGTGTTGGTGGGTGGTGGTGGTGATGGTGGTGGTGATGGTGGATGGGCGTTCCAGCAACTTTGCGATATGGTGGGCGATCGCTCACCCATCATCATCACATTGTGCGAGCCCCCTCATACTCCAAGCCAAAGAAGTCCTCCTCAAGGTTAACCAAACAAAGCTCCACCAGCCAGTTGCTCTTCATTTTTGCTAGGCGAGTCCAGAGATTCCTTCTAGCAAGCAAGTCACCCACCCATCATTTTCATTTGGAGGCTCGGCTGATTGATTTCTCAATAAATTTGACGGTTTTCAAAAAATCGCGCCTATCTCATTTCCCAACGTCATCATCAAAATAGCTCCCCATGCAAGAACACGCTGTTTATTTTATCTTCCATTAGTTTTTGACCTTTAATATGCTCCTACTTTTCTTATAACTCCTTTCTCTTTCAAGGTAACATCGCATGTGATAAGCATTGATGACATGAGTTTCAGCGGAATGAAGCAGTGTGGAGCAAGGGTGAGCTCTAAACTTTCATTATCACCATAAAGTTTACAGTATTGATTCTTTTCCGACCGAGATTTTTGTTTAAAATAACCCAAATGATGTAGAGTGGTCTGCATAACGTTCGCGTCAGCCGGGATTCGAACCCAGATCTTACTCTTTCCGGGAGCATGCGCTAAACCGTTGCACCACCGACGCTCGTTTTGCGCTGCACTCATTCTGCGCTAGTTTTTTTGGTTTTTTTTTTTTTTGGCGGCGAACGAGTAGGAAGTTTTTATCGATTGAGTTCTTGTTGTTATGTGCTGTTCTTCATCATAGTTATTTGCTCTGTGTAATTTCCCCCCCCCCCTTTTTTTTTTTATTAAGTCCGAAAAAGCAAAATAGGAAATTGTGATGTTGTTTTTTTGGATCATTGGAGTAAACCTCTTTGTTATGGAGGGGCAGTATTTTTTAAAATCACTAGAAATCGATGAGTTCGTTCTCTCTCGGTCCAGATCGATCGAGCGTAGTGGATCAGTTGAGATTTGTTTCCTTGGGGCTTTTCTTCGCTAACATTACTCAAATACGAGAATGCTGAGATGCAACCGAAAGAATGAAGAGAGATAGAAGGAAATGGAAATACCAACTTGTTGAACAATGTCTTTTCTTATTGTTAATGATGATAATGATTCGTGATAATGATATGCTCTCAAAATAGGATGAGAGCAAATTAAAGTCATTGTACGCTTACAATTCTCTCTGCCTGGTAGGTTCATATTTGCATAAGTATGATATATGTCCTCTTTCAACAAATACTCAGTTATGTTGTTCTTTTCAATGGCCCGCAATCACAATATTCACATGTCAGGCACTTTCAAATTTTCCTTGTCTCACGTTCACCATTCCCACAAAAGTCTTCATTGAAAAATTATTAGTTCGACCGACTACTACCAATAATTTTTCGTCTTCTTTACAATTGTCGTCGAATATTGGTGGAAAGGGGAGTCTCCTCGGAATACCACCATGTTAACTGCGCTAAAGTTTTCCAGTATATCCAGTGCAGGCAATTGCAGAACTTTGTCGATCACACGACGAAACTCTCCTCATCATGAGTGGTACGAAGATCCGCACACTTTCTTTCACTCTCTTCCACTCCCTTCCCTTTTCCTTGAAGTCGAACTAGCAATCACACCAGTGTATGGGACCCAACTCCGACGCGACCTTTGAGGCCTCTAAGAATCACATTTTTACTTGTGTACCATCCTATCGTCTCACTGATCATCGGGTGACACGAGCGCGCACTAGCAGAACTTCCATTTTCCCCCATCACGTGCAAGGGTGGTCGCGAGGGTTCTCGTCGCTCTACGAACCCGTTAGCATCAGATCTTTTTTGTCTGGCCGATCGTGAAGAATTCGGGACATCGCCTCGGTGGTCTTCTTTCGTTGCGATTGACATTCCGGAGAACTCAATCGGTAACGGCTCTCGTCCATCATCAGTTGCTTTTGAAGCGTATTACGTCAATAGCCTACCGCATCTTCGATAACCTGGCTTGTAGGACGGCACTTTTGGCTTCTCTCGTTGATGCGGAGGTCAGAACTTCGGATCCTCTTTCTCATTTGCGAGACACACGAACCGTCCAGCATCGACTTTCGACGACTGCGCGTTCACTGACGCCAAGTGGACTTGGACATTTTGCTTAATTAGCGACCAGGTTTCTGACGCATACATTAAAGCAAGAATAATCTCTGTGTCGAGAAAGTCGGCACGTGGAGTCGGGTGTTCCTTGTTGTCTTTGCTCCATCCGCGTAAGCTCTTGAACGTGCGCAGTGCTCAACTCTTCAGTGGGTTGGTCATTCATCATATTGACTTTCCGACTCGAAACAAACTCAACTCGAGCTTTCAAAGCTATTCATCTCGTTGAGCGCAAATGATACCTAAAAACTCAATCCTTTTCTCATGAACATTGTCTTTGGTATAGGATTCAATCGGAGCCCAATTTGTCGTCCACACACCGTCGTCGAAGTCGATCAACTTTCGTTTCACTGGTGATGTTTAGTGTTATAAGAACTATAAGAACAATGCCATCAGTCAGCAGAGCGCGAAGATAGTGTATTTGTCGACCTCTGTCGATTTTCACTCCCATCTTGTCCCATTCCGATACTAGCGTGAAGTTTTCGAGGGATGCTGGCTTACTAAGAAATATATATATATATATTTATATATATATATGTATATTGCTGCATCTTGTCAATAAACAGATGAGCCAGTTCTGAACGGTAGAAGTTTCTGATTGACACCTGCAACACTTAGGTGGTCTTATTCAGTACATCTTGGGCATTCTTCACACTAATTCCATACGGGAAGTGATAAATCTTCATTTGCAATTTTCCTGCTATAAAATTAGGATTCAATTATTACTGTAATAATAGGTGCAGAGGGCGTGTAGCGCAATGGTTAGAACTGTCGTGGTGTTCGTACGCTGTCGGATCGTGGGTTTAACGCTGAGCCTCGTCGAAGCACAGTTTCACTCAAAAGTGAAATATCCTCTGTTGAATTGAACCGCTTTTACAGCCATAATAACAGTTCTTCAAGCCTGTGGAAATCCATTATAAATCCCAAAAAACTATGTAAAAGATAGAAAACACTGTTTGGACATCGAGGAGTCTCATAAAGTTTTGTCATATAGACCAAATCTGGTGACATTCAATCACCTTTGCGGTGCTTCGCATCGAGTCGAATACACGGCGCGCACTTCTGAGGAATTGGTCGGCGCCGAGTATTTCATCCGGCTACTTTTTTATTGATGAATATTTGTTTCAATCATGTATATATAGCGTTCCAACGAAGATGATCTCTAACTTTACTTGTGAATGTTACGACTTAATCGAAGATATCCGTAGACGAGGCACGGTTGTTTGCTATCGCTGTTTACCAAAGAATTATGACAACCTTCTCCGCTTTCTATCGTTTAAAAACTGATTCTGACTTCATAGGAGGCAGAATTCTGATCTGGAGATTTGTTTTTACGACCAACTGATCGCAAATGTTACAGATTCGGAATGGCGGAATCTCAGCAATATGGCATCCAAACGGATTCCATGACACTTCAACGATTCATCCTCGCTCAACAAAGGAATCATCCAACTGCTACCGGTGATTTCACCAATTTACTCACTTCACTTCTTACGGCTGTGAAGGCCATAGCCAGTGCAACACGAAAAGCCGGTTTAGCACAATTGTGAGTTACATGTGCTTTTTTTTCTCCGATTCTAAATGCTTTCAGGCATTTCATCTGTTCTTCTCATGTTATTATTGACCCATCCTTGATTTTCTGATAGATCTGTTCGAGAAGTTTTACGTACAATTACGATGTATTTTTCCTATAATTGGAAATGCCCATGGGAGTGATACTGACTTTTATGGGTCAAATGGAATATCATTAGATATGTGGGCAACATACTTATATAACTCGGTCTTCGTGCCCTTGCTCTTCCATGGGACAATCTTGTGGAACTTGACCTTCGCAAGGAACTATTTTTCTTGCAGTTCACAGCAGAGAATTGTCTTTGTAATGTGCCGAAAGATATCCTTTTAATGTGACTCTAGCGTGAGCCCCGTCAACCCTGGGTTTGATCGTATCTCGTTGCTCTCACCGCTGACATCATAAAAGAAGCGCTCGGCCTTAGAGGCAGTGATGGTGGTTATTTCTTGATCGAGATATTAGATAACTGTGCTAGGATGCTCTCAGGTTGCCACCGTAGGGACCTATAGGCTAGGTTGTGGTTTCTTACTTACCGATTGGGTTCATTCCAGAACGAATATTAAGTCTTCAATATCGTGTTAGGTTTTGAAGAAAAGGTGCATTTTCTTGTGAAAAGTGCTTAATCTAGAAAGGGCTTGGTATTTTTATTTGCAAAGCCAACTAGGAGTCGTTTTGATCACCCCAGGTATCCGCTTAAGTACATAAGTTGAATAAGAAGATTACTAGGTCGTTCCTCACTCTTACATGAGTGACTTAACGTGATTGCAGTGATCGTTACTGCAACAATTTCGAAGGCAAATCCCACTCATTCTTTTCTGAAACATTTTACAGAACTGCGGATAAATTTGTTGTACAGGTATGGTATTGCTGGCTCAACGAATGTGCAAGGTGAAGAAGTAAAAAAGCTAGATGTTCTATCAAATGAGCTTATGATCAACATGTTGAAATCCAGTTACACGACATGTGCCCTTCTATCAGAGGAAAACGAAGAGCTAATCAAGGTATCCCTGTAATCGAGTGAATTTTATAGGAAATATCAATGATACGCTATTTTTCAGGTCGAAAAAAGCAAACAGGGCAATTATTTTGTGGCGTTTGATCCTCTCGATGGTTCGTCGAATATCGATTGTTTAGCACCAATTGGAACAATTTTTGGAATCTATAGAAAGGTGGGATATAATTCATTTGCTTATTTGCATGAAAAAGCACGTTTAGCAGTGATTTGGCGTGTCGTGCACTCTTGATCCCTCATTCGAATCTTCACATTGGGCCAGCCAAAGACTCCATGAGTTAGCCAGTTTTATAAGAGACTATACTGATTTGATACATTGGAGGATCTTTGAGCGCGCTGTATAGTCCGGTATACATTCAGTCACCTCTAGAGTGCTACGAATGTAGTCGAGTGCGTGAGATGTAGAAGCTGTCTCAAGTCCTTTCAAAAGGAATATTTGTTTAAGACGGAAAGAGGAAAGAGCTCGATGTTCTATGTTGACGATGAATGATACGTTTTATGGGGCTAGTGAGCGACTGAACTTTTACTCTTATCGTGCAAATCAAGTAGCAGTTTGTCACATCGCCGAAGAAAGTGGACCCTCGATAACAATAAAAATGACAAGAGTAGCGTTTAGAGTAGACTATATTATAGAAAAGTGGTGGTGACGTTACAATGGACGATGTACTAAGACCAGGAAGAGAGATGGTGGCTGCTGGGTATGCTCTCTATGGTTCAGCGACCATAGTAGTTTTCACTACTGGTAACGGTGTAAACGGATTCACTCTCGATCCAGTGTGTCCATTCAATTGTTCTTTCCTCTTATATCTTTATCGTTCTTTTTTGTTTTTCCGAATTTGAATATGGTTTTAAGACGCTTAACATTCATATAAGGTTCTAATGTGGAGAGATATTTGTATTTCTCGTTTTCAGATGAATTTTTGTCCTTTTCACCTATACTCAACAAATATTTCATTTCAGTCTATTGGTGAATTCATTCTCACTCATCCTAATATGAAATGCAAACCGAAAGGCTCCATTTATTCGATTAATGAAGGATACACAGCAACTTGGAGCAAAGGAATAGCGGAGTATATTCGCACACGAAAAGAAGATCAGCCAGGAAGGAAGGTAGTCATTGGGAATTCATATCCTAAAATGATAAAGGCTTTTCTTGAACATATGATAATCATTATTGCTATCAATAGAAGGATAAAGGATAAAGCTCTCGGCTGATCAATTCCTGAGGGATGCGCCATGTATTCGTCTTCTATTTCTAATTTCGATTGAGGTGATTTAACGCATATCTGGCCTTTACAATGACTCGCGGTGGCCTTCCACTTATCCGAATCATTGCTGCTTATCCTCTCAGACAGGTCTAAGACCAGTCTGGTACCAATTTATTGATCCCGGAGAGTTGGATGACTTGATAAGTCATGAGCGTGAGATTGAATCTTTGACCTCGTGTGCGACGCAGAGTACCTCTAACCACTGCGCCACATGCGCTCGTTGCTATCAATATGCCATTATCACCATC
This sequence comes from Parelaphostrongylus tenuis, assembly GCA_019055375.1. Lineage (NCBI taxonomy): Eukaryota > Metazoa > Nematoda > Chromadorea > Rhabditida > Metastrongylidae > Parelaphostrongylus > Parelaphostrongylus tenuis. Next base: position 173,554 of record JAHQIW010007074.1, on the reverse strand, counting down.
GCTTATTACTATTGATATTATTGTCGTTGCTATTATCAAAATTATTTATATGACCACTTGTCACGTATAATGTGCATCGCAACACTTTGTGCATTCAATTAGTCTCCTCACGACAATGATCTTGAAAGTCTTCCAACACTTTTCGTCCTGTTTTGATTGCTGCTTCAATATCCCGTCTTCCTCATGAAAGTGTACTAAATTTCTGGACGAGATGAATTTTCTTGTTGTGTTGAAGATAGTCGAGCTAAAGTGTTACCATGTGATTGCAAGAGAGTGTCGAGGGTGAGCTTGCAATCAGCACCGATCTTGGATTTACCCTAAAATCCCATAGATAAAAGCGGTCTGTGCTGGAAAATAGTACTTAGTAGTGCCACTAGTGAGTCCCGGTAGGATGTAGCAGCGCCTGCATAGCACTTAGACCTCAGTGGCTCAAAACATTTCATATCCTTACCAGATTATCAGTGCTTTAGCAAGGTTCATAAAAAAAATCGAATGGAGAGGTATGATTCATTTTAAAAAGCCACAAACTGGACTACCGGTCACTACAATGTCAGATATCAAACATCTGACTTGCGGTGATTTATTGCTCGGCGTTGATTACTTCTTATAGGAGTATAGTCTCAAGGGATCGGCTAAACCAAGGACGACGATTCTGATGAGTCCCGATATGATGAAATAGGTGCCTGTTCCCACTTAGGCCTTGATGTCTCAAAACACGTTGTATTTGTAGTATCTATACAGCATTCAGTAGTAATTTCAGTAATTTTTAGTAATTTTTTAGATTGGGTGATCTTTAGAAAATCTAAAACTTGGAAAAGAGCTTCATTACCGAAAGTCGAGCGTGTTTTTTCGTTTTTTTTTTCTAAAAAAAAAGCTTCTCTTGTTTATGGAATTTTAGGGTAATGTATGAGAATTAACCGAGAGGTTTCAAAGCAAAGGGAAATGGCATTCGCTAACACTGACCTGCTCACTGTCAGGGGTTTTAATCTAGCACTTTTTTCATCCGTCTCACAGTTTTTTTTTCACTGTGCGGATCCCACTTACAAGCATTAAGTTCGTTTTTTGTCTTCATCGTGAACGTTGTACAATACTGGTCGAGCACGTCTCATTGCACTCAAGGATAGGTTTTCTATGACGTTCCATAGGCCGTTCGTTTAGACTATGACTAGCAAGGTCAAATACTTTGTACTCAACCTGCATGCTTTAAATACTTCTGAGAGTTTTCTGTAAAGATTTTTTGAATTTAACACTGTGGGCCTGAACAGGAGAATGTGTATGACAGTGGTTAGAGGTTATGTGTCAGATCCGTGTGGTATTGCTTCGATCTATCGCCCTGAGTAAGCAGTTTTTTTCTCTTTCACTACGGAATAGAAGGGATTTGCTCCAGACTTGTTTGGGAAGATGTAATTCATATCGATTGTCAATGGAAGGTGTAGTACAGAGCAAATGTAATTTAGTTAGTTGTCCTTAGAGAACTCGAATACATGACTCATCCCTGAGCAGTTAATCGACGCCATACACCTTATCCTTTATTGATCACATCGCAAAGCTGATTTCAGGCCATGGGTCAACGATATGTTGGATCAATGGTAGCTGATGTTCATCGAACACTACTGAATGGTGGCATCTTTCTATATCCGGCAACTGCAAGTTCACCAAATGGCAAAGTAAGAGTTAAAGATATCATGGAATAGACCAAATGATACATTTTTTTTTAACCGCTTAAAGCGGTGGTATGATGGCTACCTTTATTCAAGGTGATATGATGCCGACTACCCGGGCCAGGCCGTTGACGGCTGGCGGGTGACATATAGGTGCGCTGTAGCGTAAAAAGAGCGAAGTGCAAAATGGGCGGCAGTAGTGTAGCGGATAGAGTACGCATTCCCGCAAAGAGTGAGGTGCAGGTTCTAGTCCCGCCTGACGCGGAAGTTTTGCACTTCACTCTACATCAATGGGTATATTACGAAGTAGTTTCGTTTTAATTTTGCTGTGAGGATGTATTTTCGCTGGTTGTTCTGTTAGAGAATTTTGTTGTCAACCTATCGCTTTAGAAAGAGCTGAATTTTTTGTTTTTGTCTGAGATTTAGCTAAGAGATGACCACCTCGCTCGTGTTTCTTGTCATTAGAAACATTCGTTGGTTGAAAAGTGTTACAATATGTTAAAAAATACGGCATATCAGGCCAATCTTACATAGTTTATCAACGAAACTACCAGGATACAGCTAAAGTACGTTACTGAACGTTACCTGAACGTTTTATCCTTGTCACCTTCCAATAGTATGACAGCTGATGAGTCTGCAAAATTTGGGATGACACATGATGTCTAGGGTTATCATTAATGATCCACTGGGGACCACCTACGTTTTTCCCATAAAGAAGTGAAAATTTTGGAACAGACTCCAATATACATTTCCATTTTTTTTCGCACCTTGTAATAAAAAGGAGAAATAAGTACCCAGTTTATAGAAAATCAGGAATAGGTAAAAAATAATCTCTTTGTTTGGAATCTAGTTCGCAGATGATATTATCAGATTTGCATAGGTTTTTTTCCTTCCTATCTTTTACGCTTTGAGACACCACGGTTACAGCTACGGCTTCTTTACGAGTGTAATCCGATGGCAATGATCCTTGAACAAGCCGGAGGTGTAGCCACCACTGGAAAAATGCGCATATTGGACATTGTTCCGAAAAAGGTTTGAAAGTTCAAATCTAATTGTATCAATTCTGATTTGACAGGTGATTTCAGATTCACGAGCGTGCTCCGGTTATACTCGGTTCAAGGGATGACGTCACTGAAGCGATGGAATTCATCAAGAAATATGATTCATAGACTACCTTTTCTTTGAGAATTTCGTTTTCAGCGGTTTTGCGTGTATAGCAGCGGGGGCATTGCCCGTCGTTGCCAGTGATTTGATCTCTTTGTTTGAGTGTTGCCGTTGACGGTTAGTGATGTTGACGTCTCGAATAAATTTTAGTTCTATTATAGAGGATAATAAGACAACTTAAAAATATATACATAAGTACAATAATAATACAATAAGAACATAAAATAAGAACGACGCATAACTGTATAACTACGATAATACTGCGATATGAATAAGTGCGTAGTGATAAACTGAAACGATATAAACTGAGGATTAATTAGTGAGTGAAGTGAACTGATAACGTGAGCTGAGATTGCGGGGCTAGACTGGGCGGTAGATCTCCGGATGCAGTTATGCTCACCCCGAGCAGGACCGAGGCTGTGCGCCAGTGGGTGATTACATACGTCGGAATGCTTCTCGTAGGCTATATACATGGACTGGAACCCATCCCCGGTGGCGGGTCAGGCAGAACCCATATGGATTTGGTCCACCGCCGTAGCCGTGAGATCCGTTCACAATGCTATGAACTTCATTAGCAACTGGTAAAGTGAGAATATAATGAGAAATAGAACGACTAGAAGTGAACTAATCAAATAATAGCAGACGGGTGACAATAGAGTCCACGGTGTGGACAGATTACGAAATTGTCCCGAACCCCGATGACACCACAGCAGCCGCCGTGGACTCAACGTTCTTCTCTCTAGGCTACCACGGCTCGCCCAGAAAAGTAGCAACTTCTCTGTTGAGGCGTTGCTACAAGTGGGTTCACTACTGATTGTATATGGGTAGAATCCCTTAACCGCGGTGATGGGCCGAGCACAGCCTAAGTGAGTCCGCTCCGCCACGGATGCGCTATGTTCCGCTCGCAATTCTCTTGAGTTCATTTGACAATTGTATGAACACAACCTTATGACATCAGTTAGGTACGCGACAACGAGATTGTGTGGGGAGAGTAATAATGGATCGATTACGATTTGAGGTGAAGTGGTCCGCATCAAGTTAAACGACCGTTCGTACGATGCCCCTTGATCGAACTGACTGTTGAGGTTGGTGGTAGCTGGGTGCCGCCCTCGCTACTTGGACCATTTTCTGTCCAAGGTCCTCGAACCACTGCGATACCACTTGCTCTATGAGGTCATGTACCATCTGCGTTGCGTAAACTATCATGTAATTCCCGAAAAGATGGCAAAACTCCATTGGGAGGATTGCTATACCCTATGATAAAAAATATTTCCTTCTATTGTAGAACGTTTTGGTAGTCATTCGATAGTTAGAACCAATTTAATTTGAATGATTATTTTATTTCTTGAATGACCTCCTTTCTTCGATGTAACGATAGAAAAAAAATTCTGTCTCACATTCAAGCAGTTCTCTACGGATAAAGGTTTTTTCATTTGCACCAATAATCATCAGATAGAACGAATCGGGTGTACCTGTCTCGAAAGAACTTTTCGGAGTGCTGTATCAGTCAGCAGAAGATTAGATCTTGGAACTGTGGGTCATTTTCGATGTTCGCATCCTTTTGACCTCTTGTGAGGAACGAGTTCTGGTTTTTTTCAAGTAGTTAATATCTCGAAAATTCTGACGGTACACTTCATTTTTGGAATGACTTCCTTAATCCGCTCTAACAGTAAAAATTAAATATCTTTTACACCCAAATATTTTCTACTGGGGGAAGTTTTTCAGCTGGACTTTCAATAACTTTTCGATAGCTTAAATTTCGACGATTTCCATAGTAATTTTGTTCTTTAGAAATAACTTTTTCTTGCACCTTAGCAGTCGAAGGATATTACGTTTTGCAGCTAGTTGATGTTGTCAAAGGCACGGTAACTTGGGGCCAATGTTGCGAAATCCCACCTTTTCTCTCTCTTTAGAGAAATCCTCTTCAAAATGAATATGTCATTTGAATCGCTGAGATATCTACCATCGACTGGTAATTGATTGTCTTTGTCTATGGAAAAGCTGAATCCAGCGAGAAATCCCTAAGTGTGAAACAGAGTGTTATTTCGATTGTTACTGCGCAAAAAGCAAGCCATTTGAGAAACAAAATACACTGATCAAAATCACTTGATTTCAGCTATCGAATGATCACTAATAACGTAGTGGAATAGGTCTTTTCTAGAAAAAACCGAGGGCTCCCGAGCGCAATCTCAAAATGCCATTGCACTTGACGGGACTTGTTCTTGAGAGGAAGGATTTTTAAGGCAGTTTGGCGTAATTCTTTTTGGAAATACGTTATCGTAAGTTCTATCAATGATAATTTAAGATTTTTTTTAGCAGAAAAGTCTGTGATAATCAAAATCTAAATGTATAAACCAAGCCTTCATGAATTAGAAAAATTGGATTGCAATTGCAAACGTATTCTTTTATCTATTAATAGACTTTACTGTGGAATTAATTCCAAACGACAAGTCTAATGTAAGAATCGGAATTTTCGAAGCTATCGATTGACTATAGAAACATCAAGAAAATAAGAGAAATTGTCCAATAACAGTTGGAAATATACTTCTTTTCCCAATGTGGTTTTTTCCTTCAAAAAAGGCAAAACTTTGGGAAGCGTTAGTGTTAATTTTTGCAACATCTGTCGTATAGGAGTGTCGTGAGTGATATTTTATCTTGTTTGGATAAGTACTTTTTCCTGAGGACATGATCAAACCGATCTTGTATGACAACACGCACCACTCTTCGTAATCAATCCGAACGTTGCGCCCAGGTGAGGTTCATAATGACCTTCATCGTCCGCAAAGAGATATACAGGATGTAGGGTTTTAAGGAGGGTTTTCATTATCACAAGATTCTTGTTTCAGGTAGTACAAGAGCCCACTACCAGACCACATGACATGTTGGCTCAAATAATAATGAAGAGATCTATTGAAATTTGAGCGTGTTCTTAATAAAACACTCGAAATAAAGGTACTTGTTTCATTTGTACTCATTGATTTGAACACTCATGAAATGAATCAGTAATGCCATCGCTATCTGCCTTGCATTGAAGATTTCTTTGTAAAATGTACCGCAACATCTTTACAAGAATTTCGCTATTCTATTAATTAATCAGTCAATACAGCAGAATAAAACAGATTCAAGGGAAAATGTAATCTTGCCAAAGTGTATTTATCTCCATCAGAGAGAACGGGAAGTTGCAATGGGAAGTTGCAATGGAGCAATGAGAAAAACAATATTACTACGCAAAAGGTTATTGTCATAACGTGGTGGGCGAGTGTGAGATAAAATACCATAGGCGTATAATTATACACTTGAAGAAACTCAAATAACAATGCCATCATACCTTTCTTTCGAGTGTTTTCTCAAGACCACGCTCAAATTTCAATTGATCTCTTCATTATTATCTGAGTCAACATGTCATGTGGCCTGGTAATGGGCTCTTGTACGGTCCAATACACGTGTTTCGCCCATACAGTCTCGTCAATCGGGCAGAACTCGTCTTCTTTTAGTCTTTCTTAGCCAATTCTCTGTGGGTGCTTCAGTCCCCACACAAAGAGGTAGTGAAGAAAAACGATTTGCACTGTAAATCAAGTGAAAGTGTCACCGATTTTATACTGTTGAATACTCGACTGCTTTTTGACTGGTATTTTCATTAATGATATACCTTACTTCGAGTATTTTCTTAGAACCACGCTCAAATTTCGATAGATCTCTTCACTATTATTTGAGTCAGCATGTCATGTGGTCTGGTAATGGACTCTTGTACAGCCCAATACACGTGTCAGACCATACAGTTTCGTCAGCCGTGCAGAACCCGTCTTTTTTCAGTCATTTTTAGTCAATCCTCTGTGGTTGCTCCAGTCCCCACACTAAGAGCTAGAGAAGACGAACGATTTGAACGGTAAATCAAGTGAAATTATCACCGAATTTTTACTGTTAAACACTCGATTGCTCTTTGGTTGCTATTTTCATAATATTATACCTTATTTCGAATTCCATCAAGTGCAAGAGACTTTAAAGAATGATGATTTAGCAGGTAAATCGTTCATCGCGCAAATACATCGAAAACTGTCGATAGGTTTGAACGTTGAAGAGTGCTAAAGGAGTAGATCGGTGTGGCAATAGAGACTTTAGTGGATCACTTATAGAGAACTCGAAAAATTCATTCATTGACTCTAATATGTCGATAACGAAAGAGTGTGAGGATCCAATTAACAATGTTCAAGTTCATGAAAATAATCTTCTCTAAGACAGAGCCTTTTTCAGCTCCTTCTTGGATGTTCAGTAAGGATGCTATCGCCTAAATCTCGGCAATCTCGTTGCCGAGCTTGGCTCTCAAAAAGACCTTAGTAGTGGATTGTAGCAACGGAGAGATTTATAGGTTCACAGGCAGCGCACATTATTTGCACGGCTGGCGTCTGTGCTTGGTCCTTGACCAGACTTTCGATACTTATTCAAAAGTATGAAAAACAGTGATTTTGAAACTGAGTTTGTTTTTGTCGCCGCCTTTATGGTGCGATTCAAATGAAAAAAAAATACTATGTTCCACACTGTGGAATAAATCCACCCGTAAAAATTCCAATATCATGTTTGTTCCACATGACATTGGATATTATAAATTCAAAAGAATATCTGAGAAATATTTCTATAAGAAACCCCACGGCTACGCTAGTTATAATGCATCACATTGATTCGCTTTGACACTGATTCGCCCGAAAGCGCGCTGTTTCATCAAGGCAATGCCAAAATCACAGAGCAAAGAAGACTAGGGAAAAGCCTGGGATTTTGAGGAAGTCAAGGTCTTGCCGCACCCAGCTTACAGTCTAGTTGCTGTGTCGTCCGATTATGGCTCGCAATCCTCTCAGTAAAATATTCTCCGCGTGGGCGCCATTTCAGGATATTTGATCAAGTTGAAGAGGCATGTCAGGAGTTTTTATCTAAAGCCCAAAGAATGGCGATTTCGAACAGATCCGGAAACTTGCAGGTCATTGGCACGAGTTCGTGGATTATGATGACCTTTAATTTGAAGAATAACAATTGCTCTTTTCAATCGATTTCTTGTATAAACTTTGAATTTTCAATTGGGTGTTACTTTTACCTCAACCTAATATTTATTCGATATCAGAAAATCGCTTTGACCAAGTTATCACTCAGTGTTGAAGTATTCTTTTAGTTGCAATTCAATAACTAAGCAGGACATTCTAACAGTCGTTTATTCTCTTTTTTAACATAGTTACGTGATGTTTCTATTCTGCCGTTCATAACATATTATAGTTCATTAAAAAATTAATTTTCATTGCTGTCGACGTTGAACGCATACTTGCCCTCGTTTGCTATCCACGCTAAGCAACCACCATTTCCTAACATTCTAAGGATTATGCCTGGAAAGTCAACGCGGTTCTGCAGTCCACAAATGGTTTTTGTTTTCTAAGCAGGTGATTTAGCGTTCCAGAAAGATTTCAGCAATAATCATAATTCTACAGAAATGCCAAAAAAACTCACATCGGGTTCCGAATGCCTCTGAACCATTGATGAAGAGTATAATGAAAACCTTGCTGTACATTTCGCCAAAGTCAAGTTCAGTTTCTAACTAATCGAGTTTTGTAGGATGTTGTGAATTGTTATTATCACGTTCGTTCCCATGGGATATTGCGACAGTAGTCGTTTTGTACTCATCAGAATCTTCGTCCATGTACATATGTCCACCGAATTCAAGGACAGAATTCTCAAATGTATGGCCAAACACTTTACTGTCGCGTCTTTGTTTATGCTCACAGTGTACCTCAACTGCGCAGGGCTTCAATGCGCCTTCAGATAGTCTCGTGTCTCTAGCCTCTTCACAACTCGGTGTGTAGAATGCATCCTGCACAACTTCATTTTGACAAAGATGAGTACCGCTACGGCTTCACCCGGATATTGTGGGGGAGCGATGTGAAATGATTCATGATTTTAAGACAGTTCAATAGCGCACTTTCTTGCGAACATTTCGGTATGCAACATGCCTATAGTTGCTTTGAGATGGAGCCATCTTGGGAACATATTCTCTTGCCACCCATGCACGAATGGCGCGTAGAGGAAAATGCTAGCGAAGCGGAGCGCAAAATTAACGGAACTTCCTGTGGACAGCCCAAGCGCGAGTGATCCTCCTGACTGTTCGCTCCAACTTGACTGATGAAATGAAGAATTATGTTTACATTCGACTGTTCTTATACACCTCTCTCTCAGAACACTATAAAATCTAAAAACATATCTTGAGTTTTTCAAGATTGTTCTGCATCATTGAAAACGCGTTTGTTGCTTGTCATTGAAATGTAGTATTTTATGGTACTGTTCCACTATGGCGGCGCCACTTGAGGCCTCCGGTGAAAACAAATTGTTTGCTTTTGCAAAACGTTCCTGTAGTTTATCGATACCTCAAATCAAACGAATTTTCAATGGCATGTTTAATTTTTGAAATAGCTTATATTTTGGCGCCGTACCAGTCAAGATAAGAATTTGATTCTCATTCGAAAATTTCTCACTGGATAAAAGTTTTACTGTAATGAATTTATAATCGTTAAATAGAGAAAATCTCGATTATAATGGTATGTTTGGCTTTCGGAAAGGACTTCTTCTAGCTTTGTAACGACCGAAAAAATGTTGGGTCTCACAATCAGTGGGCACATGTAGTCGGCTAGGGTGTGCATACAGCCGTACTAAAAAGCTATTTTTGGAGAGCAAACACATTTTCTTGATCAGAAAGATTTGCTCTATCTAATGTTCAAAATTTTGCTATTAGGAAAACTTTTATCAGGCGAAAAATACATAATTCATTTTGACTGGCACGGCGTCATTTGCAAGCAATATGAGAAATAAAATATACCATTGAAATTCACTTGATTTAAGCTACCACATATTCGTACATTCGTCAGATAACAGCAAAGAGTACGCTTTCACAGAAGACCTTAAGGGGCATCGCCATAATAGATCAGTACCTATTTTAGCGCACTTTTGTACTGATTGAAGTCATGCAATTACGGCGAATTTCCACTGCATGGATACAAAGTTCTCAAATCTACGACTGTGTAATCACTTCGACATATTATCAAATTGTTATGAAACTATTTTTGAACGAAAGTTTGCCGACTGTGATTGCGGTGAAATTGGTCCCTGCTCCTCGGAAAGTATTAAGCACCTTGATGTAGCTTACGGCAACAATTTTGAAGCCGCTAATGGAAGATAATCCCTTGAACTACTCGAATAACAATGCATGTGCTTATCATATGGGAATCATTGAAAAGATGAAAGATCTGGATGAATGGTTGAGACATGTAGTCAATGAGCGGAGCCGGGATCGTCATCACGCCGTCTATTCAACACCTCTCTTACGCAGGAATAATGACCAATTTCAGCAGCAGTCATTGCGAATATGATAAAAGTTGTATCTTAAACAACAAGGAGGCTATTTAGAGTAAATGTTCGGCCAATATGAAGCCCTGAAACATCGTCAGAACCGGAATCTGTATAAAAGGATATACTAATTATCTGCTCGTCTGAAGTCGAGGCAGTTCATTACAACGTAACGAATCTTTGGCAAAGTACTCACAACGGAGATTCTTTAAGACGGCGATAAAGTGGGCAAAGAATTGAAAAATTTACTTATGCAACATTAGTTAATCAATCGAAGTGCCTAGGCGAAAATTAGAATGATTTAGAATCTGAAACTCTCTTTTGCGGTAGATTGATGCCACGAATAGTCAGTCACCTACAGTCAAAACATTTCCTGTCACCAATACGTAACCACTGACAAGTTCGTTCAGGCTACAGGTTACATCACGTATAAAAGCTCTCTCGCAAAATTTATTCTCTCAGTGCTCAGTTAGCCAACAGCACCTGCTTCTTCACTGCCCCCCCCCCCCAATTCTTAAGGTTAGTAGACCAACAAATAAGTCACACCACGTATCTCAAAATATTTATAGGTTTTTGTCATCGTCTAAGTGCTATAATCTGCTTATCAAATTGCTTCACTCTTCATTTCTACGATAATTATAGAAATCGGACGGAATTAGCGGTATAAACGTCAAGGTTGTTTACAATAAACATATGATTTATAATTTCGTCACTCTTACATATGTTTCAGCAATGGTTTTTTCCAGTGCCATATTATATTGTATCACTGTCAGGGTCATTTTTTGTTCTTTATTTGAATAAAAAAGATAAAGCACAAAGCTCTCGGCGTTGATCGATCCCTGAGGGATGCGCCATGCATTCGACTTCAATTTTCAGCATCGTTTTGAAGTGATTGGATGCATATTTGGCCTTTACAATGACTCGCGGTGGCCTCTCGCTGTATCGAGCCAGTGGTGCTTATCCTCTCAGACAAGTCTGAGACCAGTCTGGTACCAATTTAGCAACGCCGGAAGGACGGATGGCTTAGTGAACCATGAGCGCAGGATCGAACCATTGACCTTGTAAGCGACGCGTGCACCTTTAACCACTGCGCCGCATGCGCTCTTTATGTGAATAATGTATAACAAGAGATGTATTTCTGGCAATTGAAAAAAATTCATCCCATCGACTGTGTTTGAATCTCGCTATAAACATCCGATATAGTCTGTGAAAATGTTTAAAACCTTACCTAGGTTGTCACTGCAGAGCTATACGTATGTTTCGGAGGAGTCGCTCTCTTCATTAGTGGCCTACGGCCCACACTGAAGCCTATTTATAGCAAGGACGGGAGATGTTGTTTATGCTGATAACCATGATATTAATCACCTCAAACAACGTCTCTCCGTCCCTGCTATAGAGTAGAGTTCAGAATGGGCCGTGGGCCGCTGGTGAACATGTACAATCGCCATCCTCCAAGTGAGAATACTGTAATCTGCTTTACGGTTTCTCTGACACTTTTCTATTATACAAGGTTTTTTGGCGGAATTTTCTGCTGAACAAAGATCTTTTACTAGACCATCAGTAACCATTTAATAGCTCAAGTTTGTACAAAATCAAAAATGCACTTGATTTCTAGAAAGGCTTTCTAACAGCGTTGTAATACTACGAAAAATTATATTACACACGCATTACAAATCATCGCGTTTATTCTTGGCCGGACAAAGCTCTTTATATGAGCTATTACCAACCATTAGTTAGTCTGAATCTCGGAAAATTCAAAACTATGGTTGATTTCTAGAAAGCAATCTTACAGCGTTCAGCAGATAAAGTAAAAGTGTACACACTCGTCGTGCTTATCGCGCGGATTTACGTAATTTATATGAAAGTCTAATCTTCGTTCAGTAGCGATTTCGAAGTTTCTTTTTCTATTTTCCTTCGAAAAAAACTTTGCTCCATCTTTCTATGAGTTTATGCTGAACTCGCCAACAAACCTGTGTCTAAGTAGCCTAGGCCTAGGCACGAAAAATATCTGAACCTGTAGAGGAAACATTACAGTGTCGGAGTCTTATGTTTTATTATAGCTTATTCTAGGCGGGAAAAAATAATAACTTAAATAACAGGATTCGCTCTCCACGTTTGTTTCGCTCTTATACGGTCTACCGATAGCGTGGCGATTTACAGCAACTTACACACTATAGCCGACAAGCAATGCGCGGCGTAATCAAAGCTTGGCCTTGCTTTCCCTACTACAATGCAGTAATGCAGTCTTCTCAAAACCATAGTACTCGAATCGTCAAACTTACTCTACCGAATGCTTACCAGTAGTAAATCTACAATACCAATTAAGAGAGTTCTCAATGAATTGCCATTGCACTTAGTGTACAGCATCATTTTTGACAAATTATTCGTGCTTTTGTGAAATATGTAAATAAATTAAGATAGCATTCGAATATTCAATAATAATTCGAAATATGACATTCCTCAAGCATCTGATTTTTCTCTCAAAAACATGCAGCTTCAGAGAAAGCAGGGGAACCAATTGGGAGGGTTGGGAACGGCAACAATATTCCGAGCATTTACTAATTTACAAGAAACCTTTTTCGAAAAATTTTATTGGGCACTGGTTTGACCAACAGATAACTATCAGCAACAACAACAACTACTACTACCTTCTCACTTCAGCCAAATGAGGTATGCCTCTGATATCTGGTTAACTATTCACCAAATGGTGTGGTAAAGCCCGATCATTGTATACCTCATGGGTTAAGGAAATCCGAAATGGGTTGAATACAAGCTGTAAAGTAATTTCAAATGTTAATAGCCGTGTGCTTATATTCCGGATCACAGTTACGCATGCTACTAAATAAGAGCATACATATTATTCACATCCACAGAACAATGCAGCAAGGCTGGAGGCCAGTTCACGATACCTCCCATAAGCTTTCATTTGCTTGATTTAGAAATGGGCAAATCAATTGTTGGATTGAATCTGCATACACGAAATGACGCGGACATACGCAAGCATGAGAACTTGTACAAAATTACATAAGACCATTTCAAACTGGATCGACGAAGATAGGAGTTTTCTGTACATAAACTAGTTGTTTTGAGGATTTACCAACTAGCTTTTGCTCCTCTTTAAGCTCCAATCGGCCACATGAGAACACATTAATTGCCATCGTGACCAACTGACTAGGGATCTTTCACTGAGATGTGTCGATTGGATAAAGGGACTCCGTGTTCACTAATCCGTTAGCCATGCGTGATGCGTTCGACTCCATTAAGCATCGCAGAAGTTAATTACTTTATGCTTGACAATATAAAACCATTTATGATAGCTTCTCAGCATATTATACCAGGTTTTCCTAATTTGCCACACAACACATATTCCGATTAGAATTAGTGAGCATTCGTTAAGCGAATTCAGATTGCCGACTACTATTCTTTTTCCTTGAGAAGCGCATGTGGCGCAGTGATCAGAGGTGCTCTGCGTCGCACTCGAGGTTAATGGTTCGATCTCGCGCTCCTGGCACACCAAGCCATCCATTCCTCTAGGGTCAATAACTTGGTACGAGACTGGTCTCAGATTGTCTGGGAAGATAAGCTGCACTGATTCGATTCAGCGGAAGGTCACCGCGAGTCATTCTAAGGGCCAAATATGCATTCGATCACTTCAAACGAAGTTAAAAATTGAAGAGCAATGCATGGCGCATCCCTCAGTTATTAATCAACGGTGAGAGCCTATTTTTATTTTTACTTTTCTTTACTCTTTTTTGAAGCATTATTATGTGATTAACACCTGTAATGATTATCGTCCTGCTGATCGTTGAGTGACTCGAGCAGGTACGAGTAAGCTGTCATTTTCCACCTCATCAACTGTATTTGAACCTCGCTTTAGAAGTTCAGTGTAGCTTGTGAGAATGTTTAGAGCTCGAAACATTCTCACAGGCTATATTGAATGCCAATGATGTGGAGTGCTGGGCAAAAGCACTTGAGTCAGCCGGGATTCGAACCCAGGTCTCACTCTTTTGGGAGTATATGCTAATCGTTGCACCACCGACACGTAGCATACGCTCCCCGGAAAGAGTGAGATCTGGGTTCTAATCCCGGATGACGCAAATGTTTTTTTCACAGCACTCCACACTGTTGGGTAAATATAAGGTCATACCACCGCAAGAGGCGGTCAAGTAGTGAATTTTGATATAATGAACGCCATTTTTCTCAATTAGTTACAGGAGTAGTCCAGTGAGTTCTCTTTGTAACACGTACTCGTTGAGCTTTACATCTTTCAAACTGTCATTTTCTAAGAAACTTGCGCAAAGTTGGTAATTTTTCTCAAAATTGCTGACGTATCGGCAACTTCCACCCCTCTCAGAGTTGTTTACTTACATATATGAGAATCGCCACTGGTGTGTCGTCACTCACTACGAATTCTTTATCATATAATGTATTATTACATTTAATATAATTAATCCTATAATATCAAAATTGTAAAAGTAGTGTCACAACAGCAATATACCGAATAATTCAGTGATTTGAATAAGATTATGATAGTAAACAGCTTTTCCCGGAATGTAGATGTATCATACTTAACTATACATAATCATTCAGTTGATAGTTTTTGTCCAAAATAGATCTAATGGAAAAATCAATCCAAATGTCTACTAACTATTGAAAAAACCATCCGTCGTGTGCAAAGTAGCCCAGGAGGTTTTATTCTCGCCTTAAGGAATCATTGAGCGTTATATCATTCTTCTATATGGCCATCGGGTCTGGTGTCATCCTGCCGTACCTTTGACATTCCGAGTAGTTCAGTCCATAACGGCTTTTGCCTATAAGTCGTTGGAAACGCATTGCATGTGCGTCCCAGGTGATTTTATATAAGTTGAAGTGTAGAACGGTTTCGGTTATTTGATCACTGGCATAGATTGAAGACGAAAAGATAGGCATGGAGCTGGGTGTTCTTTTTGTTCTTCACCACATCTTCAATGCCCTCAGAAGCTCTTCAAACCTCTCGCTTTCTCCTGCTGAGCAGCGGAGTTGAGTCGCTTATCATATTGACTCTCCAGCCGAGATAGACGTAACTCGGAGAAATTCAAATAGCAAACTTTGATGGACATCCAAAACGAATCCGCTTCTCCTGAACCTTGTTTCTGTGAGGTCTGATCAAGGACCAATTTCTCCATAAACGTTGCCGAAATCGCTCAACATTCTTTCCGCTCGGCTGATCTTGGAGCTGGAAGATTGATGTCATCAACAAAGTGAAGATTGTAATTATTGTCGACCATTGATGTTCGCCCCCATCTTGTCTATTTTGATGTTCTGAAAACGTTCGATAGCGCTCCAGTGAATGATTTGGACGAGACGGTCTCTCCTTGGAGAACCCATGTTCATGCGTTGATGGTGATGTCGCTATGCATTGGAGACATGTCGTTTGCGAAATTTTTATACAGTTCATGAAGAATTCCTAAGTGTTGAATAAAGACGCCATAGTTATCCAGAGCTTTTAGAAACTTCTTTTGTTTCATCGGAGTCGAACGCTTTTTTTTTACCGTGCAATGACTAAGCGGCACCTTTCGTGACGTGTCGCGCGACGTCAACTAGCACTCAGCTACAATAATGGCGGAGCATGTCTCGTGGAAAAGCAGGCATGGACAGCCAGGCAAGCATGCACAGATAATGGCGGTATTGCGTCGCGTGGGAAAGCAGACACATCTCGTGGGATGGCGACGGCGCGACTCCGCCTGCTCACTAACGTCGGTCCTCAAAGGGTTAAATCGATGAAGATGAGAGAACGAGCTTTCTTGTACTCTCACGATACTTGAATCAGTCAATGTGAATATCAGATATGTAAAGTAGGGGATTTCCCTCAAAATATCTCACATATATCTAAAATGACAAGTTCATGCGGTAAAGTCTTGCCTTTTGTTTGAAGATTTCTTGATTGGATTATGTAATACTTTGGCAAATCGAATCTGGATTCCGGTAGTGGATAGATCATCACTCTTTTTTGCAGTATACAACTTACTACCATTAACTTTTTCGTTACAGCAGTCTTGCAAAGATTTTACCAATTTGTCAAGACGGGCAATCACTTATTGGTGCACTCCTATGGCCGCTTCATAGAACTGTGAGACTTTCGGAACGGCAGCGATACTCGGTGCTGGTTTAAATCTGTTTGTGGCTCCGTATATAGATTTTTAGTCTTCTCTCTCAATAAAGGTTTAACACGGTATTGGAAAAGATGGGAATTGAGCCACGATGGTGAGAAACATGAGTTTACTGAAATATTATTTCCATCAAGCATGAAAGATGAAAGGTGTAGTTATAGGCTTTCAGGCATCTAAGGACTCTTGAGAGGCATTAGTCGAAGTTTCTTTTTTATGTCATCTTTTTGAACGTTCAGTCACTAGTTCGTTTACTTCATACAAAAATAACTAATGGCTCTATCACAAGTGCATATTAGTTGTGGTCCACTTGCATTCACTATAATATACTGCTTTGTATTGGATGGTAGGCTATTTCTTAATTGGTCAGTCATTTCTTCTCATAAGCCGGTAACCTATAATAGGAAAGGGTATTTTAGGAAGAGAATTACTAGGCTGGCTGCTTCTATCGACTTAGAGAAGTAAATTTGTCTGAACTTCCATACTAATACAATCTTGGCATCGAGGGGAACTAGATTAAAAACTTAGTTGTAAATCTAAAACGTATATTTACTACAAACTAATAGAATACCCTTGTTCAGTGCTAATCATAGTCCACAAGCACTTGCCAGTATATTTTGCTTCCTATCTCCGAATGTCGCTTTTGATCTTCTCCAGGCACAGATAATCAGCGATTTCTTGGATTACAAAGCATACATGAGGTTGGTGACGAATTTTTCTAGTAAATTTGACTCGATGCGGTACGAAAACTCGCACTGCGAGCACGAACGATTGTCGAAAATCGACTGGAGTCAGTCCGGTTTTGAAGAGGTAGAAATTTGGAAACATTGGCCGAATAAAACTTGTTACCACCGTCGTGTTCGCAGAATAATTCATCAAGAAATACTTTTTTCACAATGCTATTATTTACATCGAGGGCCTCGGTCGTGTAGTGCTCAACACGTGAGCCCCGAAAAGGGTGACCGTGAGTTAGAAACCACTTTTTCAAGTTAGCTCGAATCTTGGCATTCTTGTGGTTCTTTTGTTTTCACGGAATATTCAGAAGCTTAATATCTAAATTTTCTAGCTCTATTAAAATTATGATTAGACTTCGTTTAATCACAGTGATGTAAGCTGAAACAAAATAAGTGAAAGAAAGCTAAACATCGAAGGAATTTCGTGACTTAACTCATACAGGTGGCGACCTTAGTAAATAATGAAAAAAACAAATAGTGTTCTGCCGCATTCATAATAGCTTTTCAAAATACATATCCAGTATGCATGGGAACCACTCCTAGTAGCCTTACATCGAAGGTTTTGTTACAATGAAATTCTGTGCAGATCCGTTATCGGAGAGGATTTTTCAATAGACCTTTTTTTACTGGACAAAGACTTTCCATTGAATTATCACTGACCATCCAAAGTCTCAAATCTCGGAGATTCAAAAATGCACTTGTTTTCTCAAAAAAGGTTTTTTACAGCGTTTTTTTTTGTGTGTAAAATTGTAGAATAAACTTGAATATATCGTTTTAACGGGTCTAGACTTTCCATTTTCACTTCATTTTGCAAATAAAACCCGCTGTGAAGCCTAAGCTTATGCACGAAATCATATGGACATGTAGGGGAAATCTTGGAGTATCAGAGTCACTGATTTCATCTGAAGTTTTCTATCAAAGGAAAGAAAAATTCCAAATTCGAAAAGAAAAGTCGCACTCGATTTAGGAATCCCATATCGATTCACAGTCTTTCAAAGCCTAGCCGACAAGCAATACGCGCTGTGTGTTTGACACAATTTATGTTACTGGGTACAGTGCAGTAAGAGAATCTCTTCAGAAAATAAGCAGTTTTAGTATCACCAAGATTTGCGGTATCAAGTGAGGGCTAATAGTTGGAGGAAATTGCTCTGCGCTCTTAAATATACACTTGCTTGGAACACAAATCCTTTTTTCCATCGCTACGGCGCTGTTGAAGGCTTTTCCAAAATACGAGCGCACTTACAAATATGCCGAGATTTACGTTCTTGAAAAACCCTTAATATCGCAAAAGAAAAGCTCTGCTCAGCAATATATACGTGCGGTAACGTGTCGCGTGTACAGCGAAATTTCAATTCCTATAACGGTGTAGAAAAACTTCTCTATAAAACAAGCAAATTTTTGAATTTGAAAAGATTTAATTTTCTGAATGGCTGCGAATAGTCCAGTGGAAGGTTTGTCCAGCAAAAATGGTCTCCTTGAAAAACGCATTATGATAACGGAATTGTACCGCAATTTCGAGTGGATTATAAAAGCTTATCAAAGTGCAATTCTTGCGCGACGGCGTACAAGCGTTTAGAATCTAACTGATTTAGGGATTCTAGAAAAATCAATTGAAGATGTCATAAACTGTATTTGAGCTATCATTAAGTGACTGCAGGATCTTGCTAAACACGCAAACATACAAACAGTGATGGGATCTCAGAAAAAGTGGGTATGCTGGATCTACACGTGTTTTCTCTCAAGGATTCTAAGAACAAAATATTCAGTGAAAAACTGTTTTTATGCGAAAATGGTCTACTACGTTGAATCTTTTTGTTTTCCATGCTAATGACTTCTCTACAGTCACTAACTTCTTCCAAGTCACTTTCGGCACAGGAGCCTGCTAATAACATCTATAAAGCTGAACAATGGTTGAGAGAAAAACAAAGCTATGGTGATGCAGTGGTAAGGAAATACGTGAGTCGCGGCAAGGGTAATCGCGGTTGAATCCACCTCAGCTTATTAGTTCTGCTCGCATCTCAACATTCTCGTGGTTGTATTTCTCATAATACTTTGCCATGGAAACTTATATAAGTTCATATTCAAAAAGACTGTCGTACTCGAAAGCTAATTGCAGTGCGTATCTCACTCAATCAGAACAAGTGTAAAACTTTGAGCACCCTTGAGACGTATTCATGATATTTTCACTTTAACCTTCCACAGAAGAAGAATACGCAGTAAGTAAAAGATGAAACACTGTGACCTCTACTGTAGCTTCAGCTTTAATATTTACAAGTCGATTTGTGCTCCTCATATTATTCCTGTTGGTGGGCTACTGCCAGATCAAAACATAGCTGAGAAAAAGGCAAAGCGATGGCCCAGGTTAGTGTAATAAATGGTATGAGAGGTATCAAAAAGGGCAACTGGGGTAAAAGTCCACCTGAGGTCCCGAGTTTTGCTCTTTAACAACAATCTTGTGATTAGAGTCAGGTCATCACACAAGTGATTAAATGTGTTCCCTTTAACGGAATAAAAAAGAAAGACGATAAAGTTTGGAAATCGTTGTTGAATTCTGATGATCGACGCTACACAGCTGCTATATCCCATTCCAGATCGTCCAGTCATAGCATGATTTTCCCTTTATAGGAGTGCTGCCATTGGATGCGATTTTTTGTGCACCAAAATCAATATTCATTTGATGATCAGTTCGCAAATACACGACGAGCTGGTTTTATGAGACCATCATTCTATTGTTGGATTCGATTTTTGTGTTTAAAAGAGTTTTTTTATTGGCTATAAATGGCAAACGCTGAAAGACAAAGTGTTAGGGTCAAATTGTTCGGCGTGTGCATTGTGAGCTGGACATCAAGTCGTGAAAGCTCAAGAGTGCTATGTGCACTACAATATTCATTCTGTCTGAAAATACCATAATTCGAGTGAGAACGTGTTATGCTTGCAGAGCTGGCCGATATTCAATATGTTCGTTTTCATGTGTTCATTATGTCACCCTCACCTCACAATTGTATACGAAAATTTTCATCTAGTTTGACTTCCAAATCGATCTATGTATAATCTTAGTGTGATTATTCAATGTTTGCTTTCAACATGGGGAGCGCAGTGGTAAATGATGTGTCTCAAAAAAGCGAGGTAGTAAGCGATGCTTTAGTTCGATCCCTCGCTACGACATTCTCCTGCAATCAATCAAGTGAATGCCTAGAAACGCCTTAACGCGCTAACCTCCAAGATTGCGAGGAGAACCTCTTCCACTAGCATTCTATGACATCCACTAGGGAGACGAAATCCGAAAGCAGCAGCCGATGCAACACGAGAAGTATTCGAAGACCTCTGTGGAGGCAGATGAGCGCGAGACGAATCCAGCGCAAGAAATGCTGCGATCGCGCAGAGTAGATTCTGATGACGGGTCGAGCAAAATAAAATGAAAAATGGAGTGATATTTTCTCGGCAATGAAACCTCATAGCAGTAGGGTTGATCAGCCGAATGCCATGTGATACTGATGAGGCTTGCGAGGAAGCCGAAACGTACATCCACAACTAGAGACGCCATACCAGACCTCTGAGAGGCTTAACCGCAGGCGGCGCCGCGCCGTCGTTGGGCAGCAGTCAGGCGGGCGGCATCTGCATGCCTCTGCATGCATGTCTGGCCGTCTACCTGCTATCCCACGAGGCGCGACCCCGCCATTACAGTAGCTGAGTGAGATTTGGCGACGCGCAGTGAGCATCAAAA
The DNA here is from genome assembly GCA_019055375.1 of Parelaphostrongylus tenuis. Lineage (NCBI taxonomy): Eukaryota > Metazoa > Nematoda > Chromadorea > Rhabditida > Metastrongylidae > Parelaphostrongylus > Parelaphostrongylus tenuis. Next base: position 152,751 of record JAHQIW010007074.1, on the reverse strand, counting down.
GGACTTTTATTTATGGCGTAATGGTAAAGATGCTCTACCTGATCATATACTATGGAAAGAGTATTCTTCTGGGTCCCTTTCGGTCATAAGGCGACAAATGAAAGACAAAAAAAGACTACTTTGTGAACCGGCGACGTAAGGCTGTAGAAAGAAAGCTCAGCTTTCGAATGAAATACTCCTACGAAAAGTTCCTGTACGGCTGATAAGGTCGGCTTTTTATTTGTCTCTTGACAACCGAAAAGAACCCAGCATTCCCGATAATCGACTCGTTTCTTCGCGTCAATCCTCCACTAAAGTCTTCGAACATTTCGCGGGTTATTTCGAGCTGCTTAAGGATTTCGTTTTCGTCATGAATGACGTAGCAACCCGGTCGGGTGAATCTCGTTGAACTTTAAGAGGAATCCGAACTAAGGCGTCCCATGAACCGTTCGCTGAGTAATTGCAGGAGGTGATGGGAAGAGGTCGAACCAGCACCTTGCCTCGTCGTGGCCTGCATCACCAATCACTCGGCCACAAATCCTCAGAATAAACAAGTAGGTTCTTTTTGATTATAATGAAATAAATAGAAAACCCATTTCATTCGCTGGAAAGGGACTTTCATAGAAGTATTAGTGCCTCGTGCCATTGGAAAGCTGAGGCTTGACGCTACAGCCCCACGTCGCCGGTTTTTCAAAACACTCTCATACAACGATGTAGCATTCAGAAAAAAATTATGTTTCATACCCGCTGTGCGCCCACATTTCCAAACGCATGAATTCGCTTGAAGCACGAAAAACATATCAACGTGTAAAGGATCTTCCGTAGTATCAGAATCATACGTTTTCATCTGAAGTTTCTGTCGATGGGTTAAGAAATCCCCAACTGAATAACAATATTCCAAACGCAATCGATGGCCTCGCCTCTGCCCCGCCCCCTCCCCTCCAATCCCATGGACTGGCCGATAAACAAGGCCGCCGAAGATGTGAAACTTGGTCGAAATTCCTTGCTGCTAAACGGTATTTACAGAAATTAAGCACAACACTGGAATCATTGGAACTGGAATTTACGACATCGAACCATTACTAATATTCGACGGAAAGAGCTTTGTCCGACGAGATTCAAGGCACAAAAGTCTTCTTACTCCTAAAGCGCTATCAAAAGAGCTTTTTCAAAAAGCAAGCATATTTTTGAGTTCTTCGGAACTTATGCTATCGAATGAGTATCAGCACTCGAAGAATGGAGTTTTGGCCAGCGAAATATGAAAGAGATAAGGAAAAAAACACGCGACTTTGAGAAACATAATTTATTTTGGATTTTACAGTGTTATGAAGGGGTCTTTTCGAAAACCGCCTACGTAGGGCTGTAGCCAAAAATCTCAGCTTTCGAATGATTACCAACACTTGTAGGAAAAGCTGCTGTTCGGCGAATGAGATCAATTTTCCATTTGATCCCTTATAATCAGAAATCAATAAGTATTTCCTCATTAATAAGCTAACAACACGGTGTCGATGGAGAACTTGGCTTGGTTCTAACATGTTGAGCATCTTCGCCTTCTTCCTAACGCGACACGAGATCCGAACTCCAGCCTCGTCGCCACAACATCCCGAACACATCCACTCGGCCAGGACACCCGTACAGATGGAGCGGAGCTCATGAGGCTCCTGTGACCGCGGGCCATCATCACCGACGTGGTGCACGAGGTGGGGTTTTCGTCCGACGTCACGCCAAATGACGCGGTCACGCGCCACCTGAAAAATAAACATCGACAGCAAGTGCCCGGCTATTTTCGAACCGTGTTCTGCCCTCGTCCACCTAGACCCTTTCAACCTGGTCAACTCTTGCGTTACCGCTGGTAAACCATCGCTAACCCTTGTCAGGGTTTTTTCTGAGTTTTGGTTATTTTGCGTTGTTTCAGGGGTTTCCCCTATCAATCTCCTGGTATTATCTAAATTATAAAAGGGGTTATTATTGATTGGTAAACTTCGGTTAAGGGAAAGTCCCTTTTCTGGGTGTTTATAAATATTATTGATTAGTTTTAGACGTATTCCAGTAGAGATGACGTTGATTTATTCACTTAAAACTAAAGAAATAGGAAATAGCTCAGGGTTACTATTGCCCATTTTGGGTTACTCGTCAGTAGACCCCATATTAGTTTCAGGTCGATTCGTAGTTGGATTCCAGCGGGTTTTTTATTTTTTCAGGGGTTTCCCCTATCAATCTCCTGGTATTATCTAAATTGTAATAGGCGTTATTATTGATTAGTGATATCGGGGTTAAGAAAAAGTCGGTTTCATGGTTGTTTTGTGAATGTTATTGATTAAATTTTGGCGTATGCCAGTAGAGGTGACGTTGATTTATTCATCAAAAAACTAAAGAAACAGAAAATGAACGAGGTCAGGGTCAGTGGTTTGTTGTGGGTTAGACTTCAGTAAACTCCTTACTAGTTTGAAATTGAGTCATTGTTCGGTTCAAGTTATTTTCTGTTGTTCAAGGGGTTTTCCCTGTCTAGGGTCTAGTGGTACTGGCTAGATCATAAAAAGGCTTGTTATTGATCGATAATGCCGTGGTGAGAGAAATCGGTCTCAAAAATAGCTTAGCGATGTTATTGATTAGTTATCGATTGGTTTTAGACCAGTATCCCAGTAGAGGTGACGTCACTTCATTTATTTAGAGTCAAATAATACTGTTTATTGCCGTTAAGATGGTGAAGAGGATTAAGGTTCCAGTGATTTCATCTCTGTACCTTTCCCGGTGGTTGGTCGCCGCTTTTCCCTTGTTTCGAACGAGTTTTCTCAAATTTCACCAGTTTCTTATCATTTTAGCGGCTATTCCTATTGATCTCGTGATATTAGCTAAATCATAAAAGAAGTTATCATGAGCTGGTAGTCCGAGATCAAAGAAAAATAAGTTGTCAAGATGTTCTGGGGGTGGTTTGCTAACCCTAAGATTCCATAGATAACAGCGGTCTGGGCTGAGAAATAGTACTTATTTAAGAATTCCAGTGTTTTTTTTTTACTAGCTTCGTTAACTTGGCGGTTTTTATTAATTCTTATTCTTGAAAAGATAAAAAAAAGACTATATAAAACTTTCATCATTATCGAAACCGCGCGTGCTTGCGCGTCATTTTTTGCACAAGTCAAACCGCTCTTATCTTTGGAGTTTCGAATTCCATAGATAAGAGCGGTCTATGCTGAAAAATAAGTTTTATATCGATTGTAATCTAGACGACGCTGATTTATTCACATAAGTCTGAATAAATGAAAATCTGGAGATCGTTTTAACGCGTCTTCTTCCTCTTCTAAACAAGCAAAATCAGGTATGCCTGGTTATTATTTTTGAGCCACGCATGTCAGTGGTCTGTTAAGGAGGGCTGACCTATAGAGCCCGATACACGTGTTTCGATCTTGCGATCTCGTCAGTCGGGCAGTTACCCTTTCTCGTCTTTTGCCAATCCTGTGTGGGTGCTCCAGTCCCCACACTAAGAGTTAGCGACGACAAATTTTTTTCACTCTATATCCAGGGAAATTACCACCAAACACAGAGTGCTGTACACTCGGTTGCTTGTGGCTAGTATATTCAACGTATCATGTCTTTTGTTTCGAGTGTTTTCTTAAGACCACAGCTCAAATTTCAATATGCCTGGCATTCATTTTTTGAGCCACGTATGTCAGTGGTCTATTTTAGAGGGCTGACTGAGATATGAAATACAAAATCAGGTAGTTAGTCGGTTGAGAAGGGTTAGGTCTTCAGTTTCTACTCATCTCTGCTCGTCCCGATCACAACTAATCATTTGGTGATTGCTCGAGTCTTACTTGACGGTAGTCCTATACTGGTTTGGAACCGAATACCAGCTGAATGTCAGTCATTTCTATCGTTTTAGAGGTTCACCGGCCAATCGCGTAATATTAGCCAAATCACAGAAGGAGTTATCATTATTGACTTGCCGAAGTTAGTGGAAATTCAGTTTCGAGAGTTTTTAAGGATGTTATCAATCAATCTTGCAAATATTACAGCAAACGTGATGTTAATTTCGTTACTTGAAACGAATCATGACGGGCTAGTTTCCCAAATATTGGTAAAGGTCAAGGCCCTAGTACTTTAATCTCTATCCGTTCCCTGGAGGAGGAGGAGAAGGAGGAGAAGGGGGGGGAAGGGCCACGCCTCAGTAAACCCTAACCAAACCCAGTGTGTGCGGATCAAAAGAAGTCGGTTGTTTAGAATGTTTTAGGCATGATTTTGATTAATTCTAGACGTATTTCAGTAGAGGTGACGCTAACACATATGCTTAAACTTGGGTAATTAAACCTAAGGCGTTATGACAAGGGGAGTACTGTATCACCTCTATATGGCTTGCTCATCTACTTATCTTGGTATATATGAGTTATACTCGTTAGTAAACTCCTTACTAATTTGGAGTTGTCCAGTGCCAAGTGGTGATGTTTTGTCTGTATTCCCCACTTAGACCTGTGATTTTCGTGGAAAACTTGGTATTGATAAGTTTTTCTAAGCAGTATTGATTGGTTGTCGATCTCTTTCAGCTTTCGATTAACTTTAAACCTGAGAAATATATCGTTTTCTATCGTCAGGACTTGTTTTTTAGGAGTCAAATCCGAGGCTCCGATGCCTCTTTGTCCGTGGAGTCCGGTAGTTACTCGACAGTAAATCACCTTGTAAGATTTTCTGAATGGAATGCCAGTTTCTAAACACTAATGTTTCAGCTTTAATCTCCATTTATTCCCGTGATTTTCATGAGAAACTCTAAGAGTTTCCATCGAATTTTGTAACGCGATTCTGTTGGGAAAACGCCATTTTTTCTTGAAATATGGTCAGAATTTTCTCCAGGTCGATGATGAATGGTTCAAATTGTTCATCTCTGTAGTTGGAAATTACCTGTAAAACCGGGAGAGTTACATATCAATTGAAGACTGTCAGATCGTTTTGTCATCTCGTCGGTCTCTTTTAACTCTTATTAGATATTTAGGAAATTCTCGTTTTCTCTCTTCAGAGTTTGTTCTTCAGAAGTTAAATCAGACTCTCTGTTGTTAGATTTAACTTTTGATAACAACTCTGCACAAATAACACTTAAAATCGTATTAGAATAGCTAATAAAGCAAAAAAAAAGGACGAGATTAGATAGACATTAATTTGAAATACGAGGAATAGATTTTAGCCGGCCTTCATTTGATTAGTGTATGAAACGAATATGAGAGAGATGAGACATTTACCGCTTAGCTACTGGCATCAAATAACATCGGTTTCTGAGTATCAGAGTGTTCCATAAGTTTTGACACTAGAGCAGTAGACACCAAGTTTATCAACAAGAAGTAGTTGAAATTCGATCGTTTTAGTATCATTAAATTGCGCGTTTTCTTGCGGAAATTTTGGTATACAGCTTGCCTATACCTTCTTAGAGATGGAGCTGTCGTGGGAACAAATTCGCTTGCTACTCATGTGCGAATGGTGCGTAGGAGAAAATGCTAGTGAACAAGATTAATGAACTTGGGGCAACAATATGGTTGCAAAATTGACGATCAGGAAGTGGTTCGCGAAGCTCAAAGCTGGAGAGAACAGTCTGGAGGGTCGGTCTCGCTTGAGTCTTTCACAGGAAGCTCCATTAATGTTGTGTGCAGCTTCACTAGCATTTTCTCCTACGCGTCATTCGTACATGAGTAGCAAGCGAATTTGTTCCCGAGACAGCTCCATCGTAAAGCGAGTATAGGCAAGTTGTATAATCAAACGTTTGCAGGAAAATGCGCTGTTGAACGAAACCAAAATTATGCCGTTTCACTTGACATAGAGTGTAAAGCCTTCGTCTTCTATGACTCTCTATAAGGAGTGTGAGGCTCGCGAGAGAACTGACTATGAAAAGTTCGAAACACGACGGGTTTCTGCCCGGCTGACGAGTCTATAAGGACGAAACACGTGTATCAGGCTATACAAGAGCCCTTACCAGACCACATGACAAGTTGGCTCAAATAATAATGAAAGGATATATTGAAAAATGAGCGTGGTCTAAACGAAGAACTCGAAATAAAGGTAAAATTATTCCGTCTAGTTATTTCTGGTCGATAAGTTTGGTGTTTATCGCTCTAGTGTGAGAACTTATGGAACGATCTCCTAATAAGAGGTTTACTGGCGAGTAACTCTCCGGAACGGGTCAATGACAGAGCATCATTGATTGTCGTCGTCTCTATGATCTCCGTTCGATTTCCGAGATATTTGGGATTGTTATGCTGCTTTTCTTCCTTTCAAAGCTGATTGTATTTTAGGAGTTAAATCGAAATACTCGTGTGTGAGTGTGGGAGTGTGAGAGAACTTTGTGTATTTTAAACTGCGAGTGTGTGCGGTGGAAGAAGAAGAAGAAGAAGAGTTGGAAGCTAAGCCTACCGCCAACAAGGAAACATATCCGTCAACGACGATGGCAGCTTTAAACGGCGACACCGATGGTCATTCTGGAAGAGGCCAAGAAACAGTTTCAAGAAGATGGAAAACTGAATGTTCAATTGCTGGATCAGGTATGTATGTACCTTCTACCATCCGGACAGCCTAATTTATTATGAGTTTCAGCGTTTTTATGCATTATTCAGGTTGTAACAATGATGAATCGGGCTACTGGTGAGGAGCAGAAACTGGCGAATATGATACTCGTAGAGTTGAAGGAGAATCCAAACTCGTGGACAAAAGTTCGTTCCCTCCCCACTCGTTTTCAGGCTGTTTCGCGTTGTTATGATTGCTCAACACTATGATCCCGTTGGACTTAGAAGCGCAGTAGATGAAGCACATTTACCCAACTTAAGCTAATAAGGAATAGTTACTATCGGACATGATGTCTGGAAACAAACCTTCATTCTGAGCTGTCACGTGGTTGATATTATCTATCTGATCGATTGCCCTTGTTGACGATCGACGGATCTTCTTGGATATGTGGCTGACGTCTCGGCAAGAACGCCTTCTTCAGCATCTGGACGTATTATTTATTGATTTCTATAATTATGAAGAGTATCGTGGAAAGGATGAAAATGTAAGACATTAATAAGCGACAGCTTATTAACAAAAGTCTACTCACCGTGTTATCTAGGTCACAATACTCTACATAATTATATAGATAATGTTACAATAAGTAATACGTTCAGGCTCTGAGGAAGGCGTATCTGCCGAAGCGTTAGCCACATATCCAAGAAAATCTATCGATCGTCAACAAGGACAATCAATCGAATGAGTAATACCAACCTCGCGAAAGCTCGAAATAAAGATTAGTTCCTAGACTATTCCTTTTCCCAGGCCGAGGTTATGGAAAGTCGGTATTTCGAGTTGTTACGGACACCAACTCAATAACAGTACGAATTATTCTTCAGTCATAGTGACTAACGTTTTGACGGTTTCGCCTCCATAAGAGCTTCGAAGAGTTAAATCGATAAAAAGTACTCGGCCAAGTTTCTTTCAAACAGTTAAGCAAAGCAGATAAAACAGTGCAGAGATGTAATACCTTTACAGTCGACTGTTATTGTAGACCTCGCTCGAAACAATATGTAATGTCGTAGCACATCTTGGGCCTATCATGAGGTCTATCAGGGGACTTATGCAGTGCTAGTAGCCCCGTCATTCTGCCTTGTGGCCTCGACAGCAGCACTGTGCTTTTCGGTTCAGCTAATCCATCGCAGAGGGATAGGCCCCTATATATAAGGGAATCGACGCTGAATAAACAGATCACGCTGCCAGGTTTCCTCTACATGCAGAGGTTTTTCTGCCTGCAAGTTGATGAGGCTGCAATGGCGAAATACGTGTTTAGCACTACAAGTGTCATGGCAGACCTCATGAAGGGTTCAAGACATGCTATCAGAGTGCATGTTTTGGATGTATTTAGGAATTATGAGTGATTTCCAAAACTTTCGAGCCCAAACGGGAGTTGAACCCCACTTTTTCACCCATACCCGGACCCGTGCTACCACTAATGCCATCGGGGCCACCGCTTTGCTACCACTCTTTGTATGACCACTTGATGAGAACTGATAGTTACTTTACAGGTGGATGCAATATTAGAGTATTCGGATCTAGCAGAAACAAAGTATTTCGCTCTACAAATTCTCGAATCTGTGATACAAACGAAGTAGGTCGTTATTGGTTCTCATCAACTTTGTCGTCTCATATACCAGCTTCTCTTTTTAGATGGAAATCGTTACCACTTGTACAACGTGATGGTATCAAAGGTTTCATTGTTCAACTTATCCTCAAGCTAAGCGAGTCATGCGCTGAATCTGAGAAGAACTCGTTACTACTCCATAAGCTCAATCTCGTTTTGGTTCAGGTGAGATTCGGATTAGAATATAAAGGTTTTGTCTTATTTCCTTCTTATTCAGAGGTGATTATCATAAGACTTTTTTTGCAGATTGTGAAACAAGACTGGCCAAAGAACTGGCCATCGTTTATAACTGATATTGTTGAATCGTCGAAAACAAGCGATAGCATTTGCATCAATAACATGAACATTCTCAGTCTTCTCAGGTGACTTTCAGTGGCTATAGAACGGAAAGTACGCGTGTGAGAAGTAGAGTGAGGCATTTTGCGATTCACATGATGGTTGATTCAACGCCATGCCATGCCTCTGACTAAGAACCGATTCTTTTGGGGTGGAAAGATTGGTGCCCCACTTGTCTGGAAGGGTGAAAACTCTGACATAGAATAAAACACCACAAAAGCATCACGTTCCTTGGGAATATAATTTATTGCTGGAGGGTCCCACTCCCTTTTTTTTATCGAAAATGCAAATATGACTCCGCATTTTTTTTGCTTTAATAGTAGAGTTAAAGGTATGCAAATTTTTTTTCGTACGAAAGGGCGTTAAATGCGCTAATTTTTCGTGTGTTTTTTATATACAAAACATTTTATATTATGTTTTTTGAAGGACTCTGAAAACGACTTTGGTACCCAAAAAGCGGTATTTTTTAAAATTTGTTTGTTGGTAATCTTAAACGGTAATCGAGCGGTATAGTATCGGGAGGGTAATGTGGGTAAAGTAAAATCTCCAAAGCCTCTTTTTTCAGCTCGTTCATGACGTTTTTGATTGGTTTTACAACAAGAAGTCGAGTGTTATTATGCATCGAAATTTGCAGTGAAATTGCATGAACTTGACATTGTTCAAATGTGCATTTTCTTGCGAAAATTTTGATATACAACTTGCCTGTACTTGCTTCGAGATGGAGCTCGTCTAAGCTCCATTAATCTTTTGCGCCGCTTCACTAGCATTTTCTCCCTACGCGCCATTCGTGCATGAGTAGCGAGCAGTTTTTGTCCCCACGACAGCTCAATCTTAAGAGAAGTATAGTACGTTGCATGCCAAAATGTTCACAAGAAAATGCACATTTGAACGATAACAAAATCAGGCACTTCCAGGTAGTTTTTGTTAATACGTCTTTAAACTATAATTCCAGCAAATGGCGTTTTCAGCGGCTACAAAAGTCGATATCTCAAAAGTCTTATAGAAGCCATCATATGAAATATCTTGTACATAGAAAACGTGCAAATAAATGGCGTTTTTCAATGTACTCCCAAACAAAAAAAACTATTTGCATATCTATATTATTATATTATTATTATTATTACAGCAAAAAAATGGTGAAGATATAGCTAATTTAAATCGATTTCGACCGTATATCTATCATTTATTCTCAAAAGGTGAAGCTCTCGGCGATGAATAAGCCTTTAGGGCTGCTCCAAGCACTCGACCTCACCAATCATCGTTTGAGGTGATTAGGTGCATATCAGGTTGCCCCACCGATGTATCAAGTCAGTGCTGCCATACATCCAGACAAGTCTGGCACAAACTCACTAATTTCAGATAGGTGAAAAACTTGGTGAGCTTTTGACGCGGGATGAACGACCATCGATTAGTCGATCATGTGCTCGCAGAGTGCCTTAATCACTGCGCGACACGCGCTTTTTCTATCTATTTTCTTGACATCATTGCATTCTATCTATTCCATTCCTTCCAAATTTATCCTTATCTGTAAAAAACTACGATTCCAGTGAAGAAGTGTTCGACTTCGGAAGTTTAAATCTCACTCAAGCCAAAGAACAACATTTGAAGCAGCAATTTTGCGGCCAGTTCCAGGAGATCTTTACGCTTTGTATCACAATTCTTGTTAGTCTATGTTCCTTTGAGCGGCATCCTCTAAAGCAGGTTTTGAAAGTTTTTCTTTACTCTAGGAGAAATGTCCTGCCAACTCAATTGTGGAAGCGACACTGAAGACTTTACATCGTTTTCTCTCATGGATTCCTGTTGGTTATGTGTTTGAAACGAACATTACTCAGCTCCTAAGCGAAAACGTAAGTTTTTATTCCTGTCAAGTCACATTGTTTCTTCATTTTCAACAAACCAATATGTTTTATCAAGATCTGCTGTCACTTGACATTGACAAAAGTAATTTGTAAATTTTTTTGACGGTTTAATGCGGCTTTATCATAACTTCGTTTTTTTTTTTTTTGGTTTTGACTAACATTTGGGCGTCATAGTATCATTCCTGAAAGCCACAGTGATTGAGTTGAAGTCTATGGTTGTTTCTTGTAATTTGGACCTCGTAATGCCATTATTAGGCTCTAAAGAACTGAACAGCTGGCACAGAAATTTTTTATAGGGAAGGGAAATCTAAATAAGTCGAGTGCTATCTAAAACATTGGACCCCGAATGGGAGTTGTTACCAGTGTCTGACCCTTTCCAGGCCATGCTAACCATGCACTACCGGCTTCCTGTTCTACTATAACTCTGTGTGCGATAAAAGCCTCAGCAGTCAACGGTCTTGCCACAGAATCGTTACATTGTATTGCAGAAAGAGTGGTAGTAGAAACAGTAGTTCAGGTAGTTGTTAGTGGTTAGCACGTGCTCTCTGAAAGGGGTTAGATGCGGATTCAACTCTCACCCAAAGTTCAGGGTTTTGCATCTCACTAAACGTTTTGGAAATATATTTATATTAACGTCTGTCACTGTTCAAAAAAAGTTGTCAAGTGAAGATTTCTTAACGAGACGCCCGAGGAGTTTCTTTTCCAGTTCCTGGCTCGTGCTGCTTACCGAGTCGTGACGCTGCAGTGCCTTACTGAAATCTCAATGATTCAAGTGGAAAGTGAGGATAGTGCTTACCAAAGAAAAGCTGTGTGCCATGTTCTGTGCAACCATAAAAGAGGTGATTACGGCGTTACGTAGCCTTTGGCGATTTTTCTGTCAATCCAAGGATTGAGATCTCGCTTCACTTCTTCGATCTCTATCAAAGGCGCCGTTTCAGATAGGTAGCTTATTGGGTGCGAGAGACTTAGCTGCAGCATACCAGTCGGGAACAGATGATGATCAGAAGTTTATCTCATGTTTGGCACAGTTTCTGGTGGCTTTTCTCAAAGATCATTCAGCACTTGTTGAGGTGCGTTTTTAGGAATCATTTTCGTCGTACTGCGTCTTATTCTCTTCTTTTTCGTTTGCTGAGATTTTTCTTTCTCTCTTTACAGATATCTGTATAGGTTTTTGATTCCCATCTTTATATTTGGAGGTTTGATGCAGTATTCTAAGTGATAAATTTGATTAGAGGCCGGTCTGAAACGCTATACAGTCGAATGCTTCTGAAATCTGATGCGATTCCTTTTAGACTTTCAACCCAGCCTGTCCTCAAGTCACCGAGTATCATATGTATGCAGTGGAGCTGTTGTTATCAATTAGTCAAGTGGACGACGTTGAGATCTTTAAGGTAGTGTCTTACAAATCTCATTCTTGAAATCCCTTCTCATTAGTCCGTATCGCTGCTGTTTTGTAATATCAGTACTATTCCGTTATCCGCACGAAATTTTCAGTCCTTTAAGGGTGAGACCTTTTGGCTTCTTTTTCAGATTCTGAGAAGTCTTTCGAAGTTAGCTCAAATCTCGGCAATTTCTTAAGTGCGTTTGTTTCTGGGAAAGGCCTTTTTATTGGGTTTGTAGCAGCGAAGACAAAACTCAGCTTCACTTCGGCGCTCATTATTGCGTGTCGGATCGCGCTTTGCGCAGCAATTCTAAGCGTGCTTCGGAAGGACGCGATTTTCGTTATTTATTTGGATTTTCTGTCCGTTTCAGAGAAGATTTTGGGTTGTTTTATTATAGTTCTATCGTTCTATGAGTACTAGCCTATAAATTTCTTTATACTACCAAATAAACTCTTCATGAAACCTGAGCCTGATTCTAGGAATGCGAAACATAATCATCTTCTCGTCCTCATAACGACTTGTGAAGATTTCTTCAAAATCGAATTAAGTTCTAGATTTATCAAAATTTATGCTATCAAGTAACTATTAAAAATCTATCAAAAAGCCTTCCACAAACCTAGCCTAGTCAAAAGCGCACGTCGAGTGTTTAACGTGATTTCATTTTTTCTGTTACAGCACACTAACAACGTTTTTGAAAAAGCGGTAGTGAAGTTGTCGAGATCAAAGCTGTTGAATGACCAAGTCTGTGGAAGGAGCGTAATAGACCTTGTCCCTTAAGGGTTCAAAAATGTTTCGATAACGGAGTATAGTGGCTTATCATCCGTGGAATCAACTCCCGATTTTTGCCTGTTGTCATTTTTTTTTCAAATTTTTCCACTCTAATACTATCTAATTCTTTTCCCGGTGTGCCTTGACTACTGGTGTGCTCTGACCTCCGAATTATATCGTCTGAATCCTTTCGCACCTCCATCACCTCCAATCGCGATATCGTTCTCGTGTGGCGGCGCCTGTGCTGCTAAGGAACATCCGAGGCGAAAGCTATACAAGTACGTGTTTTTCTTTTCTCTTTTCATCTCATTTTCTGTTCTTCTGATCTCATCAGTCAGTAAGTGTGCAGTTCCATGGGGTAGGAATGGAGCCTACTTCTTCCTAGGTATCCTCTTGAGCCGCCTAGTTTGATAGGTAGAAACGAGAAGCGTTACCACTCTTTGTATGATGCTCATTTTATGGTTGTTGAGGAGTTGTTGAATGATTATTTCCTTTTTTATATTAGAAGATTGGGGTTTTTCAGGGAGCATTTGTCCAAATTGCGTACAATTATGATTTCGCGAATGGCGAAACCCGAAGAGGTCTTGGTCGTTGAAAATGAGCAGGGCGAGGTCGGTTTTAAGTGGGAGTTGGATTGTTGATTATGCTTCATTGATTTACCCCATAACCTTGGTTTTTAGGTTGTTCGTGAAATCGTGAAAGACACGGATTCCATCACGCTATATAGGAATATGAGAGAATGTCTGGTTTATCTGACTCATTTGGATTGTAGGGATACTGAACAGAAAATGAGCGAAAAGCTTGCTAGTCAGGTAAGAATGATAGTTTTCTGTTATTCCATGTGCCGCGCGACAGTCGCCATCCTATCCCTTTTCTTCTGCTGCAGTTTCCTGTAGTTAGTTATTAACCCGTTCTAGATGACATGGCCCGTTTTGGTACCATGATTATTTAGAGACCTTTCTTGCTGGACAGAGCTTTTTCCGTACTCTATGGAATTATTCGTATTCTTAAATTTTGGCGATTTCAATACTATGCTTGGTTTCTATTTTTGCCTTATTAATACGTTCTAACAGCGCAAATAAAATTGTTTTATACTAGAATTGCTTTGTTCGCTCAGCTCCAGTCTGTGAATGGCCTGTTGGTGGATTTTCAAGCAGTCATTTGATAGCTCTTGTTCCGATAACTTTACAGCTAAAGTTGGTCTTTTGGCGAGGTCTCTATAGACGGCTATAGGAGCAAAAAAAAGATCATGTTTAACACCCGAAGTAGTTCGCCCGTCGCTTAATTTACACAGTCGGTTCTTCATATCTTCATAGTGGCACTATGGAAAGGAAATGAGTGCTAGTTGTTCTAGAATAACAGGAAAAAATCTCTCCTGCAATCCTAATACGAAGAAAGTAAAAGTTACTATTACGGCAAAAGACCTATTGAATAAATGATCAAAATCACTCTGCACCCACTGAATTTAGCTGCTGCCCCAAAAGGCTTGATTTTTATTATACAATTAGAGTGATTTTTTCTGCTTTTAACGATTTAGTTTTTTTTGGTAGTGTGATCTACCAGGATTTTCTCTAAATAATAATATACTTTTGGTGCATTTTTTTGTACGCGGAGACGTAGTATTTTTGTTTTAGATCTTTTTAAAGGCTAAACTTAGTTTGGGAATCGTTTTCTGAGCTATCGGATAAGTGCCAAAACTCCAATGAAAGTCCATCCACAAACCATAATCGAGCAAAAATGCGCGCCGAAGGTGAAAGTGATTTTAATTTCGCTGCTATAACGCATTGAGAAGGTGTTTTCGAAATCCAATTGCTCTATTGAAGACTTCGAGATTTGTGCCATCGAATGCTCACCAAAATTCTAAAAAAAAAAGAGCAAAGGCCATGTCTCGAATGTTCATAGAGATAACATTGTCGGGTCCTTCTTTTCGAAACAGTGGGGCTACAAGTGATATCTCTCATATCTGTTAAAACACTTCGACTGCTAACTCTCCCAAAAGTTTCTACTTATGCGTTAACAAAAGTTAAATTTCTTCCAATCTATTGAATGTTGTACATTGAAAAGCTTCTTTCTATTTAGAAAAATGAGTATTACTCTTCTGCAGTGCTTTTGAGTCAAGGTTAAGAGCACGAGTTTGCCTTCAATTAATCATTTTTTATTTCTTCTATTCATAGAGGAATTGTTATGCGTATCAAGCAGTATTCTCTCCTTCCAATTCTTATCGGTTTGTGTCCAGCAAGTTTACTATTCCTAATCTCTCTACTTAGGTCAATGGGTCGGAATTCTCATGGAAGAACTTGAATACTCTATGCTGGGCCGTGGGCTCGATTTCGGGCACAATGGCTGAAGAGGATGAGAAGCGCTTTCTTGTTGTTGTCATCAGAGGTTTGCTTTTGTATTTTCTGTAATGAGGAATAAAGTCTATAGCACTTGGTGGTTTAGATCTACTTGGATTGTGCGAGCAGAAGCGTGGGAAGGACAATAAGGCCGTCATCGCATCGAACATCATGTATGTTGTAGGACAATACCCAAGATTCCTTCGGGCTCATTGGAAGTTCTTGAAAACGGTCAGTTTGATGGTCGTTCGTATCGCGTCTTTGCTTGTTTGATATGAACTCCATAGCTCTAATCTCACTAATTTTGAGGTAATAAACAAGTTGTTCGAGTTTATGCACGAAACCCACGAAGGAGTCCAGGATATGGCATGTGATACGTTCATAAAAATCGCAATGAAGTGCAAACGTCATTTTGTGATCGTGAGCAAATAGGTTTTATTTCTTTAAGTTTATCAAAGAGAGTCATTGTCTGGGGAGCGAGTATGGCGCAATGGTTGGAGGTGCTGTGCGACGCGCAGGTAATCAGTCAATTGATAGGTTCATTATTCGATCCCGTGCCCAAGGCTCATCAAGCCTTCCTTTGTATGGGAGGATAGCAGCACTGACTCGATACATCGGTAGGCTACCGCTAGTTCGTTGGTAAGTTACAGATGTGCATCCAGAATCTCTTAAAGATGCTTAGTGAAGACAAACACGTGGCTCAAGCCTCGGGTGTTGATCGACGCCAAAAGTTGTATCCTCCTTATCCCTTATCGTCTGATAATTCTAAACTTTTTCTAGACTTTTCTGAATTACACTTATTATAAGCTCAAAATCCTTTTTAGATGCAAGTTGGCGAGCAGACTCCATTCATTGATGAGATGCTGAAGAATTTGAGTGCAATAATATGTGACCTTGCTCCACCTCAGGTGCAGTTCTTTCGTTCTCTTTATCTGTGAAACTTTTAGTTTTGTTTCTCTTCAAAGTTCACTATTGCCTTCTGCTTGAGTATTTAACCATTTCGATACCAATTGTACTCTTTGGTGTATACCAATTGCCGCGCCGCTCTCTGCTCATGGGGCTTGCTGTAGTGAGTGCGCACCATTTGATAGATTTGTTTAAGTATTCTTGCTCTTATTCTACTTAATTGATGCATTACAATATCAGCTTTTCGCAGGATTGTAGCTTTCTACAAATTCGTAATTATTAGCGCCTTACAATCCATAAAAACTTCTCACAGCAATAGGCACAGATACTTCCAAATTAGGATTTACAGCGCACAGTTACATCGTTTTTATCGTTGATACCTTTTTCAAGTAATAGGTTGTCGTAATGTTCATTGGGAAACGTCGGCGTTCTTCTGACTGCCGATGGTCTTTTTGAAATATCTTCATCCATATTCTACCTTTATTGATGATCAAAGCCCCCCTAATGGCGAGTAAAGTCTGAATTCATCACGAAACTACAGCACTGGAATGATAGCGCCCCCCTCCCCTACAGGTCAATCGCATCGCATGACTTAGAGAAAAATTAGCATCGTTCTGAAGGGTTTGAAATTCATTACTTCATGTTCAGTGGTTGATTGAATTCTAGTGTCAATGCTTTAGTACTGTGATTTTTTTCATTTCCCGGGACTTTAGAGTATATTCTCCTAAGTATCTCACATTGATAATTTGTTGGGAATTGTAACTAATTACAGATCAGATGATTTTCAGGTTCACGTTTTTACGAGGCTGTAGGACACATAATATCTTCGGCTAGTGATGAACCTAATCAACAAGCCGACCTAATCGAGAAGTTGATGTCTCTGCCCAACTCTGTTTGGGATGAAATAATCGCAAGCGCTGGCGAGAACATGTCTATCCTTGAAGATCCAGAGGTACTTTTGCTATCGTTTCCAACACTTTACTGACGTTGAGCGTTATTTTTGGTCCCAACATTTGAGAGTTCTTTTCTCACTGGAAAACGCTTTCTATCAAGCTTTTAGTAGTGTTCGGAAGCTTAAATCCAGGCGATTTCAACCTTTTGCTTGTTTCTCAGAAAGGCCTTCCCCGTGCACTGTAGCAGCGAAAATAAGATTGTCCGTCAACCTCGGTCTGCATTTTTGTTCAGCTAAAGTTTTTGAATAGCTTTCTATTACCCACTATACCAGTACTCGATGTTCGCTCAAGTCTCGACGATCCTGAAGCTAAATTTGGTTTTTGAGGTCTTCATAGTGCGGGTGTAAGAGCCAAAGAAGTTTACTTTTACATTCCGAGTTTTCTCCCCACATGAAAGTTGCATATGCACCAAATGTGCATGAGCATGTAGAAACAACTATTTAGTAATTGAGTAATACAAAAAAGCCTAAAGGTATATTGGAAACAAAGAAAGAAGTCCTTACTGAATGACGAAAATTCGCTCAGCTAACGAGAATCGTCTAACTGCCGTCCTAAAGGGTTTGACATTTCCACGTAACGAGTCTACATCTATGCTTTTATTTCCAGGTGTCACGTAATCTGTTGAACATCTTGAAGACCAACGTGGCATGTTGTAAGGCGACTGGGAATCCTTTCATCACTCAACTTAGTCGTTTATACATCGATCTTCTCTCGCTCTATCGTATATTGTCGGAAAAAGTATCAACGGCTGTCGAGCAGAATGGACAAGATGTTTTGAAGGTGAGAAATCGGTTGTGCTTTTTCCTTATTTTCTTTTCTTCATACTTCAATCAACTTGATTTACTTCCAGATGCCTTTGTTGAAAACGATGCGTGCTGTAAAACGTGAGATTCTCATTCTGATTTCGACATGGGTTGCTAGTGCAAAAGATAAGCAGGTAATTAATTACTTAATCTAATATGTGAATGTGCTTTTTCATTTCGGGAGGAGTGGGGAGGATGACAACCGGTTAGTAATGCCCGGCGCGGGATTGATCTCCCGCCCTTCACTCTCCGACAGTCAGTCAGCAAACGCCCCATGGAACACCTCATTTGGCTGTCGTTGAGAGTGCAAGGAGACCTGCTTCACCAGATGTCTACGGCGTTCGTAAAGAGGATGGAGTCCGCAAACAGGCGAGGGGACGAATGGAAAGTTAAGCAAGTATTCGGATCCCCACTGTAGAAAAAATCTAATATGAGTCAAACAAGGTGATGAGTGAAGGTTCTATAGTAGTAATCGTATCAAAAGTGTATTTTTGTAATTTTTACGTATCATGCAATTATGCAGATGTATTTAGATGGTTCTGGAGAACATTGTTCCTCCTCTTTTCGACGCGGTCCTCTTTGACTATCAAAAAAACGTGCCTGCTGCAAGAGAGCCTAAAGTTCTTTCGCTTCTAAGTATAATCGTTACGAAGCTGGGAGTAAGACATTTTGGATTCAGCATTGTATAGGGTTGTTCCATGATTTCTTCCGCATTATGTAATAGTGAATGTGTTATTGTAACCGCTTTATTGTTTTATTCAGTTCTCTTACTATTTCAAATTAGGTTATTCCTAGAAGGCTGTAGAATGTTCTAGTGGCTTGGGCAGACACTTAATACGACCGTAGCATCATCGCTCACCATCTAAGTGAAATGGGCTATCGCAAAACGATGTCTCGACGAACACTTCATGCATTGATTGACCACCTCACTTTCCAAAGTCGACTGGCTTATTTCGTAGAAAGTGGGCTGGACCATGCTACCACATCTACCGTATAGCTTTGTCATTTCTCTATCGGATTATCGTTTTTTCCACGCTCTGAAGAAGGTCTGCGGAATAACAAATTCAAAGACGGCAACTAGCTCAAAGTGACTTAAATGACTTCTTCGACCGCTAGCCCCACTCTTTTTGGGAGGAGTGCATTTAGCTTTGTTTCAGCAAAGTTCCATATTCTTGACCATGATGGTGACTATATTGTTGACTAATTGGTTTCTGTAAATAGATAACAATTGAATAAACAAAGGTATGGTAATGCGAAAGAAATCATGAGACTTTTCACTATGATTTGGAATTCTATTCCATCTAAAACGATATTATTCCTTTTAGTCTATGTTGGCTTCTCAAGTACCTCATATCCTTGCGGCCGTATTCGAGTGCACTCTGGCGATGATCAATAAGGATATGGAAGTACGAATGTTTTAATTGTTGTGTCAGGCTCTTATAGCCTCTATGGAGTTTTTAGGCGTTTCCTGAACATCGTACGAACTTTTTCCAACTGATTCATGCGTTGACCATCGAGTGTTTCCAAGTGTTGATCACTCTTCCAGAAGAACAATTAAGTTACATCATTGACGCCGTGGTATGGGCATTCCAGCATTCAATGCGGAATGTCGCTGAGATTGGTAGGAGTTTTTTTCAACTCTCTCAACTTTTTATAATATGTAGTATTAGTTGCTATTTATAGGATTGGATATTTTGAAGGACATGCTTGATCGAGTAGAATATCTTCCACCCCAACAATCACAACCATTTTATAAGCGTTTCTATATGCAAATACTTCAGCATGTGTTGGCCGTTGTTGCCGATAGTAGCCAGGTTCATGTTGCTGGTAAGTGTTCAAGTGCTTCGATAATCAATTACATTCTAAGCCGTTTGTGAGGACGAGAAGTATATTTTATAGTAGAACGCTTCAAATTCACTTAAAAAGTCGATTTGGTGGACTAAACGGTGACACTTCCAATGACAGTTAATTTCTATACGTTTTAACAGCAGCACGGAATCTTGGAATGTAATCGGGTAGAGTAGTGAACCGGTTCTTCACAGCTTTATCTTCCACAGGGAAACTGATAAACTATTCTTTGCAAATCACACCATTGCCATGTCTTCATGGCCGAAGCCACATTTGGTGATAATACCAGCCCTTTCAAAGATTTTGATTTAGGTCTAGGTTTTACACTCCCGATCCAATTATCATTATCATCTATTTTGTACGAGCCGTTTCCACATTAGTTTGTGCGGATCGCGGCATCTAGCTTTAACTGGTCTCCTCGCATTCGTCTAGCCTGAAAATTTCGTCTTCTTCATGAATGTCGTAGAATGACGGTCAGGCACATTGTCTTGGCAATCTCGAGATAGATATTATGGTGCGTTCTTGAGGACGTTTATTGGTTCACTTCCGGCGAGTTCCGGCGAGTGTTAGGCTCGGTCACCCACCCTACCAGTTGCTATTAATCGTATAATAGCCATCCATGACTAGCTGTTGTATGCCAATTTGATCCATCTAAAAATTTTATTCCTTTGCATTTACATCTGTCATTTGATTATCCATCATACGTAAAGCTCAGATAGGTCATATCAGTTTTGATGAGGTAGTCTATTAAAAAAGGTTTTTGTCAAGAACCTTAGTTCGTAATCTTTTTATAGGAATCACTTATTATGCCGAACTGCTGTGTAGACTGTTCAAGGCGTGCGAGTTCTGCATCACAGTGCCTTTAAATGATGAGAATCCAAAACAGATGAATGTGGACTACATCTATGAATACATCGCTAACATTTTCGTCCAGCATTTCACCAATCTTACAGAGTAAGTTTTGATTTGATTATGAGAACATTTCTTTTGAAAGCTTTAGTATGAAAAGTCTTCACAGAAGCAATAATGGAGCAGGAGACCACTACGTTAGTTGATCTTGAGTGATACATAAGTTTCTTCATCTTCGCATGACGAGACTCAGTCTCTGGCCCTTCACAGCTGGAAAGGATGTATTTCACTACAAGTGTACAAGCGGTCAAGAATGCCATCAAAGTGTAGACGGTCGGTAGACGCCTGCTGATCAATTTTGTGAACTATAAAAGGAGTTCGAGAGGTATTCCGAGGAGAGCTGAATCATCTCTTGATCCGCAACTGTTTTGCTTTCTTCGGGATATTTCTCAATCTTCTTTTGCTTATTAAAGATCAACACATCTCTTCTGACCGTATGCATCTTGATATAATTGCAAGCCGTTTGTTTATTCCCAGTTCAGTAATTTGATATCTCCGCTAACGATAATGACGCTCTACATACTAGAACTTTTTTAGTCGCGTTTATAACAGCGAGATGTTCGCTTATACTAGTTCTTGATATAGAGAGCCGAAACGAGAGGTGTGATGTGTTGTATTCGAGTAACAACTCATTCTATAGTTCTTGTTTATTCCAGAGGTCAGATACGAGTGATCATCAAAGGCTTCTTCAGTTTTAACACCGATCAAGCTGGAATGCGCAATCACCTTCGTGATTTCCTAGTTCAGATCAAGGTTCTTGTGTTCTTGTGTTTCGTATCACCTATTTATTTCTTCAAGATTTATTCTTAGGAGATTGAAGCGAGAAAAAATATCAGTTGCTTTGACTTTTGACCCTAATTCTATTACACACTAATATCAGTTTTCTATCGTTAACCCTTTCGGGACCGTGGACTTACCTCGTCTGCGTCTCTAATCCACAGCGTGGGAACGCACTGAATGTATTATTGAATTATTTTAATTGTAAAATTGTTGTTATTTTCCTGCGTTATGTTTTGTGTAAATATATTATATTGTTGTAAATAGGGAATTAACAACAAAAAGACAATAAGACGTTCATTGCGTTTTCACAGCTGGGGCCTAGAGATGCAGAGGAGGTGGTCCCACAGTCCCGAAAAAGTCAAAGAGCAGGCTTTCTCAATCACTTTTTTTGAAACAGGAGTTCAACGGTGAGGACACTTCGGATTTGTTCCTCGAGGAGAGGGAAGCCGAAATACAGGCCATTCAAGCGAAGAAAAATGCCATACCTGGTATGTGTGATCCGCATAACATCGTTGACGAGGATGAAATGCGTTAATGTTGTACTCTTGTCACGTATCAAACCTCATTGTTAACTGCAACAAGTGTGTTATTATGGTTATAACAATTAATCATATTTTTAACTTGTCTATTTCGTAACATATAGTTCCGGTTCTTGCGTGTTTGTATGCATCTTCTGTACTCATACTGAAGCACTGGTATTTTTAAACTAAGTGACAATCACTGATATTGTTGAGAGTCATACTACTTGTTTCGTTAGTAATCCGACTTCATGTACGTTCGTATGGATTTCCGCACACACTTTGAAGAGTTTGAACTTTTGATACACATTTTTTGTTGTCTCAGTTCTTACTTCTATGAGGTCGTGTGACGAAAGCCAAACGTCGTATAATTCTTGAAATTTGCTGTTAATCTTGTTTTTTTTTCAGTTTTTGTCACCCTCCCGCTTCTTGCGATCTCTCCCCTTTTGGGCGTTTATGCCTAGCATAAATCGTCCTTTATCATTCTCCATCGTTTAAAAGACTATCGAAGCAATTCTGTCGAAGTCCAATAAAATATTCAATTCCTGTCAGCACTAATTTATAGATTAAACGCCTGCAACACGTGAGGATCCTTTAACTTAGCTGTTTCAAAATCAAAGAATCTACTTAACCACCATTGTACACCATTGATGAGGTATCCTGAGCTCCTGTTCAAACGATATGCGGAGCGATTGAATACCTTTGGGACGATGAATGCGAGGAGACAATCCAGTGCTGGAATCTCAGAAATCTGCATATTGAATTGTGATGACGGACAAAATAAAGTATTGTTTCTCTGCAGAAGCACATGATTGTCTCTCAAGTGCTCACGGATAAAGGCTTTCGAGACGCCTAGATAAGGCCACGGACTATTGAATAGTGTCGAGAAATAAGGGATATTGAGTTGAAGGGAGATTTGTGGCTGAGTGGCTAGTGATATATCTGGTGAAGCTCGACAAGTGGCTGATCCCACTCTCACCATTCTAACAGTCTCCTGCAAACAACAACGATCGCCTACAGGACGCCCCAGTCTAGTTATCGTCGAGAATGCAACGGAGGTATGCTAAACCATTATCCTACGACGTTCATGAAGAGCGGAAATCCTGACTCAAGCGAGAAAGTGAAAGGACCCAATTGAATGCCGGAAGTACCAGGTGATGAAAATCACCAAGCAGGCAGTACGTTTTCATTGGCCACGAAAAATCAGGACTTCACTTGTTAGGATCGGAACGTTTGTTTATTGAGTACAAAGGGGAAATAAAACTGGTTTTTTATCGCAGTGAATAAACTCCGTCATGAGCTCAGATATGTTTGTTCGTAAAAAGAAGAACTCAGAACTCGAAAGAACTCGAGAGCACCCAGCCCCGCTTTTAAAGTTCAGCAAGCTATACGTGAACTGCAGAAGCGAAACAGAATGGAATAAATGTTCGTCATTGCCCTGTCTTCCAAATAATCCTCGGCACGACAGCATTTGATAGGAAGAGTGCGGAGACGTAACTCAATCATGACCTATATTAGGCTGTCAAAATCTGAACATGCAGCATTTGTACTTACAATGAACGCACACTTGCATATGGTTTTTCTACAGATGACTTATTAATGCCAACTAGGATAAAATACGACGCTATTGGCTTAGCTGAGATAAGAAGACATCAACGATTTCACGCTGTCGATGACACCGGAAAAATAACTGTTTTTCGCAACGCACAACAGTAAAGGTCTCGAAGACGTTCCGAATCGTGAGCTTACTCTTGAAACAAAATTGATCAATAAAAATTTTGGAAGTCCTTCTTGCTTACCACAAGCACCAACTTATGGCGAAGGCGAAGTCGAAGCGTTCCATAGTGATTTAGAAGAATTCTTCAAAAAGACCATACATTTTTTGTCATTAGAGATTTTAATGCGAAAGTCGGAACTAAGAGAACGCCTGAAGAATGTCACAATGGAGCTCACGGGTTAAAATGAAACGAACAGGGTTAGAGGTTATTTGAGTTCATTATGACATTCAAAACCATCCATGGTAGCTTATATTTAGGAAAGCTCCACTTTTAGTGATAGACGCGAGAGTTTCCCGTTGGTGATTACCATGGCAAAATAAATTACATGTTAGTAAATCAAAGGTTCTACCTGACCAATGTCGCTATTGTTCTAAAGTTCAACACGAAATTAGACCGACGACTCCCAAACGCAATATTCCATTTTTCGTGAGAAGGAAGGAGAGCCGCTAATTTAAACAGTGAAATCCAAAGCATCAAAACAGTTACCAAATGCATTAAGATACTGCGCATCGGGTAAAGCGGAGCAGAAGCCGGTGAGCAGAGACTATGCCGAGCGCGTAACAAGAAGGCCACCGAACCAATAATCAGAATTCTTCACAAGAATTGCAGAAGAAAAAATACAATGTTGTTCATTGCTATTTAACCAACACAGTTTCATGAGACTAAAGCAGAATCATTTATTGAAGAGCGGGAGGTCGGAAAATGCAGATGGTCTTTCAAATAAGAAATTTTCTTAGCATAATTCCAACATTTCCTTGAGCTCTCAAGTATTATAGCTGTCAGAGAATGGTCAACCGTCGTGAAGTTGTCCACATAGTTGTCAGCCTAATGAAATGATAATGACGATTTTTAAGCTCTCTCGAATCAACTGTCAAGATTGGAAATAGCGGTTAAGACTAGATGTATGATAAATCGCATCTGTGAGGATCTTCAGTGTTAACAGAGCGAGCTCTTTGTCCCGAGCTCAGAAGGAGAGATCATAATTTAGCGAATACAAATCACCAACTTCCGTTGCTTCATTGACTACAGGAATTATATGTCGGCCTAGTGAAGTTCAGCTGACCAAAAGTCGCTTGCAGGGGAAATGTCTGTATAGGGTGCTGAATATTTAGGATTAATGAAGATTTTTGTTGTGAAGATATCGAGAATGAGATTGGAATTTAGTAAATGCGGCCCTATGAAATCCCTTCGCATCTCTTAATCAGCATCAGCAAGCAGTCTTGAAGCCAACCGTTTTCTTATAGTCGGTAGATAAAGGTGAATACCAAAAAACTTTACTGGTTACTTCCAAAACCACAAATTTGGTTAATTCACTGAAATTGTACTATGTCTGTAAAAAACAACAATCGAGTTTCACATCTTGTGGAATTCACTGACTAATTATGGGTGAAGCTAATCAACTGCCTGGGCTATCCGACTTCTGACATCATATCCATCTGAAGCGCGTGTGATTTCTTACGGACTGTCCTCTTCTTTGAATGAAGAAAAAAGCAGTCCGTAAATAATTTGACATTTCTTTATTAATGCCAAGATTTAGGGAGAGTCGGGACTCTGAGGTATCACAAAGCCGCTCTATTTTAGCATAGAAAATTTTGCAACTTCAATTTCTCTATCACTTCCAGGATTTCGAAGCTTCCCTATGAGAGGAAGTGCCACAGGTAGTGCAAAGTCCCAGATGCCTTGATGTCTTTGCTGTTTATACTATACCTCCTATACGCTTGCGAGCCCCACAAGTAGCTAGCTGCTTTTTTTCAGATTAAAATGCGAAACGAAACATATATAGCATTCAAAAATGTTTAATTAAGTTGAGTAATGAATGGTGATCCATATGCTTTACCTTGTTGCAGACGCTAGTTAACGTCGAGTTCGAACAAGCACTCGTTTTTTCCATATTTGGTTACGGAAGCCGTCGGCTTTGATCACAAACTGGCGGCTTGTTTCTCTTGAGCGTCAACAACTTTCGAACCTCTCATAATCCATATTTTTGTGCTTTCGTGAGAGTGAACCAGAGATTGTTGGCGCAGTGATGGTGAACAACTTCATAAGCTGCTCCGAGAATATCCTAAAATCGCTGTGAACTATGTCGCTAGAGATTTGATCTTTAAAGAATGCCTGAAGAAGCTGTGGTAGTGAAATTGCTTCTGGTTTTTCTTGTTCATCTCCACTTAGTGCCTCAAGTCTCATTTTATAGCGGTGTCTGCCTGTATTTCACACAAACCTCATTCTCAGAACGTAAAAATTGAGACGACCTTAGAAATGGATCTTTTGAGGAACTGGACTCCTATTCTAATGGTTAGTCGCACCGTCATAGAAAGTCTTGCCATCCAACATGGTAAGCGTTGACTTCTATGGCACACTATTCACCTCAACTCTTTTGTTCTTTGTGTGTGATGTTTCACTACCTACTTGAAGCCATGTTATGCTACTTTTATGATGAGTTTTGCGATTTTCTTCATCCAATTATTATTGCACTTGATCTAACATTGCTGCAAGTGAACATTGACTTCCCTACTACTATCATTCAAAGGCAGTCGTCCAAATCCTGATATAGTAGGCTTCGTTTTATTCGCACTTCTTCACCTGAACGAATATCTCGTCCTATCTGGATCATTTTCGAGCGAGGAGTAGTCGTATATCTATGTCCAGTAGTCGGTGAGTTCTCCTGGTAAGCCATGTAATCCACGTAGATCTCTTCTTTGATGAAGTTCACAGTGACTTAGTGCCTTAGGCTGCCACGGGAGAAAGTTTATTGTTCGTTGCTCTAAGATAGACTTTTGTTTTAGTGATGGTGCTTCTCAAATAACTTATCAAATCTTGTTAGTACATCATGAAGTGAGTAGAGAAAACAAAGCCAGTCTCGGAAATTTCTTCAGGCTTTCTTCCTGCCTCTCTAATGCTTGATAATGAGAACGATGTAGTTAGTTAAGCGATGGTGCTGCAATTAGTAGCCATCTGGAATGAAGTTCTTACTCGACACATGAAGCCTCTCTGTCTAAATAAAGTGTTTCTCTTGCTTTCTGAAGCCTTACTACCCTCTCTAACTCACCCGCTTGAGAATCTTCTCCAAGTTAATGAATGTAAAACTAAGTAGAATGTCGTGCTTCAACGATGATTTAGTGAGTTTTTCGTGGTGTGAATGTAATTTATTACGTTGAACTCTTCTGGAAGTCACTTTGATGCATGACTTTCCTCCATTCGAAACTTTGCCATATGGGGCACTTAATGGTATTGCGTATGTCTTCTTTTTCTGTGCTGTAAGACACTCTTCTAGCCCTTTCAATAATTGATAACCTTGGCTTCTTGTAAGTATTTGCAATACCACCCCGAGAGGCTAAATGGTATCCAACTGCTGCGACTGTTGCAGGACCTTTACCGTTAATCTTAGTTGTGTTCTCTTATTTTCTAAGGAAATATTGATTCTATCTGCAATACCATCAGCACCGATTAGTCAAAATCTTTGATTTTCTAGGTGCAAGTCTACCTCATTGTGGTAATTTGCAATCCAAACTTGGAAAGGTACTGGAATCTTGGGAATTTAGTACGCTTTGAGTATGGAAAAAGGCTAATGGAACCACATTTCGATATAGTGTTTAGTCACTGTGTGAAGCCTAGACAGTTTCTGACATTGATAGCTTCAGAAAAGTCGAGCGATGTACAGAACTTTTAAGTCACGTGGGAATCGAACCCACATCTCACTCTATCGGGCGAATGCTCGAAACCGTTGCACCACCGACGCCTATTTTGACACCATTCTTTCTACACTACAACGCATCTATCTGTCAGCAACCAACCGTCAACACTTTGGCGTAAGCGGTAGGTATCGAGATTGAACTCAGTTGCGCTGAAAGACATTGGGTGTTAGATGATCAAACAAAATTTTTTTTATTTAACCGCTTTTGTAGGTGGCATGATGGAGTAATGTGCCCGATGATGTAAAACGATGTACAAAATCTTTGCGTCAGCTGGGACTCAAATCCATATTTCACCAGACACGGAGCGAATGCTTGAACCGTTGCACTACCGATGCCTTTTTTAACATCACTCTTTCTGAGCTACGACTCATCTATCTCTTTTTACATCACTGGATATATTGAAACATCAAAGCACCGTTAGAAGCGGTCAAATAAAAAAGGTTCGATTGATAGTCTTTTTCCAAGGACGTGGGTTTTGATAATTTTTTCCCCTGAATCCAGTTACAACGTTGAAGCAGCTCATGATTACTTCCATCGATTACTATGTGGCCTATTTGATTTATTGAAGTCTATACTGAATGCTCTACCTCTCATCCATTCTAGTCCTACGTTAGGTTAACATCTGTTGTCAACCGTGAACGTCACATTCGTCTCGTTATTTATTCATGCAGATCCATGCTCGCGGCTTTGCTCATACTGATGAAGATCACAGATCTTCCAACTCTCACTTCATCAAATGCAAGCCGTAATAAACTTTTGCAAGAAAAGTTCTCATGAAGATTTCACAAGAAAGCTCCTGATAATAGGTGTTTGAAAGGAGTTGTTTTCCTGTCTCGGCAAATCCGATGATGTCGTGTTTAGTCTTTCTAGGCTGCTGATCGTTTCCGTAAAAGGAAACCAAATACTATTATGGGTGTGCTAAGTGTTATGACCTTAGCTTCACATATTTCGGCATCCCAGCCTTCAGTCTATGTCAACCTCTTTCCTCTTCCCATTCAATTGATTGCAGGGTTTTTGCACATCGCGGACTAAACCAAATTAGCATATGAACACTATTAATAAGCAGGAAGCGTGCGTCAATCTGAGGCTGCTGAAAGAGCTAGTCTATTTTTGTTGTTTTGAGTCTTATGGAAGCATAAGGTCGATTTTAACTCGTATTTGACACGTTTTGCGACTCTAACGACTCTTCAAGTTGCTTTGTAGATTTGTTAAGAATGTACATCTTCTGTTAAAAGATGAAAAATTTTCC
Organism: Parelaphostrongylus tenuis; assembly: GCA_019055375.1. Classification (NCBI taxonomy): domain Eukaryota; kingdom Metazoa; phylum Nematoda; class Chromadorea; order Rhabditida; family Metastrongylidae; genus Parelaphostrongylus; species Parelaphostrongylus tenuis. The sequence continues at coordinate 124,515 of JAHQIW010007074.1, read as the reverse complement.
ATTCTGACTTTTTGCTTCATTTACAATCAGCGCAGTGATCAAAAGTTCAACACAAGTTGGTTTGGTTACTGTTTCTAGTCCGCACCCCAAGCTCATCAAGTCATCCATCCTTATGGGACCAGAAAACTTTATCAGATCTGCCTGTAGAGTACCTGCATCGACTTATTACATCAATAGACCACGGTAAGGCATCGTACTCCTCAGATATGCGTTTAATCAGTTCTAACATACTTGATCATGTATAGCTTTTTTTGCGAAGAATGATCAGTTTTCTGACGAAGACCCTTTTATTTTCTCATTTTTTGTAGCAAAATCAGGAAAGCTTTTCTCATCAGTCGAGCAGCAGCTAGCAAGGGCATGTTTGAGAGCATTATCAAGCCTCGCCGGATGACATATTGCTTGTCGTGTGGCGTTGCGCCGAAATATGAGCTTTGGCAAACAGCGAAGAGAAAAGCTCAAAACATGCTCTCGTCCGGAAAATTCTATGATCTTAGTGTTATGGCTGAGCTTCAGTTTTCGTACTATATTTTTGCATATCATAACGGCTTTTATTTCGTCAGGAGAGAGGACATGCTTATTCTGCAATCGTTTCTGAGTCAAAGTCGTTCCACTTCATGGACTATTATTTGAAGAATTATGCCCATATATGGCGCTATCATCTAAATTAGATATTTTAGCAACTAACTGAATCATGAGAGATAAAGAATAAAGCTCTCGGCCTGGATCAATCCCTGAGGGTTGTGTCATGCATTCGTCAATTTTTAGTTCCGTTTCAGGTGATTGAATGCATATCCGGCCTTTATAATTACTCTCATAGGCCTACTGCTGTATGGAGTCATAATTCGTCAACTCCGAAGGGATGGAAGGTTTGAGGGCGCGGATCGACCCCCAATTACGTGTGAGCCGCAAGCTGCGGAGCACTCTGACCACTTTGTCACATGCGCCCCTTAACGGAGTGAATAATCTGAAAAGATTTGCCAAACCAAAACTCAGCAAGAATGTTGACCTTAGTGAGCTTTTACGTTACTGGAGGAGCACTCAAAGCGACGGATGAAGTTGGCAGAATGTTATCCGTATACTTGACTCAAATAATTTTACAAATAGAAAACACGGACGACGACAATATTGCCGAGTTTATTCAAATGCATTAGCCCGTATTTCAAGAAAAATAAACGTCAAAGATTGTGGAGATGATGCGATGATTGTCGACGATTCCCTCCACGAATCACGATTGCTACAGTATCACGCAGCACTTTTTCTTCCGTCTCATTTGAATGGTGTCGACCGAGGTGGACAGCGGTGATGGTTGCAGATCCGTCGACGACGGCTGCGTGATTACCACTTTCGGAAGCGCCGGTCGCACATAGGTCTGTAAGCAATCGCATCAGTACTGTATTCAACATCATCACTCTTTCGTTTTCATGCTAAATTCCTCTTAAACTCAAATCAAGCAAAGAATGAAAAAAGTTGCAATTTAATAAGGAATGTTCTATAATCAGAAGATTTACGTGCATCGAAGATTAGAGTTCGAAACCACGAAAAAGTTCTAAAGCATTTTTGGAATAAATTTGCTAAGTAAAAACGCGACTAATCGAACGAGTATTGTGTGTTGTTCAGGGAATCATGTAAGACGCAAAAAATCCTTTTTAAACAGCATTTCCATGCAAAAAGTTACATAAGGATAAACCCCCTTTCACGAAAAATTTGAAAATTAAGTCGACGGAATCAATTTTGTTCATAAATTGATATAAAAAGCAATGACTGTTTCAAAGGGCGGTCAGTAGTTTATTTTCTGCGTTCAGTAATGACAGACCAAATGGGAAGTTTATGAGTAGTATCGGAAATGCTTTGAGAAAGCAAGGTTATGAAGGGATAATGAATAAAGCTGTTGGCAATGATCAATCCCTGAAGGATGCTCCATGCATTCGACTTTGATTTTTAGCTTCGTTTGAGATGATTGAATGCATATCTGGCCTTTGCATTGACTCACGGTGGCCTACCGACGTATCGAGTCATTGCTGCGTATCCTCCTCAACGAGCTTGGTACCAGTCTGGCACCAAATTACCGACCCCAGAGGGATGGAGGGCCTAGTGAGCCACGAGCATGAGATTGAACCATCAATCTTGTGCGCGACCCAGAGCACTCCAACCACTCTGCTACATAGACTTATAAAGCAAGGTAGAAGATATGTTAATTGCGTAGTGACCAGTCCAAAATTCGGTCATTGGAAAATTCTACGGTGAATGTACATTTTCAAAAAACAGAAAAGAGAGCCATCGACATAATTGTGTGGTGGACCAAAGCGCTAAAATCTCCTGCGTATGCAATGGAATAACGTTATCGCTGTCGCTGTTGAGCGTATTAAATTTGTAATGAACTCACGGAAGCTTTGAAAGCCGCACGAATTACTATGCGTTTAGGAGCAGTTCACTTATCAGTATTGAGAGGGTTTAAAAAAACGAACTTTGACGTCTTCTTGTAGATGCTTTGAGGCCGACAACTAGTCAAACCGTCATCAAAAGTCATTCGCTGCATTTTATGCAAAAGTGCAAGAAGAAATTAAGAAGTAGTTGGAAGATCGAGCGTGAAAAAACGAAAGTTTCAAGTATTTTGGCATCGACAAAGCTCAATGAGAAATCATAGATTCAATGCGTTGCTAAAAGGATGTATCGGATTCATGGTGATGTATTTTGAAACACGAGTAGTTTTCAGTTCTAAGAATTTTATTCCACTAACAAGTCAATATAAAGAAATTGAGCGCACCAAAGTAAAGTTCTAGGGCCTCTCTAAAGCCGTTTCATGGACGTGTTCACGTAGGCAATTCAATTAGCCGAAGCTGAACAAGTAATGCATGAAATGGGACAGAAGGTAATGCGGCCTCTTAAGCTAACGAATTTCTTTTGAAAAAAGAAAAAAAGACTTCTAGCAAAGGAATTTTAAACAGAACTTTATCAATGAATTTAGTAAAATCTCTAGAACATAGCGATTATGAACATGAACATCGAAAATTATTATGGTGTCCTTCTAAACAAAACACTGCATACTCATTTATTTTCGTGTGGAAAATATGATTCCTGAAGCAATAAAGTGGAAGAATCATAAGTAACGAGTGACAAAGAATCCTACCTTATCGAGGCAATACAAGAAAATATTTATCCTGTAGAAGGGAATTAAAGACTTCAATAGTTTTTATTGCTGGTTGTGTGGATTGGTTTCCTTGGAGTCCTGACTTTACCTTACAAGGGCTATTTCAGGTCTCCATGATGATGATTTCAAGAAATTAGCTTTCGGCGGCGGATCCTTGGTCGGGTTTTGCCAACTGATTCGGACAAAGCGCTGAACCGTATTCAAAGAATAAAAATATGAATGAAAAAGTTAACCGACCGTTGTGGACGATGTATAAGCCAAAAGCTCCGAAAGCTTCAAAAGCTTTATTAGCCCCCATGCTCAAATCAGACCACCGTCATGGACGACTGTCGCACAACAAAGGGCCGAATTGAATATGTGCTGGGATCCGTACAAGTAGTGAAAGCGGGCCGCCAAGTCTCCAAGTAAGAGTTTTTATTGTAAGATTCACTATGAGCAGAAATATGTTACTTCTGAATTGTCACTGCTGGCTATAGTATGACTCCTATAGAGGTCATTGAATCGCGCGAATGTTAATAACGTACAGCTTCATCACATACAGTTGACAGATGTTCATAGATATTAATTTATATGCGTTCATTCATCAGTAGAGTGCTCGATCAGACATGAAGTACTTCAACATTCCTATCCAGAGCCATCGTTTACAGTAAATTATCGAAACCAATCACCACAGTCATGGACGAAACTTTTTTTCAAGGTACCAAACTACTTCAATTCAGAGGGACTAACGACAACCTTTGATGAAGAATTGGAAATGATGGCATGGGTTTTTTTGCGACTGGCGTGAAAAATTCTTGCAAAAAAAAGCGACATTTTCTATAGAGTGTTCAAACTATCACCGCAGCTAAACCGCAGACGTGTGAAACAGTCTTAGATTTGTAGTATCCGTATGATGTGCTAATGAAGTCAAACATTGAATTTTCAATATTTGGAAAGTTTCAAAAGAAACTATGGCACAGACATTTGCTCTAGGTGAATAGGTACATTAGGCCGTTCTACTCGAAAGGCCGGTAACATCGGCATACTCCTAGAGAAAGTCGAGTTTGTGGTTGAAACATTTCTTCTAGTTCGCGATTAGAGCGAGATATTCATTACGAGCTAATGATTTTTCTAAGTAAAAATTCGATTTATATGAGAAGATAGTGAAAACGTTTGACGCACTTTTGCAGCGCCTAGTTCATAATTCAGAGAACGTTTAATAGAGTGGAAATGAACGCAAAAGTTTTCTATCTTGAAAATTATTGTCGACCATAGAACATCTCTTGGAGCATTATTTTATGCTAAGCACGCTGAAAAATATGATGAGAAAACTAAATAGATAAGCTGAGGAGGAAAGATTTGCATACTTAGTGACGTTTACCGCCATTATGAGCTGCTTGTCGCTGTGAAATTATTGAAAGTTTAGGTTTAGTGCTTGATCCTTTAACTCGCTCCGCCAAACTGATCAACCTCATCGTGATGATGGAAAGGTAGCTCGAGCCAGGCATCAAACTCATGATCATACGGCTGTTGATACCCCTGTTCCACTGCACTTTAGCGGATTAGGATGGATACATGAGATTTGGATTGAGAGCTATTTACTTGATTCAGCTTCGAAATAAGATCTGCCTGCTACGAATATAGCGAAATCACATATGACAAAAAGCTTCTAGAGAATTCCGTCGGACAACATCAGCATTTACACTCGACATTGAATGCGAAACAAACAACAGAAAAAATGGAAAGAGGAAATGAGGAAATCTTCCATTTGATTTGGAGCTCGATGTTGAGGAGGTGAAAAACTTCCAACGAATACCTTCGTAGAAGATTGGTAATGATTATTCCTCGAAGTGCCATAATCCAACACGAATAAGATCTATTGCAACAGGCCCAGTTGTACTGAGCCATTCACACATATGTGAGTGGAAAGAAATGAATTTAATAATGGCCAGTGGAATTGCACAAAGAGTGAAAAGCCTTGGGTATGCATTTGCTCATCATACAACAGCGTTGAAGAGAAATAATCTAGCAAAATTCATTTCAGAGATGTTTTTAGACCAAGAAAGATGGCGATTTCTTGATTCATTAATATCGTTATTCGTCATCATTTCTTTTAAGACGCCCTTAAGTGAATCGTGAAAATAGGGCTTCCGAGGATATTTCATTGCTCACATTGAAATTTACTGCAGCATACGTATCTCATCACAAAAAGGATAAATCTCTCAGCATTGATCAACCTTGAGGGTTGCGCCATACAATCGTCTTTAATTTTTAACTTCGTTTGAGGTGACTGAATGCATATTTGGCCTTTACAATGACTCGCGGTAGCCTCCCGCTGAACCGAGTGACTGTTGCTTGTCCTCCCAAACAAGTCTGAGACCACTTTGGTAACAATTCACCAACCCCGGAGGGATGGATGGCTTGGTGAGCCATGAGAGCGAGATCGAACCATTGACCTCGTGTGCGACGAAGAGCACCTCTAACCACTGCTCTACATGCGCTCTTATCTCATCATATTGTATCCAAATTACCCAAATGAACACGACAATTTTATAGGAGAGAGAGAAAAAAAGTGAAGGTAACTGACCTCGACTTTCTCAGGCATTATGCATTGACGCTCGCCCCATTCCAGAGGAGTTAATGCGAATTTTCCAGTAGAATCTGGAATGAAAAGACATTACATTCAAGCACAGGAAATCAGAAATCTGGATGAACGTTTAGAGGCACAGAACAAACAAACGCCACCAATCTTCGATTTCAGGATAGAAGAACATTCTAAGCTAGATTTAGTCTAAATCGAGTAAAATTAAGGAGAACTTTACTGCATCAACATATCACAGAGTGCCGTCAGATTGCCACTAGTGGACGAAGGAGTGAGATGCAATCATGCGGCATAGATGGAATATCCTGATTGACGGACGAATAATGATATTCGTCGGCAAGTAGTCACGAGCTAATCCACAAATTCTCCTTCTCTTCAATTCAAAAGTTCGACTTTCTATAAACCTCGGCATAATCAATTGCTGTATGAAAATGGAGAAAACTTATCTTGATTAGCTGACGCGAGGTTGGTAAAGTAGTTGTAGAAATTCGGCTGACGTTTCGGCGACCCGCCCTCTTCAGAGCCTGGACGTATATAGTATTAGTCTAATATAGTTCTAATAGTCTCAGTCTAATACTAATGCTATATACGTCCAGGCTCTGAAGAAGGCGGGTCGCCGAAACGTCAGCCGAATTTCTACAACTACTTTACCAACCTCGCGTCAGCTAATCAAGATAAGTTTTCTCCATTTTCATATATCTCCTTCTCTTCGTTATAACGCAAAAAATATTTTCGAATGGCATTTGAATAATCGTGGATGATTTAAGAGGATTCGTATAAGCTTGTCTGCTCCACAAGAAATATTATAAAGCAGCCAAAGACCATACCGTAGAGGCAAAAATCTTGTCCCTATTCCAGCCGCCAGCACGAGCGCTTTCTTGACCTACTTCAGTCTATTTAATTAATAGCGATATTTAATAGCGAAACCAACCAGCAAATTATAAATTATGAATTCAGTCACAGCCAAAACAATAAAAATAATCGGTAATTACACAAGCTCAAATAAAGAGAATCTGACAACCACTACTGAACAACAATGTTATTAAAGTTACATTTTATTCAGTTGATTCCACATAGTGATTCCAGGCAGAATCGAACTGCCGACACACGGTTCTTCAGACTGTTGCTCTACCGACTGAGCTACGAAACCATTCCAATGTCCGTCTAGAGGGAATGGGAGATGGTCTAGTAGGTGGCAATAAGAGAATTCAACTAATTCTTGAGAAAAAAAAGCTGCAACAACTCTAATCGTAGTCCTAGAATTGCTCCTGCTGAGCTGACGCGAAGTTTATATCATCTGTCCTCGTTTATAAAAAATCGGTATTTTGAATTATTACGAGCGTAAAAATATCTTGATTAGCGCTCTATCTATCTCTTCCTGCTCACTCTAATTCCTATTTATAGGACTGTTTCTGGGAAGTGAATATGTAATCAAACAGATTACTAAGTGGGCTCAGAACATTTGAAAGCGAACTGGATAGAACAGGCAAATAAAACTGAAAAGAAAATAACACAAGAAGGATGAAGAATAGCTTACGAATACTTCCAACACAAAAATAAATCACTATCTCTTGGGACCGATAATCAAATGAATGCCACTCGGACTCTGATATATACGGAAACGACAGAAATCAATAAAATCGATTTCTGATCCCATATATTCAAATTTCAAAAGTACAGTGATAAGTAGCACCTCAGCGGTTCCTAAGTTTTTCGCGTCCACCCATTTACCACATCATTAAACGGTGGGATGGTCTACTACGAATAAAGAAGGTAGAGAAAAGGAACGAGTTTCCGCTAAAGATTATTTTAAAGTAACGTAAAGATGCCTCTTACGATAATCACTTCACTTTATTACTCTGCTTGACCTTTTTCACAGTTTTTTTTTCACCGTGCGAGCCCCGCTACTTCTAGCATTCGGCTTGTCTTCTCTGTTGCTTGAGGATTTCATTTTGTTCGCGAACGTCGTTGTACTGGTCGAGCACGCCCCACTACAATCTCGAGGATAGCCAGGCTGAAGCATTCCGAAAGGCATTCGTTATTGATTGCGGACAGTGTTGGGAGGATGTGGAATCAATTCCGCGTCGAAGCGTGGCAAGCATCACTCCTCTGGGCCACAGCTTCTCATCACCTCATTGTGATCACAATATCATCCAAGAACGCAAAAAAGTGCTAAGGTAATAAACATTTGTGCATGAAACCTACGTCTCCTAAAGTGCTTGGTATAGATGACTCATGTGGATTCACCTTGTGAATAGTTGCCTAATTTTAAAGATGAAGCATATGATGCTCAAATACAAAGTACTCATTAGACATTCACTTCAATTCAAAAATATGCGCATAACTAAAGTAAAGATAGAAATGAAGATATTTTGGAGAATGAGCATAGAAAGATATACACTAGGAAATCGGAACGATGGAGACTATGTGGAATTGGCCGCGATAAATAAAAACAAACGGAAATACTAGTGAGTCTTGTATAGGAAGATTTCAAACTCGGAAGATAATAAGTGACCGCGGTTGTCTTAAGTCCGTTTGCCATACCTTGAGTGTGAGCATACTACTTTTCTTGACATTTGTTGAGAGCTATGCTGAGAACTAGGTAGAGGAAAACAGCATTTGCCAGTTGTGGAATTTGATGAAGTCGTTGACGCCGATGAAAATAGCTCACTTCCTATATGGAATTATTATCCGGCAGTGCGATAACGCACATCATCAAAACGACGAACGTCGAGGACCCCTTTATTGATGTCGAATTCGGGATGAAAATGGGGTTTTAATCAAAACAGGCTTATTTTTTTGTAATACCACTTGTTCTCGTACGGGTTTTAATCTAATGTGGTTAGACTCACTTTCATTTTTCTGTTGAAAAACGAAGTAGATAAATAGCTCAGAAGCTTGATGTTTATACTATAATGATGAAGAAACAAATAGAGACGCGAAAAATTTAGTAATCAGGCTAAAAAGAAGAAGAAAACGAAAACGGTTGAAAATTTGAGCTAAATTATCGGAAACTTTCGTAACATTGTTCTATTGAGAACAAGTTTTGAAAAAGTCAAAAGATGCCACTTTTGACAATTCATTTGGGCCCTTCAGAAAAAAAATGCCTTTTCCGACGATATTGCCCCTTCAGGAATTGAAATTTTGTAGGAACAAAAATATCTTCAACACAAAATAAGTCGAACAAAAAACCGAACGCAGAGTTCGCCGCTGCTTTTCGAAAATAAAGATACGAATAAAAATTTCATCAGTGTCTATTGAATTTTAAGCGAGGTCTCAAACACAGTCGGTTGGAAGGTACTGCTAAATGCTTTGCCACCAGATGTGAGCCAATGACTTGAAATCGAACAAAACCGAAACATCAAGCAATCTTTTCACTTCGTTTAGATTGATACATTTTCGGCGGTGCTACTATAGTTGTAGGGGTGAGCCGTAAGGCATGCGGTATTGATGAGGCGTGTGTATAATGCCGAAACATACATATACCACTTAAAATGCAGTACATCACCTCAAAATAACTCAAAAAAAATTTATGACGGATATGATTATCGTAATTATAAAGTTATAATCACGTTAAAATTATGGGAACGGTTTCGTTAAAAAGAAGGAAACAACTTGAAAGCTGGTAGTTCTAGGTCAAGAAATAGTAGTTGATAGAAGACAATAACCATTACGCTTACCATGAAACTCAAGAAATTTCCTGAAGAGCATTTAATGCCATCCGTTGATATTGATGAAGTGGAGAAACAAAAAAAAAAGCAATAAAAGAGAAGGTGGGAAGGCTGACCAAAGAAAGTGAGCTTATTAATCGAATGTTTTGAGGAGAACATACGTAGAGATTTTTGCGGTCGGAGGGAAAGAGCGATATAAAGAAGGTTGCAGGCATTGAAGGAAGAGAGAAAATGTATGTTTGCCATTGGGACTCTCAGAGCTGTGCCATCTCATCCATCAGTCGCGGTGCTCTGAGCGGCTTTCAGTGCTCATTCTTCACATCTGACACATGTGATCTCAAGCATGTCGTCTATCAATCACCTTCAGATTCTGTCAGATTTCATGATACCTTTTTCACATTAAAGTTAAAAACTGTGTAATGTCCTTTTACTAGCTTTGGAATTGTGAAGATTTTCTAGCTTCTTCAATAAGGTTGAGTTCTTTCAGTACTCAAAGATTTGGGTGGTCTTCATTAGTCATAACTTATTTTCCACTACGATATGCACCTATTGCTAAATCTTCCTATTAATGAGGCACTCTAGAAAATGGTAAACCAAACTTCTCTCCGTTTTCAAACTAATTTTCTAGGAAGGGGAGGGGAAAAGATTACGTTCGATCACCATAGATGAAAAGTCGTACCAGAAAATAACTTTTTTGACCTTAGTGGAATCTGCGGAATCTGACATAATGATGAGAGGCATGTAATTTTGGAGAAGAAGTGAAATTTGAGCAGTCAATGATTTGGAAGATTCATCTGGACCGCCTCAATGAGAATTTTATCTAAAAATCAAAAAGAGGATGACTTAGATAAAGATTCTCTTCAAATAGAGGGATATTACGAACAAAACTGCTAATTTTAATTATGAACTCATAAACCTCACTTCATCAATGTGGAGGTGGAAGGGGCTTGTGGATGCTCGATGTTGGTTGTCTACTCTACTGAGTATATAACATTTTGCCCACTACCCACTACCTCCATTTTTCATCGATAGCTCCACGTCACGTCAAGAAAACAATCGCAAACCATCCAATTATGTATAAATCGAGAACCCTGGGCAATTTCTTGAAAGCCATGAATAGGTGAGGCTTACAATGGAACGGAGACATCAGACAACTTTCGTATGAAAAAGGCTACGGGAAATACGACAGAAGGTTTAACTTAAGAAATGTAACGCCGGAAATTTATTTCCAGCCCTTAGCTGATTGTTAAAGGAATCTTGTAAATTGTATATATATATATATATATATATATATATATGTACATATATATATACATATGTATGTATATGTGCATATGTACATAGACACGCATACATGTATACGTCTGCATGTATGCATATATATGCATATATATGTATATCAATGTACAAATTTATATATATATGTATATGTATATGTATATGTATATGTATATATATATATATATATATATATAATTCGAAATGAAATACCATTCATCAAAGTGGAGATTATGAATTTATTTTTTTCACAAAATTGTTGTGCATATCGCAGTGAAGTGAGGAGCCATGTCAGTACACACAGGGACTTCGATCGCGCTACTTAAAAAAGTACAAAAATCAAGCCTTTCTTAGCATCAAAGTTGGCAATCTTCTATCTCAGTGATCCGGTAATACGAAAATTACCGACTTCATATATCGACAGATTATTTTAGGCCTTCCCATATAGTCACAATGATGTCTTTGGGTTGAATAGTTAACGCATCTTTTGAGGGTTGGACCAACAACAGAACCGCTGTACTTTATGAACGAAAGTAAACAACAGCCAGCGACGTGATGACGATCACCACGTGAGAATCTAATTTTGAAATTAGAGACCCCACAAAATTTGTAATAAGTTTTTTTATTGTAAATAATCGGACGGAATAGCATCATGCAGAGCATAATACAATATGGAAATGAGAATGCGCTGACCAAGCATATAATGAGCTTTGCGACTCGGCTGATCGACGAGATGCGGAGGAAGTCGGACGTAATCGAAAAGCATGTTAACGGATTCGGTTTGAATATAGCACAAGAGAGTTGTAATCTACATTTACGCTATTCTCCAAAGAATTCCATACGACTGGGCGGAGTCACAAGAGCAAGGGCGAGCCGTCATAATTACGCCAGCTCCAAGCCCGTAGCCAACCCCTCTTCTCCATCCCATCCCTAATCGTGCTCAACAGCAAACAACACCTGTGAAGCGGTCTTTTTGAATCAGTGGGCAAAGCAAGTGTTACGGTAACATATGATGTGTGAATGTGAAAGTTACATTAAACACTGGAAACTCGAGCAACAGAATCCCATCAATGAATTTTTTTTCCGCTCCAAGCGGACTTTGAAAACGGCGAGCCTACTTTGGGCGCCGGCAAAGCGGCTAGACTTTGAAGGAAGAGTGTTAAAGAAACTAATGGATACATAACCATGAATCGTTTTAAAATTATAGTCTTGCAATCAAAAGTCAAAAAAATTAAACGATGAAAGATTACTCTAAGTCAGCCCAAATTCTACAAATTTTAGAGTATTTCGTCTAGAGCGTTTCGTATAAATTTAGAGTAGAAGACAATGTGTCAACGACCGCGGAAGGAATGAATTTTTTTGCCCCCATAATCCTCAATAACTAGAGCACATAGAGTTGCATAAAGCGATGAGAAAGGCTTCTATATATCGTCATAAAGAAGTTTGAAAATTTTTTTTTCTCGATACCCAAATATGACAAGGAGGACGAAGGAAAGATAAAGCTCTTGGTGTTGATCAATCTTACATAGGTGGGCCGTGCATGCGACTTCGTCAAAATGTTTGCGCGTAAGTGAATGATTCTGCTGCTCTAGTTTGGAAATTCTCAGGAAATTAAGATCTTTGGACGGATGAAACTCCAAATCTATGATTATCTATGGAAATGAAAACCTACTAAAACTATTCGATTAAATTTATTTACATGTAGTTAAGTCACTTTTTCCAAAGGTTCGTTCATGTGGTGGCAAGCCCATTAATCAACAGCTGATGGTTGAATTGTAGATTACGACGCATTTGATTAATTACGAATAACAAAAACTCATACGTATAATACGGTAAAAACGCTACGAATTAATGAATTGCTGAGAAGAAACTCCATGCACTCGACTTCCTAAGTGTCCGTATGGGTGGCTGAAACTTGGCATTCACAAAGACTTTTGGTGACTTATCGATATATGTCAGCCTATATCCTCTCAGTCATTTCGCTGTCACTCTGACAGAGCCTCAGAAATGAATTTCTCCACGATCTCGGAGTATGGGACTAGACCTCAGCGTTCACGTAACAGGGCAGTTCTAATCACTTCACTATACACGCCTACACCATGTCTTATATCACTAGCATTACAATAGTTCTTCCAGGTGACTCTCTTCAACTTATGAATTCCGAGGCGAATTCCACGCTATCGATCTTATGGAACCTGAGAGTAAGGAAGTCATTGTCGCAAAATCAATAACGGGACCATAAGCATTTGTGGAGGAAAGACTTTGTGGCGACATATCAGCAGTATCGCCTTTCGTTCTGCAATGTACGTCACCCATTATGATTATTTATGAATGATCTTGTCACCTTGATGACCGTTAATAATCTCCAACTCCGTAGAATAAGATTAATATTAGCACCTGCTACTAGCCATAAGAATCGACTAACAGTATGGCGCACATCGGAGTCGACTTTACGAGATGAGTATTTTCTTTGTTCTCAAGATTTCCTTGAAATCAAATTGACAATTAGACAGCAATATCATGGAATTACAAAAGTGCTCATACTTTCAGAATGATAAGAGGACAAATTCTTTATTGGAGAAAAGCTTAAACAGAACTGTTTCAAATGGTTTGCAAGATTTTTTAACAGAAAACTATATGTCATAGGTCTTCAGACTATTGCTCAAAGCGCTTTTCACAATGTGAAAAGGCGAAATTAAGAAATGAGAAGCATGTTGTCAGTGGAATACAATGGCTATAGTCAAGGCCATACACGGCAAAAAAAGATATAAGGATAGCAACAGGGTAATGACAGTGCAGAAAAAATCCATAATAATGGTTTGTTGACGAAAACGTCTCAGCAATTACGCTTACTCTGCCAAGTCCCATTTATATAAGTCGTTTCTATTCTAAGTCCTTAAGTATGTGCACTTTACTCTATGCACTTTTTTCTCGCATTGTACTTTGATATCCGGAGCTTTTGTAACGTATTTGACTGCTTGACCGGCAGCTTGCTCAATTCAAATGCTATGTGAAACGTAGTCCGCGGAAACCTGCTTTCTTCAGTTAATAATTTACAAGAAGCCTTTTCGCACGAGCTCATTTTGTTCGGAAAGACTATCGCGCTGAAGAGAGCAGCACAGAGAATGAGAGCAACGAAGAGTCAGGAAACGACTTTACATGAACAGTGGAATTTGATGTCTAAAAAGAGCTCTCTGGTTTGATGAAATGATGACTAGATTATCGAGGTGAATTTTCCAAGGCGAATCCGAGTTAAACAAGTATGAGTTCACCATTGTGATTCATCATAACCTGGTAATAAGATGACATTTTTTGAGCCTTTTATGAGGCCTGATATGGCGCTTATAGTACAGTATTAGACAGGTCTGTTTCGCCCTTCCACGTTCATCAGTAGTATGGTGCCTTTCGGTTTGGCCGATTTCTTGCAAGAGGACACACCACTGTATATAAAGAAATCGCCGCCGAATAACAAATCATCGCAATTGAGGTGCTAAAATCTCCCGATATTGCAGAGATCAACAGTCGAGCTCGTGGCTGGTGAAATGAATCATACCTCTTTCATTCGACTGCTTTTATAGAACTCGCTCAAAATCAGTAATAATCTGATAATACTACGGATGAGTTTGGGAAGGCGAAACAAGTCTGTCTAGTACTGTATAAGTGCCATACCAGGCCTTATGAAAGGCTCAAAACATGTTATAATGTTATCAGATTATTATTTTTGAGCGATATCTATAAAAGCAGTCAAATAAAGAGGTGAGGTTCATTGTAGATCGCATTTCAACACTGTTCTTATTTCTTATCTTTTTAGTTTCTATACACGAGCTACAGCTTGTGATCAATACGTATTTACTTGAACACTTGGATAACCCACTTTCATTGGTGATGCGGCTTCCAACAGCACATTTTCTATTCGCTTTTTTCTCACGCAGTCGTCGCCCTTCGTATGGATGCTCCTCAGGATGGATGTGTTAATTCCCTTAGAGGCCACTCCACTTTTTTGTCTACTTTTATAAATTTTTCTCATTATAAAACTGGCCCATTTGTGTCCCGCTATCGATTTGTATTTTCATGTGTCTCGAGGAAAAGAGAACATTCGGAGAAATAAGATGTGCATCTGGGATATACAGTATGAGTGGAAATTGATCTATGCAAACATCTCATCGTTCAAACGCTTTGTAAGTGGTGCGTAGAGGTCTTGAAGTGGTTGAAGTATTAGCTCACACCTCTGCCGCATACAGAGGCATTGGGAGAACTGCATTTTGAAAACACGACGTTATGGACCTCATAGCTCGGTGATTGGAGTCAGAGTGCTGATCGCGTTCTTTTCTTCTATTTGAATATGGATGAATATTCAGAATATGCGAGCCTCCTATATAGCAGGGAAAATCCGTTAGTTCACCTTTCATTTCGAGTGTTTTCTTAAGACCACGCTCAAATTTTAATATGCCAGATAATCACTTTTTGAGCCACGCATGTGGTCAGTTATATAGGGCTGACTCATAGAGCCCGATACACGTGTATGGACCTTGACAGTCTCATCAGTCAAAAGAGAATTGGCAAATAACGGAAGGGTACCGCCCGACTAATGAAACTGTCAAGGTCGAAACACGTGTATCGGGCTCTATAAGTCAGCCCTATATAACTGACTACATGCATGGCTCGAAAAGTGACTTTGTGGCGTTTGTTCACCTTCGCTCGTTTGGTTCTGCATAAACTGGATCTCTGCTATGCTTATAATTCTCTACTCTTTTTCCCTAATCCTTTTCTCCATTTCGTTGAGTTCCTTGAGCATTGTTTACGCATCTGTGGTCTCTGGATAGATGGCAAAGTCACTGCCATAATAAATATTTGACAAGGATTTGTCGTCCATGTGCACCTCCTCGTGTCCCAGTCAAGCTACTCCATAATAGGGTTGTTCCGTATCTCTCGCACTACGATTTTATTTAGTTTATTTTCCTATTTCATATCAAGTTATTTCCGAAAGGCTGCATTATGTTGGCAAATGTTCTAGTACCTTTAGCCATACCGTTATAGCAATATCGCTCGCCAAGTGAAATGAGCTACCGCAAGCGATGTCTCGATGGCCATCTCATGCATTGACTGACTACCCCATAATATAAAGTTGACCGCGACATTTTGGAGAAAGGGCTGAATCACGGTACCACATCCACCGTATAGTCCTCATATTGCTCCATCGGATTAAAGACCACGAACGCCTCAAAAGTGACCCCATCGTGTTCTTTGATCCCTAGAATAATTCTTTCTGGGAGGAGGGCTTCTAATTTATTCTCAGAAAATGGCTGCTTGTCATTGATCATGATGATAATTGCGCTATTGATTAATTGATCTCATAAGTCGTAACTATTATCTGAGTCAACATGTCATGTGGTCTGTTATATGGGCTGACTTATAGAGCCCGATACACGTGTTTCGGTCTCATCAGTCGGGCTGTACCCTTCTCGTCTTTTGCCAATCCTTTCGGAGCGCTCAGTACCCTTTACTAAGAGTAAGCGATGACGAACATTTTACACTGTATGTCAAAAGAGATTATCACCGAAGATACAATGTTGTACACTCGATTGCTCTTAGCTGGTATCCTTGATATATCATACCTTACGAGATATGTCGCAGTTTGAGCGTGGTTTTAAGAAAACAAAACGGTAGTCGAAACGAAAGGTATGATCTCATAAAAGAACTAACAATTGATAACAAAAGGATCCAAATGCGAAAGAAGTTATGGAACAACCCAATACACTGTAACGCTGCTGTGAACAGCTTTGAAGAGGTTTCAGGCTTTTTCTTAACCCATTTTACATGACATTGATAAAGAATCAACATAAACGTAATTTTGCTCTGCAGCTACTACATCATAAAACGAGAGCTCTCATAGAGGGCTGCTTTGCTATGGTCTACGAACACAGGATCGCATTTGTTTCTGGACTGTCATACGCTTTTTCGCTGTCGATAAAGGTTAAAGCAAAGAGTACATTGAACTCTTAACGGAATTCTAAGACCCGGAAAAGATTTGGATGTGATTCACGTAGTATGGTCGTCATCACAATTCTGCGGTGCTCAAATGTCTGTGCTTAATTCAAAGTCTACGTCCATGACTTTTGCAGTATAAGATGATATTATTCGTGAGCAGCACGCAAAATTCAGCGAATG
This sequence comes from Parelaphostrongylus tenuis, assembly GCA_019055375.1. NCBI lineage: Eukaryota > Metazoa > Nematoda > Chromadorea > Rhabditida > Metastrongylidae > Parelaphostrongylus > Parelaphostrongylus tenuis. The sequence goes on along the minus strand of JAHQIW010007074.1, from coordinate 107,669 downwards.
AGCAGGTCAAATGATAATTGAGGAGATTTCTTCACATCCTTCTTGGCTAAAATAGCAATATGAGGTGTGTTTCACTGCTCTGGAATTCTGATGATGAGATAAAACATGACTTTCGAGAACCATTGTAATTTATAGCTTCTAACATAAGAAGTTGGATGAGAAATTGTCTCGCCTTAGAGTTATGCCTAACTTCATGTTTTAAATCGTAAATCAGACCTTGCAGTAGAATCAAGAGAGGTTTTCCCTAGTGAGAGTTTTAGAGCCCGAGACGGCATTGCAAAATAGAAATATTTGGCATAAAAAAAATTCTTTATCAATTTCATATTGAGGCGTAGCATAGTGGCTGTCCTATTTTCGCTCTCAAAGGATGACAGTGGATCAAGTAGTTATACAGATCCCAACTTTGGTTCTTCAAACTAATCGTTGAGTTTCTTTTAACAACTTTTCCGCCTGCAACAAACTATCTCAAACTTTTGCAGCTGATACTAACGATTTGTTGTACTAGATGTGTCAGCAGGACTGAGCTTCAGTCTCCTCCTCTTTGCAGGCACTCCTTAATGGAACTAAAAATGTGGTCCAAACCGTTTTTTCGCAAAAATGAGGCGACGCTGCCACAACTTTGAGCTCTTTCGACTCAGCGACTGCTTTTTTGGTCTAGTTTTCTTACATCTACTCACCATATGAAAATTAATTCACCAAACACGATCTTTCCAGTAGTCAGTAATCGATTCCAATACAGAATATTGTTAGCACAGAGATGTTAAAAAAGGCATTCTTTGTTTGTTAAAATAGTACTCAATCCACATAGAAAATGTCCTTCAAAGACTCAAAATTATCAGCTGTTTCTTCTTATCTGGAAAAACGAATTCACATAAAATAGACTCGCTATGGACTGTAGTACAAGACGGTTCCCACTTCAAATTTGATATCCTGCTCCAAGTTTCCCTGAGAAGTAATTAATCTCGTTGGCCCTTTCTATTTTGATAGTGAGGTTTCTAACAGCGGTTTCGTTAGAGCTTTGTTGCAGTCATATCGTTCATCTATTTGTAGAAAAACTAGTTTCTCCTTCACGAGCCGTGCAAGTTAATGAGTATGGAATGCTTACTTCTCTAATGCAGAAGTTAGAGACGATACATGGTGAAGGCTGCTACCTCAAGAAGTCGCCTGTCCTTTTGGGTCAGATGGAAGTTTGCCATCTTGGAACAAACTCGATGTCTGAAAGGTTGCAGAATTTGTTGTTTCTCTTTATCTCTATTGTCTCCCTTAGATCACTCCCATTCCGACAACTATTCTCCTTTCTTCACCTCCCAATAAACCATTTGTTGAGAAATTATTTACCTTTTTTTGCAACACTGAATAATTAAATGGGTCCTTTTCCGCAGAAGGTCCGCCATAAGAATTCGTGTACCAACTGTTAGTGTAGAGAAGCCTTCCTCCATCTATCAGATCTCACATAAGCTCCATCATCATTTAATGTTCAATATCTTTAATTATGGAGGAATCGCTACCAGCACTTGACAAAATTTTATAAACGTAATTTTCACTCAAGCAGTCTGAGCAGTTTAATGAGCGCGTGTCCCTCTATAAGGAATGTAGTGGATCGAAGCAAATCCACTCCCAAATGTTATAAATTTTTGAGATTTCAACGAACTCTCAATGTTTAATCTGCTGCAGTTTCGAATGGCAAGCTTGAATAAAGGCATAATCTAATACGATGTGGAATGGTGCCATTCGTTTCATTTTGAGCAAAATAAAGGTTCGCCAGTAGACTTTCGAATCTCCTTCTCGTTGAATAAAGAGCATCAATGGAATGGCATACGGGGTGAAGACTCAGACTGCGATAATCATTCAAATATGATAGCTGAACACGCATACCGAGGAAAGTTCAATGAGTCTTCTTTTTTTTTAGTAGAAGCTAGTGGCTCCTTGACAGAATGCTTCACAGAATACGTTTCTTCGTCTCACCAATAGTCGTTTCCCTAATGTCACACAAAGAAATCGACAGAAATTGTTTAGATCTACCTATTTGAAATTTCTTTTTTTTTCAAAAAATTCAGCACTGATATGTTTCTTACACCACTTGTTATCACAAATCACGCGCAGACCCTGGCATTTCTTTCTTTCGATTAATTTATTCGCATTTGTGCTCCACAAAAGCCTTCTTATATTACACGTGACGCCTTGGCTGGTGTTAAAGGATTACGTCTATTAGAGGCAGACAAGTTAAAGTCTATCTAAAGTGTTTATTTTGCCTGCAAGAGATTGTTGAGGCAAGGGATCGAACCAACACCTTTGCTTATCACTCTTGCAACCTAATACACCACATTACTGATTACTAGGTAACGCCTCGTTAGTCGCTGAATTACTGTGTACTTATAGAAATACTGCTTCTTTTTGGTTATAAGGTTACAAATGAATATTCGATCTCATTCACTACACAAGAATTTTTGCATAAGAGTGTTTTCAGTCATTCGAAAGCTTAAGTCTTTGGCTACGTTATTCAAAACACCATTTTATCACGCGGTGAAATCCAAAATAAAATTATGTTTTACACGACCCGACCACGCGTTTTCTTCTTATACTGTTTGAGTTTCACTGGATGAAAACTCCTTTCTTAGACTTCTAACATTATTTCAATAACACAAGTCGCAAAGAACTCGAAAATGTGTTTGTTTTTGGAAAATCTTCTGATAACTCTGCAGGAAAAAAGATAAGATTTGCGTTTTACACTTTGACGGACAGAGTTTTTCCATCAGACTATTAGTATTAATTCGACAGCGTAAAATCTGAGAATTCCAACGCCGTGCATATTTTCTGAAAATACCGTTTCTCCACAGTGTAGCAAGGAAAAGAAGATCGAGTTTAACATGTTCGGCGGATTGCTTACCAACTGACCCCCAGCCGTGAGGAGGGGCGATCGATCGATGATCCAACGGGTCAGGCATGTGGGGTGCGACTTGTTACTTAATTGAGAATTTGTTCTCTGTTTTGAAACAAACTCTTTATAAAAGATTGACTCAGACCCTACGAGATTTTCTCGAAAAACCGGCTACGAAGGTCTTTAGCCAAAAATCTAAGCTTTCGGAATTACCAACGCTCCTATGAAAAAATTCCTGTAGAGCGAATGAGGTCGAATATTCATTTGTTCCCTTACAACCGAGAAGTAGAATGTCTTGTACAGCGATTAGGGTCGAATATTCATTTATTACCTTAAAACCAAAGAGTGCCGTTTACCGTTTATTGAGATGAATACCAGGAATGCCATTTTTTGATATTGAACGGGTTTTGCTGTTTTTATAGCTTATATGAAATAGACGCTAGTCTTAGATTTTTCTCTAAAGAAAGAAAAGTCCTAAATCATTGCCTAGATGGTCAAAAATACGAATGAAAGCGTGACGGACGGAAATGCTTCAAAATTGGACGATGATACAAAATCACTGTACTTAGCGCTAGTCCCTTTTATATGCACCATAAATGTTCAATTAGAATGATCCTTTAAACGTATTGAGGGCTCAAGATGAGGATGAACCACTCGAGAAATACCGCAATCCGTGTATTGATCATCACCGCTGATTTCAACAGACAGACAGTGTAAAGAACTTTTTTGAAAGAGGCTTTACTTCAAATTGGCACCATTTTGTGGAAAAAAGGCTGGATATTAATGGTGCCAAAAGATCAGGGCTGAATTGGTTCTGCCTTCCAATTGATGACTCTCTCCTTCGATTGCATCCTACGTGTTCAAAACTAAACAAAATCTTTCGGCACCCTAACGAATGCGATCTTACCAGTGGAAGATGGAAAAGGCACAGCCTTTAGCAGAGATATCTTAAGAGATAGGCGCATAATTTGAAGATTCCTCCACGCCGCAGAATTTCTCAATGGCTAAGTTGCGGTAACAATTGCACATAGCAGTTGCATAGTAACAGTACGAAAGAGTGATGATGATACTCTACATTTCTGCCATAGTGCTAATTCTTCCAAAAAACATGGTATAAAGGATAGAATGACAAAGCTCTCGGCGTTGATCGATTCCTGAGGGATGCGCCATGTATTGGTCTTGAATTTTCAAGCTTGCTTGAGATGATTGAATATTTATCGGGCCTTTGCAATGACTCACGTTGACCTCCCGCTATATGAGTCGGTGGTGCTTATCCTCCCAGACAAGTCTGGTTCCAAATTACAGACTCTGGAGGGATGAATGGCTTGGTGAGCCACAAGCGCGAGATTGAACCATCGATCTTGTGTGCGACGCAGAGCACCTCTAACCAATGCGCTTTATGCGCTCTTGGAGATACGGTATATAAGCAGAATACTCACTATCCCACATCCACCATGCGTATGAAAATATTTCTATAAAGAGAATATTTGAGCAATTATTTTGAAACAACAGATACGTACACAGGGGATCGAGATGTGACCGAACACTGAGTGTAAAAAAAGTACTAACAATAATATGTGATGAAAACGGCTGATGTTGATTTCTATAGCAAGCACCTAAACACTGCATCAACTATATATTCTCTCATTCGCAGATGTTCTGATGTGAATAAAAAAATGCAATCATAGCTAAGTAATATACGAGTAGAAGGATATATATATGTTATAATCATCGCCGACAAATTAAGGGCATTATTGCTGAGGAGCAAGTAGAATAGACAAGGATGTCAATGACGTTTGTGCAAGGTGTGTGAATTGAACAGTTCAGAAAAATAATATAATTCCGCGAAACCTTGAGAAGCAAATTTCACAATAATCATAGTTCGCAATACAGAAGGGAAACGGTGTTGTTGAAAGTAAAGTCACCTCGGAGTACAGAAATAGAATGAAAAGAGATACCTGGAAGCTCATTGCTTGGTACTTGCTGTCTTTAGAAAACTCGCAGGCGTTTGTTCGACTCCACACAAAACGTGAATTTAGAAGATCAAAAAGCAGTTTTTGCAGCGAACAGTTCTTATAAACTGGCAGACTATTTATACCACAAGTAATATTGCTTATTAGGAAACTTATACACGATTCCAACGAATATATTGAAGGTGGGGGTGGGGAAAGGTGTCGTGGCTGAGTGGTTGTAGCAGTCGTTGCTGCGCGGCGCGGTAGAATATCTCAGTTCAGATAAAACTTTTCTATTTCACAGGTCACTTTTTTCACATATACTGTGTTAATTGCGGCACTTTAACATTTGATCAGCTCCTCACATTCATCATTCACAAAGGATTTCCAAATTATTGCGTGTGGATTCGGCTGCTGCTTGAAGATTTTCTGTTCGTCGCAAATGTTTCCGACTCTGTCAAGTCAATTCTTTGTGGAGTACTAAGATATCCCTGACAATTATTTTTACTCGGATTCTAAGAAACGGACTTTTGGTAAATAGATATGTTTAATACCGACATTCGGGATGTCGGTAAGTTGATCTCTGTGATAACTGCAAATGAAAAACGCCATGACTATCTATTACGATTTTTAAGATAAACAAAAAGCACATAACTTTGTAGAGAATGTTTGTTTCTACCACTAATGTGAAACATTCTTGCATTAGATGTTTACTGTGTTAATGAACGAAGGAGAATCGCGATGTCAACTAGAACAATGTGTGATCATCCAGGTCCGACCCTTCGGTTTAGACTAATTTTAACCTATAGATTATCCATCAACTTTATAACCACCAATATACTGCACTCAAAACTGCAAAATTGCAAAACTTATGCTACCGCCACCAGTGGAACCAGTGAAAGATCCAGAAGTGTATAACGCTCTTTTCTATGTTATAACTTCCGAGAAACACAGGGATATTTCGTAGAATTTATCTATAAAATGATCATCATAATGTTCTCGGTGTTTTTCTAGCTCACTACAACAATCTGACATAATAGAACCACATTTAGTGTAACTTCCTTGAAGAGGAATAAAAGCATAAGTAATGAAAACTACAAAGAAAATGTCTGTCTATTTTTTCTCTGAAATTCACAATCCATTTCAGAATTCTATTTGAAGGCCTCGTTTGTGCTTTAGCTTTTGTATTCCACTTTTCTTAACTTCTTATGAAACAATTATTGTATAGCGAAGTTATGCATTCAGACACTTCTTATCAATGCTTGATGAAGTTGAATGCATAAAGCAACCTTAAGGGGAACTCTACTCTATAATCTTTTTACTGTTGACAAAGAATAACGAATAGGTGTACAGAGTCTGCTATGGGTGTTTCAAGACTCCCAACGTATTTAAATGAGTTTCATCTATTCAAACTTGCCACCTAAGATACAATGCGGAAGATTTCCTACAAGTTCTCATAGAATTCCAATCCTTGATGACTGATAGAAAAAGGTTGGTAGTAATTTTTGTAAGAAATGAGTCGGATCGTGAACAAAACAGTAGGAACACAAGTAAGCTGTTGATCTACTGTAATGTTCATGTGAACAATGGGAATCACAAAATGATGTGAAAATAGGTGTCAAAAATATCAGATGCCACCAACAGCCTTATCAATGACATTTACAGCAACCATAATTTCTTTCTATTCGACTGTTTTTGAGACCTCGCTTGAAATTCAATATAATCTGATAGCATACTTCAAGCCTTTCAGTCTGATATGACACTAGTAAAGCTGGATGTACGTTTCGGTTTTTATGTCAAGACTCATCAGTTGCACATGCCTTTTGACCCAACTGATGTTCGACGCTGATTCTCTTATATGTAGGGATCTATTGGACCGAAAGGCACGTGCTGCTAGTATGCCTGACATAAAAAGTGAAACTCAATTTTAATAGTGTAAGTACCATATAAGGCCTCTGAAAGGCTCAAAATATGCTATCAAGCTATAACATAATCAAAGTTGACAATATTAAAATGATATTCCCCATTATGGATGCTGCAGAAAGTCGTTTTTTCTTGATTTACTTATAATTCAAGTTCAATTTGGGACGAAATCTTTGCAGCAAATTCGAAATTGCTAATCATCAGACTGCTTTATGGAAACTATGGCTTGAGAGCAACTTTGTGTAGCTATCGCCTTCACAACAATTATTTTGACTGTTGCTGTATATGGCTAATGTGTCTTCTATATTCGATTTATTTAGCTCAAATGTCTACCCGCATTTGTTTTGACGATGAGATGGATATCATCAAGCGACTATCAAAGAATTCTCATTTTCCTATAAGGTCAGTTATCTTGCTAGTTTCACCGTTTTGAATCACTCGAGCTTTTCACCGATCAATGGAACAAAAAGGCTGGGCAAACATCTACACCGACTGCCTTCATTTTCATGTGTGAGCAGATATAAGCGTTAATATTTCACCTTGTTCATTGTGGTTACGTGAATTTTGCATTATTGACGTGGCCTAACAGTATTCTGGGGCTACTGTGTTATCAAGAACATTTCTGAACCTTTTCGTCTTTACTGATTACTCTCCATGAATTTGAGTTTTCTTTTTTATTGCCGCATAGAGCAGCTTCTTGTGGTTATTTTAATTTATAGAATTTTTAGATTTGCCTCAAGATGGAAATCTACTGAGGGCAAAAACGATTGTTGATGTTACACGAATATCGCACGTGTTCAATTGCTCCTAAGACTCCCCGCCGGGTTGAACGAGACTTGGGGTGACGACCTGGGGTGACGGAACGGTATGAAGACTGCAGTTTTTTATCGGTCAGTGCAAGGCTGGAATTGGAGACTTGACGGTCACTCAAGCAAGGAGCCGGTTGCGCACTAGAAATTGACTGGCAAGCTGTCTCAAATGCAATTGAGACGTCTTCATCATTAACGATACTCGTGTAACATCAAGAATAGTTTTTGCTTTTGGAATAATTCCATCTTAGAACCAATATATAAGTGATATATATTGAAATAACCGCAATAAGCTGCTTCAAGCAGCAGTAACAATAGAAAATAATTAACAACAACGTAAAAGTCCGGAAGTTTCTTGCAACCGAATATTTTATTGAACAAGAATCAAGTATGCTTCTTTATGAGAACTGTGAAAGTGGGAGAAGAGAATCTTTTTCTCTATTGTTCTTGAGCACAATCTTAGCTTGTATTCTATATGAACGTGCTAATTCCGACAACCGTTTTCAAAAATTCCTGAGATGATTGGGAGACAGAGCCATCTGAAGGTGGTCAACGCCCGACACGTGGTATGAAAATGAATAAGAGTTTTGGTGACATATCAACAGAGGACCTACGATAAAGATATTATTTGAGGTTAGGCGGCAGAAGTGTGCTCGGATTCACATTGCTTGAACATTTCTTTATTATACCTTTATTTCGAGTGTTCTATTAAACCACGCTCAAATTTCAGTATATCTCATAATTATTATTTGAGCCAACATGCTATGTGGTCTGGTAATGGGCTCTTGTACAGCCCGATGCACGTTTTCGACCTTACAATCACATCAGTCGGGCAGAAACCCGCCGTCTTTCAATCTTTTTAGCCACTTCTTCCGGGAATCCTACTCTACGAACCACATGACAAGTTGGCTCAAATAATAATTATGAGATATATTGGATTGAGCGCGGTCTTAATGAAACGCTCAAAATAAAGTTACAATATTGCAAAAATCCCAGCCAAAGAGAAATCGAGTAACAACACTGTATGTTCGGTGGTAATTTCACTTGACTTGCAGTGTAAGTCGCTCGTCTTTGCTACCTCTCTATAGGGAGAGTAGGGGCTCCTGAGAGGACTTGAAAGACGACGGGTTCTGCCCTACTGACGAGACTGCAAAGTCGAAACATGTGCATCGCGCAGTACAAGAGCCCATTACCAGACCACATGACATGTTGGCTTATTGAATAATTATGAGACACTTCTTTATTCTCTGTTGGCGCGATTCAAAATGCTACCACAAGGATGTTGAGGTCCGGGGAAAACTCGCGCTTTTAGTTGTACTTCTGACCCTCAATTGCCTTTCTGGAATCTCACATGCTATCTACAACGCCGACATGGATCTTTCGTTTTGATACCTTCTTAGTCATGTTTTACCACAACGGTGCTAAAAGCAATCACCAACAGTAAAAATAAGTCGCATCATGACATTGACGTCATCGTGACATTGACTGCATCTTCAATCTGAATAGATTGAATGTCTATTTGTATTCCTTGATCATTCTCGCTGACGAGTGATTTCTGATAGTATCGATAAGATTGAAAGGTAGCTGGAAAAAAGCAGAGAAAGGGCCTCGGTGGTGCAATGAAACACGTGAACCATCCCAAAAGGGTAGCCGTGAAGTTCGAAACACATTTGAGCCTCCGAGTTCAGCCCATACTGAAATTAATTATCGACGAAGTTTAACCTTTGACGAGTTTAGACGTGGCTTAGGCGAGTTTTTGGCTACTAATCAATTGAATAGCATAGTAGGAAGGGTCCGTGATTGTGTTTGGACTACTTATCAAACCTCATAAACTGAGATGTTTTCTTCTGTGATCATTAGTTATCGACAAAGTTCAGCATTAACTGGGTGAATTTTTTGCTACAAACTGGCTGAAGTCCGCAATAGACAAGGTAAAAGGTGATGGCTAGCCTTTGATGAAAGGAGTTTCAAGCAACAGATTTATTAGATATGACTTCGTATCACTTGCCATGGCATGATGTTCGAATTGCCAAAACACGAAAGCGGCTGAAAGTTTCTGGTCAAAAATACACACAGTTATTTGATTTGCACAAGTTATACACATTATGTCACATCGTACATTTTATCTTCAATCCAACAGGTCTCGTTCGTATAACATGTTTCAAGCCTTTCATGAGGTTTGATGGCATTTCTAGTGGTAGACTTACGCTTCAGCTTTCTCGCAAGCCTCATCAGTACCACATGTCATTTGGAAAATCGTTACTCTCTAAAACACTCTATCAGATTAGAAACCTTCAGCGAGTTCTTAAAGTAGTTAGTAGATAGGTAATGTTACATGTGCCCAGTAACAACCGCCACAATAGTCGATTGAAAGGTATAGCTCTCGTTCGCGTGTAAACTTTTTTATTACGGTCACAGTGTAGAAGTCACTCATGTTAAGTCTGCTCGTTGAATACAGCTTCAGTGAGGAGACAGGCTTAATGAGAAGTTGTCCGACAATGATGTGACATTCCAACAATAAAACCAAGTCCATTTAGCACTAATATTCAAAAGCGACTATTTATCAAATTACACATGGAAAGGATAACGAAGCGTTTCTTTCAGCGATCAGGGACGCGGTTTTTTATAAGTATAATTTGCGGAAATACTCTGCTTTTTGCTATTTATAATACTAAATAAAATTTGCAAAGAAGTTTTATATAAATAATAAATATTAATATATTTGATAATTCAAAAGTCGACTATCTCTAAGCCTCGGTATGATTGAAGAAATGCAAAACTTCTCACTAACCCTCCCTTTCTCTATTTAAAACTTCCACGAGGTTGGTATTTTCCTTCCTTTACTGGAAACTCGGTGGCTAACGTTTCGGTGACAACGCCTTCGTCGGAACATAGACGTATAGATCATATCATATTTGATTATTCGGTTAATATTATGCAAGCACCAAAAATCTAATAAAAAAATAAGCAGTCCAATCTTTCTAGAAAACCCCACCTTATTTGGCTTTTGAGAGCGGACACCGATCTAATGTTACAGAATTTAAGGAGAATTACAATTTACTGAAAAAATTGTGTCACACCAGACCGGTGACCGCTCTCAAAAACCAAATATACCAATTTAATAAATACCAATTTAATTAATTATTATTTAAAAAATATACATATTAATATATGTAAATAATATATTTAATAATATATAATAATATATATAATATATATAAAATCCACGGACCTCCCTCTTTGGGGGATCCCGCCCAGTTAGTCGCGAGGGCACGTGGCGCGTCCCCAGGTGGTGGATAGGGGAATAAACGCGAACCAAAAGCAACTGTGTGCTTTCCAGAGACGCAGGTGGATTCATGGGACGAGCTCCCTGCTTCTGTAGCGCCGACTTGACAAAAACTCTATTTCTATGAGTCAAGTTGGCCAAAAGCCTGCAATCAAGCGGCTAGGAAGCACATGGGAGGCGGTTAGGAGTCGCCTCCAACAAATAGGCTCCTCCCGCTCCTCCGAGAGAGACTGGCAAGCTACTCGTGAGTACCCAGCCCCCATGTTTAGAGCCTGGCAAGCTATACGTTGGGTATCGAAATGCCAAAAACGCAACAAATATGGGCCTCATTCCCCTGACCCCGAAAGAGCCCCTGGTACGGCAGCGCCAAGTAGGACGAGTACGGAGAGGCTGCTAAAATCTCAGGGCCGAACTAGGCTGCCAAGATCGAAACGGACTAGAATGACGATCTGTACCTACAACGCAAGAACCCTTGCTCACCATTGCGCTTTAGAAGATCTATTGATTCAAGCAAGAAGAACGTCATTGGCCTAGCTGAGACGAGAAGGCGCCATCCTTTTCACGCTGTTTATGACACCGGAGAAGAACTGTTTCTTGGAACATGCGATCGCAGAGGTGTCGGCGGCGTTGGCGTCCTCGTCAAATCGAATTTGACCGTGAACATTGACTCATTCGAACAACTAACAACCCGTATCGGACGATTACGGTTCGATGAGGTTCTATGCCAACTTTGACCATCTTCGTTGCTTACGCACCAACATCAAGCTATGACGAAGACGAAGTCGAAGCGTTCTATATGGACCTTGAAACATTCTTCAGAGAAAATCATACATTCTTCAAGGTCATTGTCGGAGATTTTAACGCAACAATTGGACCTAGAAGAACGTCTGAAGAACGTCACATAGGGACCCACGGACTAGAATGGAATGAACAGGGTGAGAGGCTATCTGAGTTCATCATGACGACTCAAACCATCCATGGTAACCCGCAATTCCAAAATCCTCTTTCTCAGCGATGGACGTGGGAGTCTCCCAATGGAGAGTACCATAACGAAATAGATCACATCATAGTAAATCGAAGGTTTTACCTGAGCGACGTCGCTGTTGTTCCTAAGTTCTACACGGGATCAGACCATCGCCTCTTTCGCGCAACATTACGATTTTCGAGGAGAGGAGAGAAAGCCGCTAAATTCAAACAACGAAGTCCCAGAACTACCATAAACTGGGATGTATTCAAATCATTAGTCGGCTCTTGGGAAGATACCGTTGTGGACAACATCGACGAAGAATACGATCGACTCGTTGAATATCTTCGCGTTAGCGCCATGAGAGCCGAGAGTCCTAAAGTCACGAAGAGACGCTTGTCTCCGCAGACACTCGAGCTGATACGTCAACGTGGAATCGCACGAGCTACAGGCAACCGAATCTTAACGTCCGAACTTGCGAAACGCTGCAGAGAAGCGATAAAAGAAGACTTTAAAGAGGGAAGAGCAGCAGTCATGGCAGAAGCTGCAGAAGCTGGGAAGAGCATTCGCAAAGCCCAGCGAGGCTTCGTCAACTATAAGACCAAGATGATTGCACTCCGATACCCTGACGGGACACTTACAGCTTCGAGAAGGGCTATGGAGAAAATCGTCCACCAATACTAAGTTTCGCGAGAGTACAAACAACCACTCTGTTTCACCTTCATCGATCTGAAGAAAGCCTTTGATTTAGTGGAAACAGAAGCGGTTATAGAGGCTCTGGATAACCAGGGCGTCCCTACTCGGTACATAATGATCCTTCGTGAGCTTCATAAAGATTTTACGACCGAAATATCTCCATTCTACAACAATATCACTATTGAAGTAAGAAGAGGGCTTTGACAAGGCGATACAATTTCGCCAAAGCTATTCACTGCCACCCTACACAAAACGTCATGCGAACATTAGAATGGGACGAAATAGGAGTAAAAATTGACGGTCGACAATTAAACCATCTTCGCTTTGCTGACGATACTGTTCTCATAACACCAAACATCAGCCAAGCGGAACGAATGTTGACCGATTTCGATAACGTCTGTGGAAAGATTGGTCTTCAACTAAATCTACTGAAAACAATGTTCATGAGGAACGGATGGGTTTCTAATGCCCCATTCACGCTCAACGGAACGACAGTCTCCAAATGCTCTGGTTACGTCTATCTAGGTCGTGAAATCAACATGATGAACGACCTAGCTCCAGAGTTGAGCAGGAGGAAACGAGCGGCTTGGGGAACGTTTAAGCTCCTCGATGTAGTTTCAGGAGATAACGCGTCTCCAAGCGGTAGCTCTACAAAAATGATCGACTCGCTTATCCTGCCCTCCTTTTCAAGCAAAATAAATTATGAATGGAACGCTGTTTAAAAAAGGCAGGTTCAGAGAAATTGGTAAGATGATCAAAATGCTACTGATTACTCTGAAGTATCAACTAGTTCGGAACTGCTTGTAACAACATTTATGCAAAAGACAAAATTGCATTATATGCTCTAACGGTAAGGACGGTGATTGCATAAGTAAGAATGCATTATACCTAACGCCCTGTAGACGTGCGTTGAATAGATCAGCGAAACGAGTAATACACTTTGTGTCCGTATAAAAAATACTCAGTCGGTAAATTTGAAATAAATTCAAATACCCCACTAGGGCGAGCGCATGTGGCGCAGTGGTTAGAGGTGCTTTGCGTCGCACACGAGGTCAACGGTCCGATCTCGCGCTGATGGCTCACCAAGCCATCCATCCTTCCAGAGTCGGTAAATTGGTGCCAAGCAGGTCGCAGACTTGTCTGGGAGGATAAGCCTCACTGACTCGGTTCAGCGGGAGGCCACAGCGAGTCATTGTAAAGGCCAGTTATGTAATTAATCACCTTAAACGAAGTTGAAAATTGAAGACGAATGCATGGCGCATCCCTCGGGGATTAATCAACGCCGAGAGCTTTATCCTTTTATCCCGCTGGGCACGCATAGGACACAGACACATAACGAACAAGATTCTGAACTAGGTGTTGCCATCCTCATCAGGAACATGAAACCTTAAAGCGCGAACGATTGTGGAAGTGTTCTGGATAATTTCCATCAATTCAAGCATGAACTGTAAAAAGGAAAGACTGTTTTCATGATGCGAGAGATGCACTAGCATACATAAGATCACTGTTTGGTTACTCTCTACTTGAACAACTTAGTGGAAAACTCATAGAAAACGGTGAGTGTGTCGAAAAGTTGCTCTGTTCTAATTGCGGTTGAAATATAGGTTTGGTGGTTCAAGAATTAGAGGTATGTGGCCAGTTGGGAGTGGACAACCTGATTATACTGTGCTACAAAGAAGACGAAATCCGTCAAAAAGTCAGATGTTCAGTAAAAATGCATTGTGACAATTCCGTGTTTTGGAGTATGACAAAGAAAATGCGAATTGAAGACTATCAGAACTATCAAAACCATCTACAAATTTTTGCTATTTATTAACTAGCTTATTTGTCTTGATTTTGTCAAACTCCAGAGTTCTCCAGGCGTTCAAGTCTTCGAATGGAGTTTTGGCCTCGGCTAAGTTAAGAGTATTTTCCGAACAGAGAGCTAGCAAAATTCTCAAGAAGTGGTCGTCGCTTAGCCAGAGGCTTTGCGGGTATGGTGGATTAGGAAGCGTTTGGTAGTCCAGTGAGTTCAACTCTGGAGCAAAAAGATTCAATTAAAGCAGCATTTTTGGTGTTTATGAAGAAAACGCAGGTTTCAAGCAGCACTCAAAACAACACCCAATGCTCGAAGACATCGAGCAGAAACTAAATGTGATGATTGTGATGTAGAATCAAAATGCAACGAAATATGCATTTTGAGAATTTTGTATGATATGCAAGATATTCGACCCCAGCCAGGAGTTGAACTCATGTTTCATTGTAGGAGGAATGTGAGCTATCACCACACCACCAAAATCACAGGCTTGCTACCACTCTTTGATTTCCTACCGCGCCCGCGGTATGGGTGGAACGCGGGTAGAAAACTCCCACCTGGTGTGGTGTTTTGCATACCACTCAATACACTTAGATATATATGGTTGGCGTAGAATGTTTAGACCACGACAAAACCGCAATTACTTTTGTTTGCTCCGAACTGCGAGAATAGCAGAATAGTCGCCGTTAAGTTCCTCTGTAACATCTCGTGTAGTCTCGAAAGGATCAGCCTCTACTATTGCCCTTTCCATGACTTATGATGGAGTTAGTGCAAATGTAATTGCGGTTCATGTATAATCCCTATGAGTCTTTACTAAGCTTCTCGAATCATCATTATAGTTTTAGTGAGCACTCCTTGGGTTAAATGCGCTGCCCATGTTGCAAGATGTCTCTGCTGCTTTACGACACAATCTGGAATGACGGTGTGAAACCGTAATTTCTTTTGCACCAAAAAACACGAACATCTTTTTCATGCTCAAAGAATTGTAATTCAAATATTAAGTAACGTCATTAACAATAGAACATAAAACTATACATGTGCATTTAAATGATTTACAATATAATACATTTATTTAGATATATTCCAATGTCAAGAAGCGCATTTCAACAGTGTAAAGACCGTAGTTTCTCTTCATCGCATGATATATTTATGACACTATAACATTGTTGAAAAGCAGTAAGAACGAGGCCTTCATTCAGAATATTATACAAAGCACGGCATTTGCAAGGAGACAGCTGCTAGTACATTACCAAGAAAAATGAAATTGACGTGCATGGGAGTTCCGAACAGTCTCATGACTCTTTCTAGAACCTACGACTTATAAGAGAAAGAAGTTATTTCCGCCGTCATTTTTTGGATTTCTAGAACATATTTCCAGTTCAGAATAATAAAGCCAAACACAAATAGGATTTGTTCATAAGTGGTCACAGGTCACGAAGAGAGAATAATATTGTCACTGTTTGGTCAATTCAAAATTCAACTGAATCAGTAAGCGCATAGGAGACACTCATGTGGCACAGCCTTTAGATCAAGGCTTGGGAAACTCTAAGCAAAAGAATCAACTTTGTTCTGCACAGCTTGTTGTGTTTTTCATTCATGGATCTTTTGGTAGTCTCCTTACGTAGTGCTGCTTTTTTCTCATCTTAGATGAGAACACGTGAAACGCAGTTGCTCCAGGTGTCACGTAATGCTGTCGTGCTCTTTGGCTTGACTCAAAATTCTCAGTAATCAAACCTTTCAATTTCTTGGGTTCGGCCAGTTAGTACCGAACTCGCTTGGTGTATGCAAATGCTTCATTAGGCTCAAGATGATATTTGGCCAAATATATTTCTATTCAACATTAACCCAATCTCTACCAGTCACTCTAAACTTGGTTACTAATGCAATGAATTCAGTATGGATATAATAATTAGCATTTAGTTTTGGAACGACGGACAAAGTAGTTGGAATCGTATTTCTGCTCTTCGTCTCTTCGTTTCACAAAAGGAAAGAAGTGCAAAGAGAAGACTCAAGAGCTTCTAAGACATGATCTTGAAGAGCTATAATTACCATACGTGCAGAGTTTACAGTGTTGATACAACCAGAATGTGTTAAAGAAGTCATCTGCAAGGTTCAACCGACTACGGTTGAACGCTTTACCATTTCATTAATTTGCTTCTTCAGCAAAAGTGATGTAGCAAAATTTTTTTCACCTAAAAATTTAATTGCACATGAAGCTGGCTTTTTGTATTTTCCAAACAGTGTGTCAGGCCTATTTAACTGTAGGAAGCCCTTGAAATGCTAATCAAGGGGTTTTTCAAGCCGAATCGTGAAAATAATTGGAAAATGCAATAAGTCACGCAGCAGCTTTTTGTTATGAAAGCAGTCTTTATCAGCTATCAGCTATCTATAGACGTGTATAAAAGCAACCAAACTTTATGGTATGGCTCATTTCAAACGTTCTCGTCAGTGGAATGGCTGCTATAAAGAATTTGGAAGATCAAGTATGGTATTACGGACTGCGACCACGACAGGATATCATGTAAGCAAGATGTGTTAAGAAATCATAAATTTCTTCAGTCTAGCTCACTCATTCTTTGTATGGTTACTCCATAACAGTATGAAGCAATTGTAGTGGATTCAGAGATGGGGCTAAGAGTTGCTCTTTGAGTCAAAAAGTTTAGCTTGATTTAGGAAAACACTGGACAATTTTCTAGAATCGACTATTATTAGTTCAAGTCAAAAATGAGTGTTCCGATATATATGTGAGGAATAAACGGAATGGGTATCATGGTTGCTAGTGATGCAATGTATCCAAAAGCAAGGTGATAAGCGATGCGCTGGTTGGATCCTCTCTGCTAACATCACCTTGCAATCAGTCGACGGAGCGCCTAAGATTACATTGGCTCGTCTCCCTCCAAGATTTCAAGGGGAATATTCTCAAGCAGCATTTGATGACACCAGTAAAGAAGGCAAAATCTTCAAACAAAGCGTCAGATGCTAGAAGGCCTTTGTGGAGAATGTATGCAGCGAAACGACCTGACTGTGAGAAGGACAGCAAAAAAATGTGATGACTAGTCGTGTGAAAGAAAAAATAAAAAAAAAAACACTACTCAATGTCTTCAATTTCGCAATATCAAAACAACTGAATGCGAGAGTATTATTATTCCGTAAGATCTGGTGGCTCAAGTAGGATTTGGGTCAGCTTTTCCAATTGTTAGTGTTAGTTATGCGAGCAGTTTCTCCACTCAAAAAGTCTTCTGCGATACCATCGACAGCAAACGCTTCCTATTCACGAGCAAGCAGCTTTGAACGACCGAGCCTCGACAATGAATCCGCAAACGTGGCATCTCAAAGGGATCTGTTATCAGTCAAGTGATATACTAGATCCGATACATGATAGCTTTATAATTTACATGTGAGTGATTTTCTAGTAACTGATTCCTCTTCTCAATAAGATCTCAGGATCAGTACGAGTCATATATGACTCAAATTGCTGAATGTGTCACGGTGCTCATGAAGTGTGATTTGCGATTGCAATCAATTCACATAACAAAATAATTTTTGACTGATTTGAGTTAAATTAGTGAGAATAACTTTTACAATTCAAATTTCCACTAGGACAAAACAAATTTGTGCTGCATCTGTACGAGTATAACGTGTATATCTATGTACAGTGAGAGAAGCTTCAATGAGTCGTGAATGGATGGCTCATAAGTCCCAAATGAGCAATGATTTTAATGAAAAATGGATGCGACTGAACATCGTGAAAGCTACGAATTATTCTATGCAAAATTCTTCCGAATGAGTGAACTATGAGAGCGCTCAGTTAAAAAATATTTCCTGAAAAAAATACTTTAGATTTTTGGAACCAAGACGGTCTCATCAGGTGCAGAGTGCGCTCTTTTCGCGCGAAACAACAGCAGTTCCATTTGCTCCCACCGTAAACTGATCAATTATCTTCGGCACGAAGCATAATTTTGGTTAACGATACAGTCAGCTCTCCTCATTGTGGCGCTGCACGTTCGCTCTCAGCTCCCGTTTCCCAAAAGTACACGAAAAGAAGAAAATAAGGAATCCAGATGTTCATCGCGAAGTACTAAGATAAATTTCAGTGGGATTCCACGAAGTATAGTGCCGATTTGACATTTGGCATTCTTGCAGATCGCTACTGAAACAACCAGGTGAATGGTTGGTACGGACGACCGATCCGCGTGAAATTCCCGAGATAATCATATCTCTTCGAAACGATCGACTTGAATACTCACATCTTACGCTCAAGTAATTTGTAATCAAAGTTTCGATAGCAAGCTAAACGTCTCTTCACACTTCAATATCGCTTCGGCTTCCGGAATCCAAAAGTGACCGTATTTACTCGAGCACTATTTGTAGCAAAGTGAGCATACTGTGTATGAAAGCACCCCTAGCCTTCATTAATCCTCTACACAGTCCGTGATGTTGGATTGAATAAAAAGTTGCCATCCAACTCTCAACAAAAATAAATGGGAACATTTTATGATAGAGTGAGACAACATCGTTAAGGATTATTGCTCTCATATCTTATCCTTCTTTGGATTGGATAAAGAAATCTGAACGAAAGTCTCAGGGACGTAGAAGTGCGGTAGTTGTTTGTTGTCTTGTGGTGTTAGGATTGGATCATAAAAAAGGCATGACACTATGAGGCCATTCACAATGATATACATTGAGCCCCTATGACTTAGATAGAGGCCATTTTCTTTCCGATGAAACATTTCGGTTCACATGAATTTTTCCTCACTTATCCTATAATCTGCATATTCAAACGAAATGTCAAGCAGCAGCTCTTCCAGGGGGAGTATTTCCTTCATAATTCCCACTTCATAATCATTTTCGGCAAGAAACTTTTGCTTGTGGAAAGAACGTGCGGCCTAGAGTGTGTAGCCAAATAAAAGACCGCAATAATATCTCTGTCTCCATGAGATGACACACATGCACCGTGAAGTGTCATTTTTGACAAAAAAGAATTATTTCCTTCAATTTTAAGTCGCCATGATGGCTTCTGGGGAATGTCTAGAAAGAAAACCAATTGAGACTAAACGGTAGACATTTTGCTGTTCCTTGAAGAACTTATAGAGCTTCATTAAATACTCGCACCATATGACTGCATAGAGGACAACTGTTTTCCTTCACAGAGAAAGGTTGATGCACCAAGAACATGGAAATGCGTATAGAAGGACATGCATAGGATAGAAAAGGCAAAGAAATGTTTCTAGAACGAAAAAAAAATCTGTTTATACAGCGAAATTTGATGGCAGAACAGGAACATCGGTAGTGCAACTGATTAGCACGCACCCCCTGAGAGGATGAAAAGCGGGTTCGATTCCTGTCTGGCGCCGTTAAAAGTTTCGCATATCACTCAGCATGATTGAATATAAAAGTTGAAAGATTAAGCTCTTAGCGTAAACTACTCCATGAGGGATGGGCCACTTGATGTCATTGAGTGCATATCTCACCTGTACACGCGGTGACGCACCGTTGTATCGAATCAGTGCTGCTTATCCTCTCAGACGAGTCTCGTACCAATTTATCAAACCGGCAGGGATGGATGGCTTGGTGAGCCATCAACGCGAAATCGAACCACCGACCTTGTATGCAATCAGGCATCTCTAACCACTGCGCCATATGCGCTCCTGTTACTGGATATATATAACGAAAATGGAATGCAGTTTCCAAACTGCGGTACCTGTGGCCGATGTGATTTCCACAGATATCATAGCGAGTCGGAAAATATCAGATGTTGTACCTTGGAAACACCACAAGTAATGAGGATCGTCAGAAAGATGTAAAGCGAAAACTCAGCGATAGAGAAATTATGACTCGTTATGAGCTAACGTTAATGCGGAGTCGTTCATGTACAAGGGGAGCAGAACGAATGAATCGCTTGAATGATGGTAGCAGTTCCTTAGAAATGATGGCAGTGACCGTTTCCACTTATGAAACATATGTTTCCCAATAAATTGAGGTTATTATTGAAGTAAAAAGAAAATTAGAAAGCCTGGAAAGTGTCTGAGCGAAAATCGAATATAGCGTGAACCTACAGTTTTTTGCCAAGTTCTAAAACATAAAATGGTGCTTTCATCAATTTCACTAGATACATTTCCTTCTGGAAGCTCTGTAATTAAATCTAATATCCATGAAAACCCACTAATTAGATGCCGGCTAATTGCAGCATTTCAACTGAGTTCTCTTGCACTAATGGAATTCCAAAAGAAAGTAATAAATGAAATCTGAATGAAAGAGTACTGCAAATAATGACCGGAGGCATTCTGTTGGATTCAAAAGGGCAAAGCGTCCGATATTGATTCCTCACTAGTAATGCACCATGCATCCGACTTATCACAGTTATCGTGAAGGTGACTGAATGCATATCTGGCTCATAAAACGACTTCCGATTACTTAGTAATGCATTAAATTTCTTCTGATACCTTCTAAGACAGGTCAGGTCACGCTCCTCGGTACTACAACGGTGAGTAGCAGCGCTCGTCTGTGGAATATTCAACAAAAACCACGTTCTTCACTTTCGAAATCTGAAAAATGCTCAAGTTTTGATGGGCTGAAAAAATGAGATGAAAGGTTGCAAATCCATTCAATTCCATAGGTCGTTGAGAGAGCAAAAAATTTGGTGTAAACCTGTTAAGTATCAAAAGTGGAACAGTTCCTATTTGAACACCACGCATAGAGTAAAAGAAGTTTGTGCAAACAGAGGTTCATGTGTTGTTATCTTTTTGCTCATTTTTCGCTATTTTGTTGTTAATTGCTGTCGAAGACTGTCCATCTCGTAATCACGTTTGCATTGAGTGCCAATCAACAACCACTCGACTTTTTGCGATTTCATATAGACCTGTTGCTCAGCATGAGTGATATTCGCCTTTATTCTACCCGATATTCTTGTCGAGGATATAAGAGCTCTCTAGTGCTCCCGTCATTCCTCCGTAGTGATGTTCGGCTAACCGATATAAAACCACAGTCTTGTATGCGCTAAGCAGCATCTCTACCAATGCGCTACACATTTACGCTACACATTTCGAAACAAGTTTCTGAGTCTGTTAGTCATCTGTTTGTTGTTGTTGTTATTGTTGTCCGTTAAATGACGTTTTGGTGACTTTGTCATTTTCAAAGTAGTAATGTAAGGTGTAAGACAGCTTTTACACAACTAACAAAGGGCAAAAGCGCGCGGTGCTCAGTGGTTGAGGCGCACTGCATCGCACACGGTCCAATCTCGCACTAGTGGCTCACAAGCCATCGATCCCTCCGCGGTCGGTAAATTGCTACCAGGCTTGTTTGGGAGGATAAGAAACACTCACTCGACATAGCGAGAGGCCACAGCGAGTCACTGTAAAGGCCGGATATGCATTCATCACCTCAAACGGAGTTATAAATCGAAGGCGATTGCATGGCGCTTCCCTCATGGATTGATCAACATCGAGAGCTTCAGCCTCCAATAAACAGCTATGTCATGCGCCTTTAAAACCGCTCTGAAGATGGCCGAACCGCCGATACGTCAGCAGTCGAGCGATACTATCAACACGGCATCAACTGTTAACACACTCGCGTCAGCTTGGGCTGCGCTTCATTATTACGGTCCTTTTGGTTCGTATGAACAGATAGCTCTCTGTTCATAATGTGCGCTTTTCCTATAATAGAATACCCTGCTTTTCTGATCAGTTGATATATGTCAATGTGCAATTAAAAATGGTTAGAAAAGTTATACAATAAAATTGCAAATAAAATAACTCTAAAAAGTAATTCCTAAGAAAAGGAGTTGAAATAAATGAAAACGATTCCTAATGCGTTGAAGTTTCTAATACATCAAGATGATTCCTACATACAGTAGGGAAGAAGAAGCAGATAACTGTGATATTTCATGGCTCCGAATAATGTCTTGTTTAGATTCGAGAACTCGAAATGGTCGCTCGGCGCATTGTCTAAGAAAAAGAACTGCCCCCGATTCGATTCTGTAGTAGAGCTCGTGGAATATTACCAGGTTAGCAATTTCCATAGATGAAGGATGAAAAACAATCTGATTTAAGGCCTAACCTACGTCCACTCACAACGCCGCATTCAAATCAGTACTTATTTAGTATTCACCAAAGGCTCGGCAGATTGATTTTTTGAAATGATCGTTCTAGTATTTGGTTCATGAAATGGGAACTGGGTTTAAGATTGACTTTAAAAGACCAAAGAAACTTATATACCCAAGGGCACTTCAGCGTAGAGTCCATCCGTGAATTATTTGTCAAGAATTGGAATGCTAAAATTATTACGATGACATTTGCAGTTTCGTTCCCGCCTTCTGTAATTCAACAAAACAGGCGATTGCTAGTAGGATGAGTTGTAGTGAACCAGTGTAGTAGTAATTTATCACGATTATCTTTGACTTCCGATTAGTGTGTAGTATAATTTATAGAAAAGTGATCGATGATAACCACGTTTCAGCGACATGAGCTTCCTGGACATTTGAGGTTGGCCAAACCAGTTCATAGACCAAAATGGCTAATCAAACATGCTGCATGCAAATTCGACAAGCAGAAGGTTTATTTATTTTTCGTATAGCATTTTAAACTGATTATAAAATTGTCCTTACAAGAAACCAACCTAGAAAGAAAATTTAGAAATTACAAAGAGAATTTAGCTCGAGTTATATGTAGAAAAAAGTGCAAAACACGACATCTAGACCTCATAGATTATTGTCAACTCAAAAAATTGCTGCGACAGAATTAGATCAATGAAAATGGGAGTGGCAGGAATAATTGATTCTGCTGTTAGGCTTTGATGTACATCGGCTAAAGACAAAAATCTCGTGCCTTGCTCCTTGTAGAAACGTTTTTCCCTATTTATACACGACCCGGCATTCACAGCCTACTGTGTGGATTCCAGTACTTCTTGCTTTCGATCTGTTTCGTCACAATCTGCTCCACAACGGTTTTCGGATATTTTACGTGTTGCTTTGGCTGCTGATTGAGGATATTGTCGTCATTATGATTGACGAAGAATATTGGCGAAGACGAATCTCCGTGCAGTCCCAGATGCAGCCAAGCTAAGGCGTTTAGGCGTTTATTTTGATCATTGCAAAAGACCTCTAAAGGGAAGAATCGAGTTAGCGCCTCGCTCATCACCTTGCTTCCTGATACACTGCGACAAGGTCTATGTGATACCCCACCTTCGTGCAATTTTTACAGTTATGTCAAGTACCAAATTAGCCCACCATAGGCACTGCAAACATTAGGTGAAAAAAATGCCCGAAATTATTCGAAGAGCTACGAAAACTAACTCATACATTTTAGGATTTGATCGGTTCTGGAAATTTCAGTAACGTATACAAAGGAAGATATGAAAGAGAACCAAACGATGAAGTTCAAGTTGCGATCAAGGTAACTGAACTGACTCGGGAGTTTGCTCGCCTTGTAAATCTCGCCAAGCGGGACTTTTTGAGTCCTTTCCGCCGTAGATCAAAGAGCCTCAAATTTGGGTAATTAAACTTCGTATACAACACAACAAAACAGCAAAAACAACTAACGATCTTGATAAATGTGCTCACAAGTCAGAATAGTAATATGCGATCAATAATAGAGTATCAGAGACAAGCAGGTCTATAGAATCATGTACGTAAGATCGGGTGAGCAACAACGACTCCTGAGGCCTGACAGCTGCTGATATGATGTGATGTGAGGGTCTGGGATGAGATACAGTAGCATCAAAGGCAACCATAGCTGAGCATTATGTTGGGTTACTCATGAAACAATGCAAAGTGACGATTGAGAACGACATTGGAGAGTGACTCAATGAGAAGCAGGATAAGTTCCACATCCAGATGGGTAGGATTATGTGAATGAAGCTAAACCTAACACAGTGTTTATGAAGTGGACTGATATGGCAGTACAGAACTATGTAGATCACTTAGTAAGTCAGCTTAGCATGCTTTTGGTATGAGCTTAGCAATGTAGAGATGACCAGATAAGATAAGGCAAGAGAGCAAGCAATGAGATCGGATGTTGGCGACCTCGACGAGGCATCTGAGGCACGAACTGAAGACCAAGAACATAAGAACTGATTACTGACTTATGTTTGGTGAGTATTTAGGTGAGTGAGATGTTGGAGATGCGGTTAGGAGGTGAAGCGGTACTTAAGAGATCAATAGGGTAACTTAATAAAGTTGATAGCGACTGAGGAAGCTTGAGAGTGTTATTGGAGTGATTTGGAGGTTGTGCTTACTTTCAAATGGACAAGAAGAGACTAATGGGATGGTGTATAACTAAGATTATCCAAGAATATAAGGTAAGTGTTTGGAAAGCGATGCTGCTTCAAAACCATTTGAGGCGACTTAAGTGTTATCGGAGGCGTGCACTTGTCCGTCGCTAAAGTGTTTTTGACCCCGTTCTTTTGTCTGGTAACCGTTCGAACTGCCACCTGCCACAAAAACTGTCCATCCGCCGACCAAGCTCGCTAACCGAGGCTGTGACTCATTGCCTGACCTTTTCATTATCTATAATTAAAATATTAACTATATGATGATATGCGATAGGATAAGCGTAGAAGAGGTAAGGAAGTAGCAGTTATTCGGGGGAATAACTGCTATAGTTACCTTTGCTGTAATCAACAGTCAAGTGATTGTTCTTGAAAGATTCGTTGTGGTTCAGACCTCGCAGCACCAAGGGACATTTGGTCTATATAATCGAAGAATTCAGACAAAATAAAGTTCAAATATTTTCTTGAAAAATATGAAGTCGTACTCGTCGTCGTCAGATGCAGATAAGGGAATGCCTAAGATTAGATTTTGCTCCAATGGTTAGCCGTCAAATGGCCGCGCTTATTCTCATTAGTGAGCAGTCTGAAGAGCTACGGATTTTTATCCAAAAGCTCAGCCAGAGAAAACTAACGACGGGAAATATCGACGTCACAGAAGAAGTCTCAATCGTAACATAGAAAAGCCACTTCCGATCCACATACGTTACGATATTCTGTGGCAATCGTATCACAATGCTTCAGTATAAACTTTCTGATTTGCTAGAGCTAAAGATCTTATCGAGCAAATATACAATTTAGTTGCAAATATATCACGATGTACTCGATGATGTAGAGTGACGTGCAAAACTTTGCGTCAGGCGGGGCTCGAACCCACATCTCACTCGATCAGGGAGCACGTGCTCTGTCACGTTGCACTACTGACGCCCATTTTGCACACCTCTCTTTCTACGCTGCAGAGCAATAGGTATTAGGTTCCCAACTAAGCTTCCAAACTTGAGCTCAAGACAAAATTTCCCCACAAAAACAAATTTTTCTTCTACTTACTTTGTGCAGAATTTTCTTGCGCAACGTTTGGTATATTTTTGTACATATTTGTCCAACAATGGGACCGTGATGGGAAGTCATCCGCAACTTACTGCTTCACGAGTTTCACTTGAGGCACGATTTTTGAATTGCATTTGACAACATCGATCGTGCAAAAGGCCGTCAAGTTGTGGGTAGAATTACGGCGTATGAATGGTTCGACAAAGTTTTGCAATGGAGATACTAATTTGGCCGATCAACCTAGATACGGAAGACCGCGTGAAATCAATCGCGAAGCAATCATTGAAGCAATTGAACAACATCCGACTTTGTCAACCGGTGATTTGACCGATAATTTCCAATGTTCAGACGAGCAGATCCGGAAGATTTTGAAAGATGCAGGCAAGAAATGACGCTTAATACTTCAGCTAATGTAATTTGATACTTCCGATCTTTTAGAAAAACAAATTTTTGAATTGTTGGACGAAATTCGAAAACTTAGTTGGAGACTTGATATCTGTCAACCACCAACCGTCAACGCACATTGCTCTTCATCACTGTGTATATCTGAAACACCATACCACCGCTAAAAAGCGGTCAAACATAAGATATTCGATATATTACGATGCTTATGCAAGTTCCTATAAAAATTTCGTTCAAACGTTACGTATCAAGAAAGAGTGTACTATTCTGGTAGGTAATCTCAAGTATAGGATTAATATCGCTAAGGTTAACCCTTCGTAGACGGTGGGGTCATGACTCCCAGCTTGTCCTCCCCATTCGGACGGATATGATGAGTGGTGCTCGCCTTTACTGGAAAATCGGGTCGATAAAGGTTTCAAAAAAGCATTGTTCACATCAAATGATGGATTATCATTTCTGTGAATGATTTTAGTATAATCGACGTCAACGCTTTCTAAAACCTTGTATTCAAGAAGAAAACCACGCATTGTACACAGCAACTAGAACGAAACATAGTGTGTTCCAGATCTGTCATGGAGCGTCTACTGCTTTTACGGAAGAATCGAAGAAGGCGAGAGAGTCAATGATGCACGAGGCGCAGCTGATGAGTTACTACGTCCACAAGCACGTTATACAGGTGGTTCAAGCATTGATATGGATGATATCGTGATAAGCACTGCGATTCTTAACTCTGAAATAGTGAAGATCTTACCTTCACACCTACAAACATGTACCTGTTCACTTTCTTACCAACTTTCTTTTCTGTGCCACTATGTCGGAAATTTTCTCACATGTGAAGGACCTTAAAATATCGTATGTTCACTAATACTGAGCATACCTTTAGTTTGAAGTATTTTCTTTGAGTCACGCACAAATTTTAATATGCCTGATAATCATATTTTGAGCCATGTATGTGGTCTGTTATAAGGCATCTTATAGAGACCGATACACTTGTTTCGTCTTTGACAGTCTCGTCAGTCGGGCGGTACCCTTCAACTTCAGCCAATCTTCTCGGGGAAACCCAACCCCTGTAAATAAATGCCGACAACGACCTTTTTACACGTACCTCTAAATGGTAACATCACTCAGTCAACAGTATTCTAACAGTGTGTTACAAAGTGGGTTTCCCGAGAAGATTGGCTAGAGCCGAAGGGTATCGCCCGACTGACGAAACTGTCAACGTCGAAACACGTGTTTTGGGTTCTATAGGTTGCTCTATAACAGGCTACATGCATGGCTCAAAAAATGATTATCACGCATATTAAAATTGAGCAAATAAACGTTCATTGCGCTCTGATTCTCTTAATGGTGAGAAATATGATACGCACGTTCATGATGCTGATGTGACCGGACACCGCAAATAGCGCTGTTTGTTAATTCTACTCTTTATCCGATGAATCTTCCCACTATTCGGTAGTTTTTTATTTGCGTGAAAGAAAAAGTGATAGCAATCGCTGACAACCGGTTTATTTGCTGGTCATACAATCATTCGTCAATTTAAATTTTTATAAAATGTTACGATTATGATTTACCTGCGTGAACTGTGCAGGTTTTAGCGCACTAAATGCAGATCAGGTCGAACCGAACCTTCAAATTAACCTCTTCGCTGTTCAGCTATATGGTGTGGCATGTGATCACTACCCGGTAATGATAGTTATGGAATTTAGCCCGGGTGGGAATCTGCAGGAACATTTGCAACGCTATCAAGATAGAATCGAAGTAAATGAATTGATTTGCTATGCATTGGAGGTAAGGCCTAGTGCGTTTACTCTAACTAAAAACGTACCTCATCATGTTGAAACACACATTTAGGCAGCTCGAGGAATGCGTTATCTGCACTCAAAATCATGTGTGCATAGGGATCTAGCAGCTAGAAACTGTCTGATTTCAGACGCAGGACTCATAAAAGTTGATTTTCTTTATGTCATTCAATATTCCCTTCCAGTGAAGTGATTATTAGCCCATAAATCATAGAACGATGGTGTTTAGATCTCGGATTTTGGTTTATCAAAAATGGCAGAAGACATCAAAGGTGTGAACAGTGACAACGACGAACCACCACTGGAGCAAATTCCTTTGCGGTACGTACTAATATGCGTCATTCGCAGTGTTCTTGCAAGAATGAAGAGTGGAACGATGCGTGGCCATGGCGTTATCACATCGCATCAACTATTTCCGAATCAGTTTGTAAAGTAGTCAGAGTAGCTTCAGCGGTGTTGATGAGCGCTGATGGTAGGTTCTCATGACTTTTGTGCTTCCAATGCTGGAGGTTCCTCATTATTGAAATGACAATAGATCTCACATGCTCTATGGCCCTCACCGTTGGGATATCAATATGTCGGATATAAAAATACAACTATTTTCGTTAGATGGTAAATGTGTAGATTCTCAAAGGCCGTATTAGTGCGATGGGTTTCAGTGAAAGCTGAAACGAGCTGCTTGATTGCCATTCTTGAGGCAAACACCGAGGGTTTGCCATTGACTAGATCGTCATAGTTTAATTAGTCAACTGTTGACGAAAGTCCCCGATTCATTTTCAAACTTTTCCCACTTCCGCCAATGCTAATTCTCTCCTCTTCTTACAGTATTCTTTTATGTGTTCTAACTTTTGCATACTTTGAATTGAGACGGCAAAATGGTTTCTGTTCTCTACGTATCCTCAATGCCATAAACCGGAATGCGTCTATCTAATTTCGCGTCTGTTCGATCAAAAATACTTCGTGAGAAAGTTCTGTGGCTACAGTACTTGTCTAAAATTGTACCAGCCTGTTTCAGTGCTTGAAGCTGCCTGTAATGCACATGAGTACTTAGCGCCGCAACCTCACCAAGCCTTTCATCTTTTCGGTGTCGGCAAATTAGTGTACGAAATTTGTCTGAGAGAAAATACTGATCTTGTCATCAGCACGCCCGGCAAATATTCGTATGAGGAAAGCATGCATACATACACCTGGTTCTTTCTGACTATAAGGGAACATTTAAATGAAAAGCCAATCTTATTCGACGGTGAGGAATTATCAAAGGAATGTTAGTATCCATTCGAAAGCTGAGACTTGAGACTACAGTCCGACACCGCCGGTTTTTCAGAACACTCCTTCATATCGCTATAGCATCCAGATCAAAATTATGTTCCACACTCTCCTTTCGCCTGGATCTCTATCACGCGTATAGTTCGCTGGCAGCCGAAAAGTATATCAATATGTGGGAGATTTTTCGTAGTATCTTAGAAAGTCGTGTTGTCAGAAGTTTCTTTTAAAACGGTGGAGAAATTCCCAATGTAAAACAATGTGTTGACCGTCCTGCCTTGCCCCGGTCCACGACACGCCTTCTGCCGAGGCCAGAACCTCGTCGAATGGCCAGTAAGCAACTTGCCAAAAATGTAAAACTCAATCTTATTTTCCCTGCTGAATTGCGTTTACAGAGGATAAGCACATCGCTAGATTTACGAAACATTACGCTATCAGTTGATTACTAACAGTCTGAAGAAAGAGCTCTCTCCGGCAAGGCTTAAAGCACAAATCAAAGGATCAGAGAAATCAATAAAGTCAAAGAACTTTCCAAAATCAAACGTATTTTTGGTTCATTGAAGCTTGCAATAGAGTTTGAGTGCTAGCACTCTGAGAAAGGAATTTTGTCTAGCGAGATATAGGAGAGATAAGAGAGAAAAAACATAATTTTATAAAACATGATTTTATTTTGAATGTTACAGCGTTATAAATGGGTGTTTTAAAAAACCGGAAAGGTGAGGCTGTAGCCTGAATTATTGGCTTTCGAACGCATACTGAACACTCTCATGCAGAGTCCTCCCCGGCGAATAAGATCGCTTTTACATGTGTTCCCTCAAAATCAGAGAGAATCATTCACCTATATGATCCTCAATGAAGTTGATCGCATTACGCATTCCGTTAGGATTGATTGATCAATGTGGAAAGCCGAACTCTAAACAACCAACGTTTTATCATCAATTTTCTAATCATTGTTATCAATGGTCGATGTGAATACCAACATTGATGTACTGTTAATCTTCTGGTTGGAAATAACAATTCATGATTGCCAATGAGCAAAACTTCACATCAAATACTGCGTCGATGTGAACATTTCTTGATCGTCCAGCCATTCAGATGGATGGCACCTGAATGCTTGAAGCGGCCGCAGTTGTGGTCATTGAAAAGTGACGTCTGGAGCTTTGGAGTGGTAAGTGACAATTCTTGGAATTATAGAACAAATAATTAATATTGAAGAATCGCATTTGAACTTATACCAACTTCAGCTTCTCTATGAACTATTTAACCAAGGAAAAAAGCCATGGCCAGACGACCCGCCGAAAAAAATTGCCACGTTCATTAGGTGATCATTAGAGAAGCATTGTGGCACTTCTTTAAACTCAGAAATAGAAATTATTGTACTTCAGAAAAGGAAAGATGCCTGATTATCCAGCCATAACTCCGCCTCCAATTAGAGCTCTGATGGCGAGGATTTGGTAAGCCACTAATATTTCAAAACAGAAGAATTCTCGTGTGAATGTCCAAATATTATAGTGTCATGCATCGTACAGGTGTAACACTACAAGAAGCCAAAAAAAAACGTCAAACCAACGCAATTCATAAAAA
This sequence comes from Parelaphostrongylus tenuis, assembly GCA_019055375.1. Lineage (NCBI taxonomy): Eukaryota > Metazoa > Nematoda > Chromadorea > Rhabditida > Metastrongylidae > Parelaphostrongylus > Parelaphostrongylus tenuis. The sequence goes on along the minus strand of JAHQIW010007074.1, from coordinate 77,011 downwards.
TTCTTAGGAATAATATTCTATTTATCAACTTCCCCATTAAACGATGTGCTTTTATATTGTTAACGAATCAATGTCAGCATCACTACAACACTTATTTTACAATTGCTGGCATGGCGATGAGTTTCTTTATCCCATAGTGAAGTGGTAATTTGATGGCGAGGATTTTTTAATGTTGACTGATAACTGACAACAATGAGCATTTGAGGGATCTGACGAGTAGACAGACTTAGTGAGAGACTTTCTCGTATCATTCTAAGCATGAATGCTGGTTTTATCGTGTAATTAAAGAAAATGTGTTTAATGTCCTAACTGAAATTTCGAATGGATTAGCTAAGGCAATCAAAACAGCAACGATACAATCACGGACGACATTGCGCCTTGGTGAATGAAATCCTGTTTATCCAGTCTCTTCACTACTGCAGATAAGATACTGAACAAAAAGATCGAAGAAAGAATCCCAGAAACCCACAATAACAATATTTATCCTTGTTTTTTGCTCTGATTGGTTTCCGCATCCGAAGAGTTTTGTGACCAAGGCCTTCATATGGCAACACTCCGGAAAAGGTTTGGGATGACATCAGTGCGCCAAAAATGACTTAATGAGACGGAGATAAGCAAGACTTTCGAAACAAAGTCATTGTTTCTGATCTAGTCTTCCGATCAGAGGTGATACATCTGCCAATCTTCTGCACACTCCGTGCGTGCGACGTCACATTAAAATAAATGTGCTGCAAAGTACTCACTCCTTATAGAGCTGACAACCATACGACCGAAATTCACAGCTTACGACTTCGCTGTGGTTGCAGAATTCTACATAGAAGAAGAATGTATAGTCGTTCTATAACTATGAAAATGGTGGAATCTGCCGAAACAACGCTTAGCAATAATACGAAAACCGCATTTAGGAAAAAAAAACTCATAGTGATTCATAAGGACATAAGAATTCATGGCCGTAGTTTCTGATATTCAATCAGATCTTGATCGCAATCAGGATATTTTCAACGAATCCGCCTAATCATTCAGGTCCGTGAATCCAGATGAACGACCATCGATGGACGACATTGTTAAGGAATTGAACACGATGAGATTAGGAAACTATCGAGTTAGTAGCACATCTTTCGCAGTGGTAGAAAAAATAGGTACTTTTCTATCAGACAGCGACAAATGAATATTTGACCTCATCGCTGATCAATAATTCCTCATAGATGTGTTAGCATTCATTGGAAAGCTTACGTCTCTGGCTATAGCCTTGCGTGGCCGTTTTTCCAAGACACCTTTTTATTACGCTGTAAAATCCAAAATAAAAATATGTTACACACGACCACGCGTTTCTTTCTTATCTCACTTATATTTCGCTGGACGAAACTGGATCTAGCCCAAACTGCTAGCACTCTTTTCATAGCACAAGTCTCAAAAACTCAAAGATATGTTTGCGTTATAAAAAAGCTGTTTTGATATAGCTATAGGGGGAAAGAAAACATTCGTGTTTTACACTTCGCCAGACAGAGCTCTTTTTCTATATTATTAGTAATTATTCGATAGCGTAATTTTCAGCGATTTAGAAGCTATGCTCATTTTTCGAGAACGACGGTTTCACTGCAACAGCTAGGAAAATAAACCGAGCTTCACATATGCGGAGCTTGTTTACCAGCTAATCTAGGCGATGGCGAGTGGGGGAAGGGCAAGGGGAGATGGGGTGGTGCGATCGATAGATTGCTTAAAGTGTAAGACATGTGGGATGAAACTTGTTATTCAATCAGAAATTCTTTTCGCCTTTGAAAGAAACTCCATATTATCGATTAGCTCAGATACTGCGAGATTTTTCCTACACGTTCGCTTGCTTTTCGTGCTACTAGCGCATTATACGCATAACAAAAACGAAAGCAGGCGGCGGCTGTGAAACATAATTTTATTTTAGATTTTACAGCGTTATAAAAGGGTGTATGGAAAATTGGCCATGTAGGGTTGGAGCCAGAAACTTGAGCTTTCAGATGATTACTAATAGTCTCATGAAAAACTCTTCTTCAGCAAATGACGTCGAATATTCGTTTATCGCCATCTAACAGAACAGATCCAAAAATGAGCTGCTAAATTTTTTTTTTACGATGAAACTGTAGTGAGTCTAATGAGTAAGTCTACAATGAAAAAAGAGAATAGACATTTCTGCGATTATTCACTGAATTGCAACGCAATACAAATCGGCGAAGTAACAGTTACACATCTTTTTTGCCTTCAGATTCTGGATCAGTCAAAAATGATCATAACTAGATTCTGCACGATAAAGACGATGACTGAAACGCATAGAGTGAGTTTTTGTACCCCTTTCCACTATAATATTCACAACGTAGATGAAATAAACGGGTTTAAATGATTCATTGTACTAATTTTATCCAACAGATCAATTCAAAAATTTAGTGTGGTCTAGAGAAAACACTCGAAAATAACGGTACAGTATATTTGAGATACCAACCAAGAGCAATCGAGTGTACAGAACTGCTGTTCTAGTGATTTTCACTTGACAGCAGTGCAGCGTAAATAGTTCGTCGCCGCTACCTCTTAGCGTGGGGACTGGAGCACCCCGAGAAGATTGACTAAAATCGAAGGGTTCTGCCCGACTGATGAGACTGTAAGGCCGAGACACGTGTAGCGGGCTGTAGAGGAGCCCATTTAACAGACCACATGACATGTTGGCTCATATAGCAGTTATGAGATATGCTGAATCAAATTGTTAATTACTCTTCTGAAGGGAGAAAGCAAGTGGAGAAAAGAATAGATAATGACAGAACACCAAATTTCCCTAAAACAGCGAAGTTATATGGGTATTTAGAACTAAGCCGATGCATAATCTAATGCTAGTAGAGATGTAAAAAATTTTTGATTACGCGTACGAACGGTGATTAGAAGACGGAGGCGAGCGCAGTTTCAAGGACTCATGACAAAGTGAAATCTACATTGCCTATCCCACTGAATGCGGAGAAACATTTACGAATAACTGTTTATCATATAAAATTTAGACTGAGCATAAAAGTAGATCAAATGTGTTCAGGATGATTCGGAAGACCTGACAGCAACAACAAGAACGATTAGAACTGACGGATCAGTGTGAGAAACAAGGAACTGGTGAAGAAGCGGCAGAAAAACACGCTAATTATGATTCTCACTCTTCTTCTATTCAATTTAAACGCTTCAAATCTGCTCTACTGAATAAAAATATCAAGTTTCTCTTCTTGTCTGATGACGAGTTAGACTGATTACAAAAGAAACACTGAATTTGTGCGCTCACCGACTCTATCACTCTCCTGTTCTTATATAACTGAAGTTCATAAATAAACAGAACATTACGGTCAACACCGTCTATCTACTTCAAACGATCATAAACACCAAGAGTGTATGAGAAATAAAGATAAACAGATCGTCGTTTGGCTGGGACACACAGTTGATCCGTGAAATAGCTTCCCATAACCTATACTGTATCGAGAGAACATTTTTGTTCCCACATAAGTCCTGAACTAACTTATCGACACCGGTTGATTTAATCTAAACGCGGTATAGGGTTGGAGATTGTCTCTTTGCCCAAGCTGCAAGGCTACGTACGATTCAGATTTTACATTATATTGGAAACTTTATCGTTTTTTAAAAAACAGATTTGTCTGGAAACAAGAATATCTAGTAAAATGTGTCAGACATAACGAAAATACTATAAAGATGAACTCAGAAGTCTCAATATACTGACATGAAAGAGTAAATGCTTCACTACAAGAATTCTAGGATTCGACTACTCCCGATCAAACAGAAAATACTTCTTCGCCAGTTCGATGGTGGCCTTTCTCAATGAGTCGGGTACCTTAAAGCCAAAAGTCATACTTTTCAATTTCACAACTTAGATATAATCAAATAAAACCATGTGGGGCTTCCACTTGAATGAATTGAACACAAGCTTCAAGAAACACTATAGGCAGAATATGACTTAGACTAATGGTCATCTATACCCTGCCCAGGCAAAACAAACATAGTAAGGTCTGGAATCAGAAAGGACAACGACTTCTCCTAGAAAACAGAAAAAATCATGACTTCGTGAAATACCTCGTCAACTGGAATCTGTAAACCAATAACATCTTCAGTGTTGCGCGAACCATGATCGGACTAAAATGTCAAAGAAAGTCTAATCGACAGATATCACTGATTTTCATTAAGGTGAACAATGCTTTGAAAGAAAGGGGAAGATCACAATCTGAAAAAATCTTACATTTAATCTACTGTAAAATCCTGACTGTGTTTCCAGTAGAATCGATGGTGTCGCTGGAATGGTGCTCGCGTCACTACTGTAGAAGTCTGGCGGTGTTTCCAACACAACTGAATCTGGGGTCTCAGGCACGGTGCTGATGTCAGAGTCCTGTACTTCTGTGGATTGATTCTCTATAAGTTCATGGACCTGTTCAAGACGGCTAGGCTCTTGCTTTCCGCTGCTTTCATTGAATGTATCTCTATCTATGCATGAGGTTAGATGGAATGCTTGAGCATTTCCTCGAACGTCCCCAAAGGTGACAGCGATGGAATCTGGTGTCTTGTTGATTTCGGACAATGATGAGGGTGCTAGTGAATGCCCTGCAGGAAAAGATCTCTTAATATCAATCAAAACATTCCGTTTAGACGATTACAGCAATAAGAGCGGGAAATAGTGTAACAGTTTTTGGTGAATGGACTTACCGCTACCATCACAGCTCTGTTTGCACAAGTCGAGGAATTCCCACATTTAAGAAACTCCTATCTCTAAGACACTATAAACTGAAGCTTTTGTAACATTAAAACACTTCAAAAGGAGAGAAAACTCTCTACAAAGTGCTCTAAATCATGAAAGGTGACAGTAACAAAATTGAGTCGAAAATGATTGCAAGGCAGATTGAATTTTGAGCTGTGGTCTTAAGAAAACACTCGAAACGAATGTTATGAAAAATCAGATTACGTTCTATGGTGAATTCATATGAGTATCAAGGCATTGTGGCACTGAATAGTGTTTGACAAGCATGCTACAAAGTTCTTCTTTCAGCAATAATATCGTTTCTCGGTCTACCTCTAATCAGAGTCTCCGAAAAAGTTTTCATTCCATTCCAGGTATAAACGTATTTTCGCTCACTGACAATAATTTCCTGATCTGTAGAGAGAGAAGACATGGGACTGAAATGAGAGGATTTGCGCGATTACTGTGAGCGTAAAGTGGTTCTGTAAATTATCGCAGTTCCTTTGAAGTCCCTTCAAACAAATTTAGAAAATAGCTAAGTATTTTTGAGAACTGCCAACGAATGCGCGGACAACTTCGCACATTTAGGAAATCACAGAATCGTACTGAACCACATCTCATTGTTCATTCACCTCGTTGCTTGTTAACCGGTTGACTTCCGCGAACCCAAAGCGGGCGTGTCTAAATGGCAAGAGCTCCAATCGCCAGCATGGGAACGGCCCCACCCCTCCGCGACTCTAACTTAGGCGTGTCAGTCACTGTCAGTCCCACTCCTCTCTGCCACTCGCCACCCGTCTATCGGAAAGAAAGTTACTGGTTCGATCCCCTACCACAACACTTCACTGTAGTTCTTTGGTGTTATCTTTTTGTTTTCTCTACAATATGCTCCAATCACTAGCACGTCAAATCATCCCATATCCTATATAATATTACTGCAGAACTAGCTATCAATGTATATAATTTTTTATCACCATTTGTTCAAAAATCTGCAACTTATAACAATAAGATATAACAATCTGGAACTGATGACAACATAATAATTTACATCTACGTTCTATGTCTACGATTTACGTTTTGCATCAAAAAGTAATAGAATGTTATACAACTGAGCGTATTTTGCTTTGATAATCGTGTTATGGTCCTTCGATACTAATCCACATCGAAAAGATAACATCAAAAAAATCTACAATGAAGTGTTGTGTGGGGGATCGAATTAGAACATTTTTCCCGATGGACGGATGTCGAAAGACAGAGAGGAGTGGGTGGAGCCGTTCCCACGCTGGCGTTTGAAGCCCTTGCCAGTTAGCCGCCCAGTGTGGGTCCGCGGAAGTCAACCGATTAGGCGAGTATGAACGATGAAAATCCAGGAAGTAAAAGAAGGTAAAATTGTTATAACTGTATCGTGGTAGAGCAACAAAGATATTAACATTGAAGACCATAGAAAGTCAACAATTTCATTGGGGTTTTGATAAGGGTCATATAGTGAAAGGAGGTAATGCAGCCGCAGTGATCTGTTCCTTACGACATGGACAACTCAACCTTACTTATGCGCTAGTTCAACTACGAAGTAAGCCTACCTATCGTCGCATCTCTATTGTGTAAAAAGAATGATACAATACTTCCCTAAAACATAAGCACTCCCTCTAATCCAAGTAAAAACAGCCTAGTAGTGTTAGCTCACTCGTTCACATTCTACGACATTTGAGAGGGAGGCGAAAATCTCAAAGCTACAGCTGAACCTACACGTTCGAAAACCTTCCTAAACGGTGACTGTGTGGAAACGAATGGGTAAAAAATTGCTGAGATTACTACGACAGATGTAAGTAGTCTTATAAAAAAACCATCATTCGCTATTTAGTTACGACACGGCTAAGATATAAAATGATAGTAATTGTTTGGCCACTAAGTCCGGGAATAAAGATCAGCCATAGTCATTCAAACAAGAGATGATGTCTACTGGACATATCGGTAGTTCTATCATTCCGTAGTGAACCCGATCATCGCCTGCTTCGCGAAAGGATCGAGAATAAGCCGAAAAAAATTCATGCCAGCGACCAAAAAGAGAATATCAGGCTCCACATAATTGGAAATATTCTGACCCACCTATGCAAACGTGACCGACAAACTAAGAAAGAACTAAACGAAAGCTACAAGCTGCTTATCGAAAATTTCAAAGTTGTGTCGAATTTGGCCCATATCTTCAAACCAGAAGATCAGATCGTGCCTCCGTTACCACAAAAGAGTGACTAAAAAGGCGAAGCAAAGTCAGATATGGCTATAATACAACGCACTCAACACACTAGTATAGAATGCCAGTTTGAGGAGAAAAGGTTCGCAGCAAGACCTCATCTATACAGGCGGAGGAAGATATCAAAAGCACAAAAAAGAACGAATCTGAACAATTGGTGTTGAGATCTGTGCGAATATAATGTTGGTGCGCCGTACTGAACAATGATAAGATCACTAAACTTTCAGTCATGAAATGGAGTTGTTAACGAGAGTTCTATAGCAGTCCCTTTTGTCTTACAGTCACCATCGCTGAACTTAAAAATCCCACTGAGGATAAACCACTTGGAATTGTACCCTGTGAGATCCGAAGAGATAGAAAACATGAAAAAGGCACAACTCCAAGATACGTTATTTTTACCACCGATTTAGAGCTGGAAACCACAGTGTATTCTACATGTATTTATCGCAACACATATGACGTGGTTACTTCTAGAAGGAAAAGATCCCAAACCAGTTGAGGACGTCGTGTACGGTTATCTTGTGTAAGAAGGGTGACTAAAGGGATATACGTAACCATCGTTCGATATGCTTGTCAGACACACTCCGCAGGCTCCTTACGAAAATTATCGTGCTACGCAGACCGATTGTGGATGAGGCATAGCCCGCATGAAGCAGAATTTCGACAAAGGTTCTTCTGCATTGATCACACGCAAACCGCGTCTAAAGTCATATAAGTTTGTCGGGAATACTACCTGCCCTTAGTTCTGATTTTCATAAAGTATCGAAACGAGTGCAATCCTACTAGCGCTTTCGACATAGAGTGAACTCGCCCTACACAATAGCTCTATGAGACTTATCACAAGTGCACCACAAAACGACAGATTTACCGCCGATCGTCTATCACATCGAAAAAAGAATGGTTTTATATGGCGCCACTGTATCGCCAAAGCTGTTCACTGCCACACTGCAAGTGGATAATGAAGTCATTGAGACGAGAAAGCCACACGTTTTGATCGGAAATTCCTAACCAGTCATCGTTTTGCTAAAAACATTCTTCCTTCTGAGAACTATTAATAAAGCAATGACAATGCTAAAGGAGCTCAACAAAGCGGGTGAAAGATCAAACTCTTATAATCAGAAGTTCCAGTCCATGAAAAAACGTGGTGCGTAGATGAACAAATTGAAATGGATGGTTCTCCGATTACAGAGATTACCGCGTATACCTACTTTGAGATTTACTGAATGTGAAGAACAACATAAAGGAGAGATTGAACAGGAGGGTGCATCAAGGGCTATTCGTGTCTCTCAAAGAAGTTGCCAATCTACTGAAAGACCTAAAAATTCAAGCTCATCTTTTCAATTCGACAGTCCTCCCAATGTTCTAATATGTAGCAGAGGCGTGTGCCGACATATCACGTCAAGAATACTGCTCATTATGCGCAAAACTCTTGAACGATAAATACTTTATAAGCATTACTCCCATGCATATCGTGGGAATGTTATAATTTCTTACGTGAGATTTTCCCACTAAAAGCCTAGATATTATTCGTTTTTATTTTCGCTTTGCTACAAGCCTCCGCCATGCCCAACGATACAATCGAAGTTCGTGTATGGCGTTGCTAATCGAGAAATGATCTTTCACACCAAGCTGAAGTCGATGAAGTCAACGAAACTAAAGGGAAAGGCACAACATGCAAATCTGCTCCTGGACGCTGGTTTCAACGCTCTTCAATGCCGGAGATCTTGATCTCGAGGACAAGTCTCGTTCAGGACATCTAACAAAGTTGAACAGCGAAGATTCGATTGCTGCTTTCAGAGATAAACCGTTGGTACTTCCATAAATCCGAAACATGGTAGAGCGATGGCAAAAAGTCGTAGAAAACGATGACTCTCAAATGAAGAGATAATTTTTACTATTTTTGTTCGAAAATCATACATACATTTTGGATTAATTATTCGTGCCTCAGAACTTTCCAATTCAACATGACCAACAAACACAATCTTGCCGGCTTGTGCAACTCAGATTTGCAAATTCTATTACATTCTGAGGATTAATAAAATCATATCAAAACGAAGTATAGATGGTCGGTCATAGAACAGGAATCACAGACGACAGATTGACGAAAAGAGCTGTAGAGTGGACACCAAGGGGATACGAACATTCCGTAGGATAGGCACCCACGTTGAGGAGACCTATTCATAATTAAGATCAATCAACTGTACTGACGATGTTTTACAGATTGTAGTGTGAGACTCGCACTCGTCACCTTGCAATCCATTATGATTAACAACGACCGTGGGATAGTGAATAGAATAAAAAATGTGCTGCGGTCTGTACAACTCGTAGGGGAAAGCCGTTCAGATATTCAAATATCCGAATAGTCGTCCAATGCTAAAAGATCGTCCAGAAATCGCTGTGGCTTTTTGCTAACTTTCGATGCCATTTCTCCATAGCAGAGTGCTGGGAGGACTGCCAATTAAGGAATTGTGTCAGGCATTTAGAACGGACAATTGCTTGACGATTTTCGAGAGAAGCCCAAGCATAGTGCATGTTGCTCTTCATCTGCTCAATTTCTCATTCGTATCTCGTGTTCATTAATTTTCTAGTAGCACGATATGTAACGCAAAGATCCACATCTTGTCACTGCAAAATCACCGTCCCTTGTGGCAAAAGAATTCTCAATTCTCTAGTGCAAAATGATAACACATTTTCGGTCTACCACTGTCGAACCAAATCACAATAGCAAATAAATTTGTTCTGACTTGTTATTAGAAGAAAATAACACGCTGATAATTCATTATGATTGGGATTTATCACAATGAGGTGTGACACATGGAATGATAAGATTGATGAGTATATAAATATTTCTTACTCAACAAACTTTCACATATACCGGTTATTCATCAATTGCAATGATACAAGTAGTCGTGATCCTACTACTATTTTCACAGCAATGTAGCAGAATCTTATCTGAGGATCGGTACGGAATGATGGAGGTGGTGAGTCTAAAAAAAAGTCAAATGTTGAGGCCGCCTTAGAAGTTTGGACTAGATATGCCAAAACTGAAAAACAATATATGGAGTAGATGTTTGAATCTTTAGACAAATGGTTGATGAGCTGTAGATAGGATGAGTGAGCAAAAAACTTGTTACAAAACTCAAAGGGCTCTTTTACGTTATCCGCGAAGTTAAAGAAACGACCCCTTTCGCTGAACAAGAATTTTTTGTAAGGGTGTCAATAGTAATCATTAAAAAAATTCAAATTCTTGTCTATTGCGCTAGGCACCTTTTTTGTGAAAAGGTCCTTTCATGACGTTGTAGCTTCAAAATAAAATTACATTTTACATCAGCCGAGCGCTTTCATTATTACTTCGCTGGAAGCAAGAAAAGCATATGAACGTGTAGGGAAAATCTTGTACTATCAAAGTGATACGTTATCTGGTTCTTCAAGCGGATAAAATATCTTAAGTTGAGCAACAAAAATTACACTCCACATGTGAGTTGCGTCAACAGTATCGATCGATCGCCATCTGAAATCCTCGAGCAGCACACAACCCAGCCCACACCCAGCACACACACATTAGCCGATAAACAATTGCGCCGCGTATGTGAAACTCAATTATATTTACTCTGATACAGTAAAGTGAAACGATCTTTTCAGAAACAAGCATAGTTTTGAAGTCGTGCAAACTTACCCTATGAAATGTTCACTCATAATTCCGGGGAACAGCTCTGTCCTATGAGAAATATGCATGTGAAACAAAAAAGTTTCCTACTGCTACAGCGTTATAGAAAAGCGTCTTCAAAAAAACTGCCATTTAGCGGAGCAGTCAGAAATTTGAATTTTCGAATGATTACTAGCATTCTTATGAAAATTTTTTGCCCATCATAAGGGGTCGTTTCTTCGTTCAAACCCGGATTCAAGTACTAAACTCTCGTAATTATTATCTAATTAGCTATTTTTTATTGGACTTTAGACTGCATGCACTGTTACGTTAAAAAATAAAAGGACATTCTACGAATTCTTTGAATTGATTGGCAATAACCTCTGTCGTGCTTTCAAAGGATCGGCTCATCTGCGCATCTGGCAAGAATGAGCAGGGTGTATTCAACTATACCGCCTGCAATCGCTTTCCAAAGGCTTCTCTCTTCCCATTCTGTGTCTACATTGTAGTACCGTGAGTATAATGATGTATGAACTTAAAAAAATACAAATAAACCATAGACTGAAAGGAGAAAAATTAAAAGAAATCGTTTTTGCAGATCTAAGAAATTTCAAGCGGGAGAAACTCTTTACGGCTGTATGTATGCCGAAGAACTTCCTCAAGGCTGCACCGACAAACGAAATTTCTATTACCCAACTGCAACGGTCAAATTCGAAGGGGTTTGTGTTGCATTAGCGACAAAGTATTCATTATGCATGAAAATACAACACAAGCAATACTTCGGTTGCGGCAGGATTAGCATTAATTAACATTTCGATACCGAAAGTTTCCAATGGTTGACAATAAGCCAGCTTTTTGCGAAGAATTGGTGAAGCGGTGACGGTGCGTAGGAGAAATCGGATGAAAGAGAGTATATGACTTGTTAAAACTAGAAAGAAACAGTTTATGAAAAGTGTCGAGGCCAGGATGAAAATCGGATTTTCCGCTACTTCTAGTAATCGTTCGATAGCTTGAATGTCGACGATTCCAGTAGTAAATATGCTTTTGAAAAGAAAGTAGACAAAGGAAGATTGCGTTTTGCAGTTAATCGATATGCACCAAAGAGTGCGGTAGCTTGGTGACATTGTTGCGAAATACCATCCACATATTGGTGCAAAAAGTGCGCGCGAGTGTGAAACCCAATCTCTTCAAGCCGTTACAGCGCACTGAAAAGTTCTTTTCAAAAAACACGCTCACCATTGAAATCTTTGATATTTGAGCTGTCAAATTATCACTGAAATAATGATAAAAAATATGTGTGCAGCGAGTAATGTTTGAGTGTAAAACATATTTCTATTTCTAACGTCACAGCGCTATTAGAATACCATTTCAAAAATAAGACATCTTAACGTAGAGTGGTGTGCAAAAACATATTCATAACAAATGTTAGCTTCATAACAAAAACATAACAAACAAATGTTTTTGCACACCACTCTACATTATTGGGTTTATTATAACATCATACCACCACAACACGCGGCCAAATAAAATGAATCCTGATTAAAAACCCTATCTAATTTCCGAAGATTCAAGTTATCGAATGGCTATGGAACTTCCAAAAAAAAAAAAAAAAATCAGACAGCGCGTATTTCCCAAGGGGTTGAATGAAAATAACGGAGATAACGGAAAAGTGCCGGCTAGTCTTTTGGTGGCTACCCGATGTAGGATACCCATAATCTAGCATAAAACACAAAAAACAAATGATGAAATTGAATTAGACAAGAAACGCCCGATCATGAGTTAAAGCAGATAAAAGAACGTTGCTATCAGCGAATCGCTGGGAAGATTTCGCAATGGGAAATGACTGTGTTCAAAGATATCCCTGTCTATATGGTTATAAGACAGCAATGAAACTTCGGTTTCATAGCATCTAATTATCGTTCTAGCATCCATAGCTTTTTGAAACAGCAACATTCAAAAGAAATCAACCTTGCCAAGCAAAGAGAGCAAAACAAAGACACTTTAAGGAAACAGAAGACTAAGGAAAAAGAATCACTTTCAGCGCTTTCGTACCGGTGCACTTGTGTGCTGCATGGACGACTACTGTAACGAGCTTGAAGAACCCGTGTTTGCGGTGAATATTTATTTTATATGGTTCATGTAGACCCTCGTATACTATGGAGAACCATTTCAGCAAGTTCGTCTGGCAGAAATATCACAGAACGACCTACAGAACGCATTACCCTATATGATAGCTCTGCTGCTGATCACAGTGTCAATACTGCCCGTTGTAGGCAGTTATTTGGAAGAACGACGCAAGGACAGTTTGAAAAGGGCCGAGAAAGCACAGTGGATTGACCAAATGCCGCATGCGCTTCCACTTTTGGTCTGAACAAATAGAATCTACTGACGAAATAGCCATGAAGACATAAAAATTTTTTAGGAAATTAACAAGTATTATAGTAACAGTCCAAACTTCGCATCACTTCGACGACTTCACGACACACTTCGGTACTTTACTCAGTCTTACAAGTTTCCAGTGGTGAGTAATCAACGTGGATTCCAAAAAAGGGTGCTTGTGATGAAATCCGTAAAAAGTAAATTGCCACATTTTAGAACGAAACGATCGAAGATCAAGTGACAAACATGTTTCTTGAAGTTCATGTGACCCAGCAGGATGCCGCCGTCGCTAGGAAGGTATGTATTTCGACGTAAGAAAAAGATCTAAATGTCAGTAAAATTAGAAGGGGAGTATTTTGTAGAGATGCAAAGGATATTAATAGGCTTCAAACCATCAACTTTGCGTTGAGCAAAGACATAGTAATGCAGTGACAGGCGCAAAATGGAGGGTTACAGAAATAGGCACGTATAATTATGTTTTGCTGACGTGAGTACCTCTTATAAATGAAAGAACAGCATGAATATTTCCCGAGAAATTGTAATACTATCCGAGAACTCCCGTGAAAATGAATTATATTACCCATGACAATCAATTCGTTAAGGTTAAACGAAAAGTGCAAACAAAGCTTTCAACATTGGCAATGAAAATGGTTGAGCACGGCCCGTACGAATATGATTTTGATCCAACAGAGGTCAGAGACAACACCTAAAAAATGATAATTAATCTTAGAAGTGGCTCAATAATCAGAACTTCGGAGGGTTGTTTATAGGTTGGCGATCTTTTCGACTCGGTTTCGCAGTTACTAGCGCGCGAGCCCAGCCTTCTACAATTGTCATCAGATGTGTGGATTTATGGAAATCTGGATGGAAATTATGCGTGAGTCTCTCTTACTTAGCTTTATTGTAATTTTTTTAGGTCAACAAGCAGATTGTTGAAACCCACCTTATGATCAATACTTAATATGAACAGTGATCTCGTCAAAATAGTGAAATTGAGCTTTTCAAGATTTAAACGAGAAACAACACCCACCTATGCTTGCTAACTCAAACTACTTACTTCATCATTAGTTTATCTATGTGACCTCACTCTATTATTGCGTTCATCCCAGTGTTTCTTTCAACCGAATTCTCTCCCACATCCCTCACCCACCGAATACCTTTGGATATGTACGTCTTTGGATTCGAGTGCTACTTGAGAATTTCATGATTGCTCCTAAATGCCTTCTAAGTTGATTCTCACTAGTAGAGTCCTTTGATCGCTCTACTGGAGCGTTCACAGGATTTCATCGAACGCTCCAGCCAACTTTTGTTATTGAGGGGAGCGCACACCACATAACGAGTACTCCTTTGGAGATCCCGGAATAATAAGAGCTTGCTTAGCGTAGGGCATGATCGAGCCAGTGACGGTCTATCGAGAAAAACGTTTGTTGAGAACCTTGAATATTATGGAAGTAACTTTAGTGAAAAAATGCATTTCCATATGGATATCATCCTCCTCTCGTACACATACCTTTAGCATAGTTTGAATACTGTTTTAGACCTTCAGATCAGATAACGTTACATCTCACAAAGGCTCTCTAATGTCCATTGAACGGCAAAGCTAATCAAAAAAAGGTTGAATTTGACTAAAGCATCGATTATAGGACAGTTTACCGATGGTTTCATTCAAATGGTTGGCCTCCAAAAAGAAAAGTTCTTTTCCTTGGTGGATATACGGCTGATGGACGCTACTATTCGCTCGAAACGATCACTCTTCTTTTCGCACTTAAGGTAATATGCGGAAATTAATGGATAATGCGTGGATATTCCACGTAGTTTAAGGAACCTAATAATATGAGGCACGACGTTAACACCTAACAGAGATTTACGTACAATCCTATATTGGAAAACAGTGAATAATAATTCCAACCTTGTCCGCTATTTTATGCATAATTACGATCTGCTTAGTCTGAGCTGATTAAGTCCTTATTTTACCTAGCCCCGCCGAATGAGAAATATTGTGCGGATCTCAGCACTTCCTTCATCAATCACGAAGGCGTTCGGGTTTTCCATTCAGGTCCAACTGCTGATCAAAGATTTTTGATATTGTGAATGTACTTTGAAGCTACTCGACTCGATTCTTTCTGAGATCCCAGCACAATCATGATAGAGGATTCCTAGATCGTATGAATCTGAGATAGCTTTCCACTAAAGTGTGATCGTAAATTCTCTGCCCAGGAAAAACTGGAAGTATGGTTAGCATGGTGTGGAGTCCGATTAGACCGCTAGATATTAAACATTAAGACATCGCTACTGCTGCGCTATTTGCGTCCGTAACTATTTTGACTTCCCATAAATCTAATGTGCCTCTACAGTTTTCATTGCGCAAGTAATTGATCCTTCACAGTGATGTCGCGAAGTTTTATATGCTTGAAAAAACAGCAACGGATGAAGCACAGTTCCTTCAGCAGTGTAAGAAATTCAAATCATTTATCATGCTACCCTCAAGAGATGAATACGTCGTGATACTCCAGAGCATTCGAACGTAAATGAGTGGAAATGAGGTGACGTGAAGATGAATATCGATGTTTTGTTGCTATCACATAACATAACATACCGTACAATCACAGCGTTGCATTAAGATGCCTTATGAGAAGAAAAAGCTATCTTAAATTTTAATTATTCAGTAGGGAAAGTGACAGTCATAAGGGATAGCATTTTGTACAACCTTGAGTAAACTGCATAAGGATCGTTGAGTGATAATATTCGAAATTATGATATTTGAGTAATTAAAAATGATGAGAAATCTACTACAATATCAAACACATTTCGCTACAATATCACTCATCCCAGAATCATTTCATTTTGAGCAGATCATAACGCAGTAAGCTGAAAATCATCTAGAATATTCAACTACTTAATGAAGTCGGTTACCTGTTCTCAGATAGACCTATGCTATCCACCGCATTCAATACATACTTCCAGAAACAAATGCCCAATCATGTCTATCTATTACGTGGTGCGTCAGAAGTGTACCCAATGAACATAGAGGTGAGTTTGACTACAGAAAGTATCCCATTCTTCATCAGTTGCATCAAGTTGAACTTCTGTATTTCTGATACATGCCCTTGAGCTGTGATCAAATTTATTTACTTAATTTCTTGATTTGCTTCTTGACTTTAATTTCTTGATTTGCTGTCGAATCTTTGAGATTCATCATTTTCACTAGCTACCAGGCTTTTACGATGCATGCAAAGCTATAGTGATGAGAACAGGTTCGCCAATCAAAATCCGAAGCCTGATTCCCTCTGATGATTGTTTCTTTCAAACACATTGTTCAATCACTAAAACTTCTTCAGGGTCGCTTCTCACGTCGTGTAACTCGTTGTTTGGAGGGTGTCATTCAACGAGCTTGTGGATATCTACCTCTGGCTGCAACGGTCGCCGACACGATTTTCTGTTGCCACGGTGGAATTACACAAAGAGTTAGGATTAAACTACTCGTAATCTCTGCAGAGTAAAAGAATAGCTGAATAGGTACTTGCCGCTGGGGAACATCACGAAAGATCATACAGTGAATAGAAAACTCGCGACGTTTATTACACTCTGAGAGATGCGGCATGCGTTCTAATTCATCAAGCATTGTTTGAGAGGAGTGAATGCACATCTGGCCTTTACAATGACTCTCAGTGCTACTATCCTTCCACATAAGTCTGCCACCAAATTGTCGAGTAAAGAGATGGCAGGCTTGGTGGAACCTTACGCACGAGATCAAACCATCGACCACATTTGTGTACAGCAGTGCACCACTGTCCTAAGCGCACATTTGAGGATTAAACAGAACACAGAAACGAGTAGGAGAGGTCAACGGTCCATAAGTAGAAAGCATGTCTTCCTTGTCTTCAAAGAATTCAATTCGAAACGAATCCGACATTAGTACCTAATCAAGAAATTCATTTATAACATTTTTGCTAATTTATAAAGCCGAGATCGCCCTGACTAACTGATCAGTTCATGACTTGGCCATTAAGGTGACAAAACTGAGCGACATAACCGATATCCGTCGACCGATTTATCATATTCAGAAGGGCACTATTGCAGCAGATCTTATATTTAGCGTTGTCAGCAAGACTGTTGGTCTTATACCAGGTGAATATTGTAATCAGTTGAGTTATACTGATAATAAAAAGTGCGACCCTTTAGGTGCTCGTGGCCGTAGATTCAATCCGATGATTGACCAAACAGAAACTATTCTAAAGACACTTGGGATGGAAATGCTCGTCAGAAGCAGAAATCCTGTCAAGCAAGGATACCAGGTAGGACGATCAACTTTGATTTCCCGCCATAAACACACATATATATCAATTCACTGACATTCTTATTCCATAGCGAGAAAATTCCGATTTCATTTCTTTGCCCGATCAATCTGAACAATACGAGGAAAGAGCCAGCGCAGTTTCGTGAAAATCAAATATCCGTCAATCCTTTGAGAGATGACGTGTACAGTAAGTACACTGCGCACTGTCCACTCGTATTTAGAGAATTTTCTCGTTAGACAGAGCTTTTTCATTAGATTTTTAGTAGTCATTTGATAGCTCGAAAAAGGGATGGATGTAAAATAGACTTATTCTCTAAAAAAAAAAAAAAGTTTAGCGAGTTGTAGCAGCGAAAAGGAGGTTACGTCTCACGCTCGAGTTTCATATGCATCAAGAAATATGGAGAGATGCAAAAACCATGAAGCACCAAAGAATCTAATCATGAGGAACCCTAGAACTTCCTCAAAACAAAAAAAATACCCTATTTTATTAAGACAAATCGCGTGCAGCTGCAAATCGACCAACTGCCGGCCCCACCTTCCGCCTCAAGTCAATTTAATTTGTATATTTACATAGTATAGGTCGAATTTTAAATTACAAGTACTATAGATCGAAACAATGTAAGGTGCATCATAATAATCTCGTGTTTGGCTTACAAAGAAAATTCTGCGGCGACCAAAATTACCGCAATTAATCCTTTTGAGATCGTGGACCCACAGTCTCTGCATCTCTAACTAGCAAGTCTTTACGGTCTGCTCCTACCTCTCTGCGTCTCGCCACCAGTGTGCTACATCCAACAATGGCATGCGAGGGGCTGGAGATACAGAGGAGCTGGAGCAGACCGTCCAGAGTTGCTAGTTAGAGATGAAGAGGCCGTGGGTCCCCAGTACCAGAAGTGTTAACAGAGTCGGTCTTGGGAAGTACGCAGAGATTGATCGAAAGCAAATCTATTCATGCATAACAATTTGATTCTCAGTCATTCGGACCACAAACGCTGTCAATTTGGTCGTCGCCCGGTGAATCAAACTGCAAAGCTGGAGCCGCGATCCACGTCAATTGTTCGAAAGTGATAACAATCGTCAAAATGGCCGAATATGGAACATTTAGCCCAGACCAATGTGAGTATTCCTGTACAAAAGAGAACGAAAATTTTCAGTCATACATGTGGTCTGTTATAGGGCAACTCATAGAGCGTCATACACGTGTTTCAACCTTCACTGTCTCGTCAGTCGGGCTGTACACTTCGTCTTTATTTTAGCCAATCCTCTCGGGAGAATCCAACCCTTCATATAGAGTTGGCGAAGACGAACTCTTTACACGTCCCATTAAGTGAAAATATCACTCAATGGGCAGTGCTGAACACTCGATTGCTATAAGTTGCCCTACATCAAACCACATGCATGGCTCAGAAATTGGTTATCAGGCATATTGAAAGCTGAGCGTGGTCTTGAAAAAACACTCGAAACAAAAGGTAAAAATCGATACTATAATTTCAGTGGCTAGTGCTAGTCAGAACAAAGCGGCAGAGGCTCTCTTGCCGATGAATAAGGATCGCGAACGAAGAAGGAAGAGAGAAAGGAAAGAAGGAAGACGAGATGATGCGCATAGTCCTAATCGGGAGACATAATAATCCTTGGATGTGAAGAACGCCGCCTAATAACTTTTGTTTTACTCAACGTTTACTCTCCCAATGAAAGAGAAAACTTACTTTCGTTTATCGATCATATAAAAGAATTTTTCTCAAGAGAAAATCTAACCTAGCACCGCAGTTTCTAGTGTAGCCCTTTGTGAACGATGAGGGTCATTTCGACCCTTAAATTTTTCGAGCTCATTACTCGTTTAACAAAGTCTTCAATATACAATTTAAGTAGTCATTCAAAAGCTTAAATCACGGGGATTCCGACATGTTGCTTGGTTTTCATGAAGGAGTTTGCAGTGCGCTGTAGCAGCAAAAATAAGATTACGTTTCACACTCGGTTCGCCTTGTTTGGCTAAAGTCTGTGGATCGCTTTTTATTGAAGTACACTAGGCCCATTCGATAGCTCAAATCCCGGCAAATCCAACGCTCAAACTGGTTTTCGTAAAGGTTTTCATAGCCCACTGTAAGAGCGAAAATAAAAATAGGTTTCACATTCTGAGTTTACTTTGCACATAGGAGTTATATGTGCATAAAAAAGTCACAGACTTGTAGACGAAATCATGTTATATCAGATTAGCAGAAAGAACCTTGAATATTTCCAGAAACGAAGAAAAAAATCTCTGTCGAAGAACGAAAATAGCGCGCCACTGGCGATATCGACTACGCTGCCATTCGCAAAGGGTTAGTGGCAAAGCTGGCCAAATTTCAAGAAAGTACACAACCTACAAAAACTTTTCATTTTATCGCTCCAATAGCAACTTTATAATGTTACAATTATGCTAGAAAGATGCTGAGCGATATGCAAGATATTCGACTGCGGGAGGGAGTTGAACTCCCAAGTCATCCATATCCGAGCGCAAGCTAACACTACTACAGAACCACGGAGGCTATTTTCTACTTCCCGTTATCAGTGGAACGCAGCTTCAACTCCCGCCTGCGTCAAAAATTTTGCATATCATTCGGCACATTTGACATTAGGAAAGTCTGCATCATATAATTTGAGCTAACGAACATCAGTTTAGAAAAAACCGAACTGTTTAGCCTTTTCTGGATCATGTACCCACGGCCCCTGCATCTTTAATTGGCAATCTGGACAGTCTGCTCCGTCTCCTCAGCGTCTCTAACCCGTGTTCTCCGTCTGACAGTCGCACGCTGGGGGTTAGAGACGGAGCAGACGGTCCAGGGCTTTCAGTTAGAGATGTAGAGGCCGTGGGTTCACGGTCCCCAAAGAATTAGAGCGGATAATTCAGTGTAAAGAAGTTCTCGACAACATGCAAATAACTTTTGCAACTCATAATTACAGAAAAAAAACAGAGATGAAGATATGGCCTGTGCGATGTCGAACAGTAAGTAATAATGATTTATTGTAAAATTTGACAATCAACGGGTTTATTGTAAAACACTTGGCGCTATCACATTGAGAGGACTACTGTGGGTCGTCTTTGAAAAACAAGCCAATATATAACCGTATACTTCAAATTCTGGTAGAAGAAAACTATTCCGAGGTGGAATGATTCAGTTGAGGAATCGAATCGACATCTTCTCTTCGATGTCAGTCTTTTCCATAGCCTTTAATAAACTCTTTGAGAACAAATTACTGTCATTTTATCATTATTAAATTGCTTCAAAGTTTTGGCACTAGAATAAACATATAGTAACGTCAGTAGTGTAACGGATAGAGTACGCATTCCCGGAAAGAGTAAGGTGAGGGTTCTAGTCCCGCCTGACGCGAAAGTTTTGCACATCGCTCTACACCAATGGGTGTATATTTATTTCATCATACCACCGCTATAAGCGATTAAATGAAAGATTGTCATTTAAACTAGAATAAACATTAAATTTCTTAACCAGAATTAACCAGAATTGCATGGTTATGGTATCATTCAATTGCGAATTCGGTATATAACTTGGCTATTATTGCTTTAAAATGGAGCTGTCGTGTGAACAAATTCGCTTGCTATTCATGCATAAACGGCGCATAGGAGAAGATGTTGGTAAAGCGGCGCGCAAGAATAATGGAGATTAGGGAGCTGAAACGGTTGCAGAAAGGCCGGTGAGGAAGTGGTTCGCGAAGTTCGGAACTGTAGTAAACAGTCCGGAGGATCAGTCGCGCTCGGGCCGTCCAAAGGAAGCTCCATCAATTTTGCGCGCGGCTTCACTAGCACTTTTCCCTACGCTCCATCTTAAAGCAAATATAGGCCAGTTATACACAGAAATGTTCGCCAAAAAAAAAAAATGCGCAATTGAACGACACCAAGATCGTGAAGTTCTAATTACTTTTAATGAACATATTGGTGCTTATTGCTCTATTGCCGACACTTCCGGAACAACCTATTATTACGGATGGCATCAGAATGAAAGCAAAACTCAAGTAAGTAGAAAATAAGAGGAAGAAAAACTGATTGTAAATCGACCAACCCTGCAAAATTCTTCAAAAGATATGCGTCCATCGTTATCACCATCAGCTTCCTCAATAGTCCTATCAGCTATCTTGTCAAGCTGAAAAGTATCAATCTAGTTTAGTTGTTTATTTCTACTCCTTCTAGGCAGTATTATAATGTTACAAATTTACACCTACGAGTATTGTGTGCTATGCAAAACATCTGACACCAGGAGAGAGTTGAACCCGCATTTCACCCATGCCAGGGGCATATGCTACCACTACACCACCGAGGCGACGGCCGTGATCGTGCTTACCATAACAACCCGATAAAGGTTGCATGTGAACAGCTACAATAAGTTACATTGAATGAAGAGTAGTACCATCGCGTGCAGCCTCGGTGGTGCAGCGGTAGCACTTGCCACAAGTAAGGGGAAACAACGGAGGATTCAACTCCCAACTGGAATCGAATATGGCACATATATGCTAGACAGCGATGGATAAATATTCGTACTCATTCGCTGGACAAGAATTTTTACTAGGAGAGTTAGTAATCAATCCAAAGCCTAAATCTCTGGCTAAAGGCGTACGTGGCCGTTTTTTTCAAAGCACTCCTTTATAACGCTGTGAAATAAGATAATGCTCCACATGATCACGCGTTTTTCTTTCTTATCTGGCTTATATTTCCCTAAAACTCCTTCTTTAAAGCGATAGTACTCCCTCGATAACACAAGTCTCGAAGAACTCGAAAATGTGGTTACTTTTGAAAAAGCTCTTTTGATAGCGCTGAAGGAGAAGGTAAACATTTGTGCATTATACCTAGCCGGACAGAGCTCTCGTTCGACAAAGTAAGTTTCAACGACTCCAAGGCTGCGCTTATTCTCTGGTAAGACCGTTTCAGTGCAGTGTAGCAGGGAAAAAAAAGATCGAGTTTCCAAAACTCAGCAAGTTTATTTACCTGCCAAGCCAAGTGCTGGGGGCGGGCGATTGACCGATATGGATGCATCGGACGTGTGGGGTGCAACCAATTTTCAATTGGAAAATTTTTCTCTGCTTCGAAAGAAACTCCTTACAAAACGAATGTATCCGATACTATGGAGTTTTCTCGACACGTTCATACACCTTTCGCGCTCCCCGCGGATTATACGCGCGAGGAAAATGAAGCAGTGCAGGGTGTGGAACATGATTTTATTTCCAATGCTACAGCGTTACAAAAGGGCTTCGTCGAAATCGGGCCATGTATAGCTGTAGCCAGAAATTTGAGCTTTCGATTAATTACTAACACTCCTATGAAAAAGGCTTGTCCAGCAAGTAAGGTGGAAAAATCATTCATTGCCGTCTGACATATAAATACCTCAAATATTTTGAAAATTGTTCAGTATCCTTGAAAATTGCGGAACCTGGCTGCTTACCTGTTCTGCAGTGATATTTGCCCCGACCATACTGTTAAGAATAACTTTGAACTCTTCACGTGTAATGTACCCATTCTTGTTCAAGTCGTACATTTGAAAAGCGACTGAAAAATAAGAAAGGTATGAACCTGAGTAAACAAAGCACACATCATGTCCAAGAGTGTCAGTGATATGCCAATTTAAGCAAGTGTGCCGCAGGGATTAGAGGTGCTCTACGACACTTACGATCAATCCGCAGGGATTAGAGGTGCTCTACGACACTTACGATCAATCCGCAGGGATTAGAGGTGCTCTACGACACTTACGATCAATCAATGGCCGGTTCAATCCCGCGTTCAAGGGTCACCAAGCCTTCCTGGGTTCAATGAACTGCTAGGAGACTTGTCTGGGAGTATAACATCAGTGACTTGAGACATCGCTTGGCCACCGTGAGTCATTGTTCAAAGGAGGCTTGATGAAGACAAATGCATGGCGCATTCCTCAAGGATTGACCAATGCCAGAAGCTAAGATCTTTCTATCCCTTCAAGAACCAAACGGTACGTTTCGTAACGTGCCGCGCGACGTCAAACTTCATTCAGCTACTGTGGTAGCGGTGTTGCATCTCGAGGGAAAGCAACGGCGCGACGCCGCTTGCCTATCAACGCCGGTTTTTGAAGGATTATGCAATACTTTGGACCCCACGAGGAAGCTGAACCCTTGTACCATTTTTTTGTGGGCGCTGGAGTCACAAAAACAGTTTGAAATGTCAGAAGTGTTAAAAGTGAGGTTTAAACTTAATGAGATGGATTTCTACATTTTCACTACCAGAAGTAATCCATCGACTGGAAAATGTGGTGATAAAATAGCATCACGTTCTATCGCCACAACTCTATGAGGACCACCGTTGATAGGCAGGCAGCGTGGCGTTGCCGCTTGCGCAGCAATCGTAACATCTGCATGTCTGGCTGTCTGTCTGCTTTCCCACGAGACGCGGCGCCTCCAAGACAGTAGCTGAGTAAAATCTGACGCCGCGTGATAACGGTGGGGCGTGGGCCACAGATGAAGCGGGCGACATCGCCGAAATGTAAATATGGCCCTGACGTACCAAACTCGAAAAGGCTCCAAACGTTCTCACATACACAGAAACAGTGATAGTAAAACATAAGTCCCGGTGGTACAGTGGTTAGCCCGCTAGTCTTTGAAAAGGGTAAGACGTGGTTTCAACTTCTGATCAAAGTTCAAAGTTTTCCACATCACTCGACATTCTTGATTATATAGTATAGTACAATAACATTGCTATAAAAGTAGTAAGATAAAAAAAAATCACGAAGCCGACTCCAGTCTCAACCCTTTCAGAACCGGGGAACCACGGCCTTTGGAACTTTGACTGGCAACGCAGAACGGTCTGCCCCACCTCCTCTGCAGCTCTAACCACCAGCGTGGTGTATCTAACAATGGTACGCCGCTGCATCTGACAAAGGAGCGCTTGGGGTTGGAGATGCAGAGGAGGTGGGGCGGAAATCCCGCGTTTCCAGGTAGAGAAGCTGAGGCCGTGGGTTCACGGTCCTGAAAGGGTCAACATAATTACGGAATGTACACGTACTATATCAGCAAGTAGGTGTCCTCTTTATGCTTTCTTCTAAACATAAAAAGTCGAACTTCATTTGACACTATCGCAGATGTGATGGAAGAAGCAGAAAACTGAGGGCACGATAAATACATATCAAGAACATGGATGGACGAAAATGTCTCGTTGGAAAACCTACATTTTAGCTTTTCTTTCCTTCCATTTAACGAGTTTTTCTTCGATCGATTTATCGGTTGAAAATGCGCCAATATTCGAACAAATTGTCGAAAGTTCAACTGCTGTTCATTCTCACCACTGAAAGAGAAAAAATAGAGAGATAAATCATACTATAGGAAGCAAAGAGAGTCTCAGTCCCTACAGATCGATATGAAGATAATATTTAATTATTAAAATGCGGAGACGACGTGCTCGTGGGCGAAGCAGTCGGAGGTGCTCAGCGACATAAATATTGTCAATGATTCGATCTAGGGTTCAATTCCGTTATGAGGGGACAATTGAAACCGACCTCATTCGCTTGACAGGGACTTTTCATGAGTATGTTAGTAACCATTCGAAAGCTGAGATTTCTGGCTAAGGCGTACGTAGCCGGGTATTCAAAACATCCCTTTCTAACGCTGTAAAATTCACACAAAACTATATCTCAGACACGCATATTTCTCACTGGTCAGAGCTCTTTATTTGAATTATTAATAATCATTCGATAGCGTAATCGTTGCTGATTCCAATGCTGTGCCTATATTCTGAAAAGACCGTTTCTCTAAGACGCAGCAGATAAGATGAGCCGAATCCCCATCTGCGATCAAGGGAGTCTTTGGCCAACTCACGTGCGCCTGATTGAGCCAGCCACGTGTGCTGGCGCGATGTCGTACGACCGCTGCAAGATCTATCGGTCGTCGCGTCAGCGCACGTGGCCGCCTTGCCCAGCGGTACGTGAATTGGCCAGAGACCCCTCTGGCCTCACATGCGAATTCATCAATTTTACCTGCTGCATTGCAGAGAAACGGTCTTTTTAGGATATAAGCACAACATTGGATTCAGAAACGTTTACGCTATCGAATGATTACTAATAGTCCAAAGACAGAGCTCTGTCCTGCGAGAAAATGCGCGTCTGAGACATAGTTTTGTGTGGATTTTACAGTGTTATTAAAGCGTGTTTTGAAAAAAAAAAAACGGGTCACATGGGGCTCTAACCAGATCTCTCATAAACTTTCAAATGTTTACTGACACTCCTATGGAAAGTCCCTGTCGATCGAATGAGGTCGGTTGTTCATTTTCCCACTCATAACCGAATAGAACTCGATCTCGCTGCTAAGGCCTAGTAATGCTTTCATCACTCCGGCGTAGGTGGATTGGTGTCAGACCTCTCTGAGAGGATATCAGCACTGACTTGACAGCTCGGTAAGCTACTATGAGTCAGTGTAAAGGCCATATATGCATTCGATCACCACTAACGATGATTGAGAAGGTCGAATGTCTGGTGCATCCTTCTGGGATTGATCAACGCTGAGAACTTCTAGAGCTTCAGAATGACGGTGATGAAGACTTAAAACAAGGTTTAGCTGTGATCTATTGAATTTTTCCTCATTCACAATGTTTCATAAACTTACGCTAATGTAAAAAAGGCATCCACAATACGATCACCGAGAGGATTTACGGCTAATTCAGGCACATTCAGGAAATCGTCGCGTGATAGAAATCCTTGTCCTGAAAGAAGAAAAAAGATTAGATGTGTAAGACTTTTTTCTATAATGAAGACCTCAGGAGGTATTTAAACTCGCGTCTCACTCTATCCGATGTTGGTAGTGCAATGCCTAGCACGCGCCCTTAGATAAAACGATACGCGGGTTCAACTCCCGTCTGTGGTTCGAAATTTGTATAACACTTGACCTTGCTGCATATATAGTAACAACATCATACCAAGAAAGCGACTGAAGGGAGAATTTGGTACTCGCCCTTAACGAGGCGACAAATGAGAAATCAACCTCATCCGCTCGACAGAAACTCTTCATGGGAGTGTTAGTAACCATTCGAAAGCTGAGACTTCAAGCTACAGCTGCACGTCGCTGGTTTTTCAAAATACGCCTGTTATAACGCTGTGAAATCCAAAATACAACTAACCTCAGATGCGCATTTTTCTCGCCCGGGACAGAGCTCTTTTGAACTACCAATGATCGTTCGATGGCGCAATCGTTTCTAATTTCAACGCTGTGCTTATATCCTATAAAAACCGATTCTCTGGAATGCAGCAGGTAAAATATCTGAATTCGCATGTGCGACCAAGGGGGTCTTAGGCCAATTCACGTGCCACGGGGTAAGGCAACCACGTGCGCCGACGCATGCCGTAAGACTGGTGCAAAACCGACCGATTATCGTGTCAGAGCATGTCGCCGCCTTACCCAACGGCACGTGAATTAGCCAAGGACCTCCTTCGTCGCACATGCCAATTCAACTTATTTTACCTGCTGTGTTCCACACGACGGTCTTTTCAAGATATAAGCACAGCGTTGGAATCAAAAACGATTAGGCTACCGAATAGTCCGAAGTCTATTAGTCCAATATTGATAGTCCAAAGACCTCTATCCGGTAAGAAAAATGAACGTCTGAAACGCTCAAAATTTCATTCTAACAACGTCAAGAAAAGGCTTTCTAGAAAACGAGCGATGTGCGGCTGTATCGTAAAATCTCAGTTTTCCAATAATTACTAACACTCTTATGGAAAGTTTTTGTCCAGCAAATGAGATCGGTTCGTCAATTGTCGCCTCATAATGGACAAGTACCATGAAATCGAGGATTATTAGGGAGTATTTAATCTTAGGAATCCCTTGAATTGCTACTATAGGGAAAGCAGAACACATAGAGAACCTAATTCTAGCAAAATCTTACAAGTCCTTCGCAATTCTTTCAAAAAAAAAAAACACTTTTCTTCAAATAAAATGACACTTTGAGGACCAAAGTTGGTAGACAGGCGGCATCGCGCCATCGCTTGCGCAGCAATCGCAGGCAGGCAGCATCTGCATGTCTGCGCATGCATGTCCGGCTGTCTGCGCCTGCTTTCCCACGAGACGCGACACCGCCATTTCAGCAGCTGAATAAGACTTGAAATCGCGCGGCTACGTAGTGAACTACCATATGGTCCTCAAAGGGTTACATACATAGTCGGTTAATTGATTTACCTTTCTTATCCAAAGACAGGAAACGACTGTAGAGTCGAACGATTTGATTTTTATTAACTGAAAACGAAATATGTAGACCGAAGAGCAATTCAACAAAGGAGAATGGGAAAGTTAAAAAAAAAACAATAAGTCGATAAATGAAATACTAAGTGAGAAAGCCGTGGTCAAATTGTCGTGATGCTCGTCTCGGCGCGGCGCGGAGTTCGATCCTCACCCCTAGCACTCTCCGGCAGTCAACAATAAACGCCCTAGAGGAACACTCAGCCAGACTATACTCGAGACTACAAGGAGACGTGCTCAACCAGTATTCTGCAACGTCCAAGAAGAGAACGAAAAATGAACTGAATGCCAGAAGTGCTGGGAACCGCGCGGTGAAAAAAAACATCGTCAAGACGAATTATGTAAAGTGCTAATAAGTGAATATCATTAAAAATAAGTATAAATAACAAATATTACTGGTATTCTTGCAGCAATAAACCTAAAGACTAAAACGCTGAAAGTTGAACAAGACCGATTATATGGTTTTCTGTGAAGTACGTTAAAGAAGACTGCCTGATATATCAAGTCAGTAATTTTGTCTTCTCGAACTAGTCACACCAATTCACTGATCTCAAAGGAAAGGGATACGTAGCCCTTTCGGGACCATAGACCAATCCACTACGTCTCTGACCGCCAGCGTGATGCGCCTAACAATGGCACTCTGGGATGAGACGTCACTGCAGACGAGACAAGCTCCACTGTTAGACGCACCACGCCGGCGGTTAGAGACGCAGAGGGTTGGATTCACAGTCCCGAGAGGGTTAGTGGACGTACGGTGTGGGGGCGAACAACGAGCAAGTGGCCAGATCCTCATTTAGATTATAGCGCTACACGCACTCCATCACCGTCACAACTATTCCATGAATTTACTATCTCTCAAAAATGGCCTCCACCTACCAGATCACTAGGCTGAAGGTAAAGAAAAAACATTGCACTTTCCTTGAAGACGCAATTGATTCAGAGATGTACTCTCTGTCACCGCCGTGAGGATTTATTTCTACCTACACGTTTGCCTCAATTCGCGCAGACTATATCCAGCACCTTCATCCGATCAAAATCAGTCCATCGAAGAGTTATTCAGAATCACCTCTCTACCGGTTTTCAGGATCGCAATAAGCTCGCTTCCAAAGTTAGACAAAATAGATATGTTGGAATCTCAGGCTAATTTAAGGCTTTCTGGATCTCGACAGATCATGTTGAAGATCTGTGGTTGCAGTGCATACAACAGGGAAACCAGAGAACCTGATGATTGAGAAAACTAAGGACGGAGTCATCTATCTTCTCAAAACAACACCGTCCATCAACACGTTGGGTACCACGTTGATTTTAGGCCTGGTACGCGGTGCGGTTGAGCGCCTGAGTTGGTCCACTCGAAAGATAATGCTGTAGATTTGCGATGAAATATTGATTTTCCCACCACTAAAGAAGGCTTTGTGATCAGTAAAGGATAGAATATGACTGAAAAAACTTCTATGAAGCAATCGGTAGAAGGGACAACTCCAATGCCTTCTAATGAACAACGAAACAATC
Source organism: Parelaphostrongylus tenuis (assembly GCA_019055375.1). Lineage (NCBI taxonomy): Eukaryota > Metazoa > Nematoda > Chromadorea > Rhabditida > Metastrongylidae > Parelaphostrongylus > Parelaphostrongylus tenuis. The sequence goes on along the minus strand of JAHQIW010007074.1, from coordinate 47,964 downwards.
AATTGCTTGTCAGAAAAAAGGTTTAACGATTCTTAAAACCGTAGGTGAGATTATTGAGGGTGAAGACGCTGGTACGGCGAGTAGATCGACTATGGCCAGATGGTTCAAGCGATTCATAGAAGGCAATTCTGACCCCGACGACATATCTCGTTCGGTCTGCCATCTGGTTTGGATGAAAGCGATTTGCAAGCCTCTTAGGTTGCCGATGCTTCATCGAGCACTCGTGATTTGGTGGAAGAGTTTGGTGTTTCGCAGAGAACCTGCCAACTATTTGCATTTGACTTTATCCACAAGAAGCCTCATCGGGATCCGCATGAGCTCACAATGATGGTCTTTATTTTGAGGAATAGTTGTTGCTGTTTTTGTTGTTAAATTGCGCTCAAAAAAGGGACTTCCAGAATTTTTCCACAATTTTTGCATCACTTATGAGAAATATCGGATTTTGGACTGAACATTAAAAGTAGCGTCGAAATATATGACCATGTGCTACGCAGACAGAAATAAAGTTCAATATCTTCAAGTGCACTATCAACACGTTGGCAACAAGAGCGTCTCAAAATCAAGCAAAAATGCGAAACCGAAGTTCTCATCCGTATCGATCGCTTTTGCGATCAATCGACGCCCCTTAGATCGGCTACCTCCAATATTATAAGGATCGTCTCTACCAACATCCCACAACATCCAAAAAAAGACCCTCGAGCGGCAGGAGGCGAATAGCACGTGAATCTAAGAGATCTTTACGGGGAATGAATGCAAGAAAATGAATCGAATCAAAATATGCTAGGATCCGCACAGTGAGTTGTAATGACAGGTCGTAAGAAATGTAAAAGTATAAATGAAAAACCAGCATTGAAGATCGATAATCAAAATAGCTGCAGCATACATCAGTGTGTTGCGAATCACGTGGAGTTGCCAAGCAGTTCCTCTTAACCATTTCGGGACACAACCCTCTGTGTCACTAACGCCCAGCGTACTGCGTCTAACAATGGAGCGTGTTGTGTCTAGCAACGGCATCTAACCCCTAACGTGTCAATGTTGGACGCAACACGTTCCACTGTTAGACGCAGCACGCTGGGCGTTCGAGACGCAGAGGGTTGAGTCCATGGTCCCAAAGCGGTTAACACTCGGTGGAGAAAACCATCAAGTGGTCAGCTTCTTCATGAAGGTTTCTAGAGAAAAATCTCAAGACGCTGTCAAATGAGTACAACTCATTTTCAAATATGGCACGATACAGGCACAAATGGAGAATCATTGCATGCCGCTCGGGTCACTCGGCGATCAGCAGAAAGATCCTGTGCTTCAGGCTTATGAAGTGTTTCCCACCTTCAGGCCGGAAACTTGGTAACAGACTTGTCAGGGAGAGTTACAACTTAATATGTAACTTAATACATCAGTGTCTTATCACAAGTCATTTGTATGGGCCAGATAATACAGTGTCTTACAGTCTTAATGTCTGATAAAATCAAATGCGAGAAGCTTCCTCATGGATTGATCACGGCCGACCGCTCTATTCTTTATCTTTATCTTGACGCCTTTATGAGACGGGTAAACTCACATTCTGTCTCTTTTGAAATCTCTTCAATCTCCTCATCCCGAAGCATGAGCGAGCTGCTATTGCCCATTTTCGGTAGAGTTCTATAACAGAGAAGTCATAATTTCGCACAAGGAAAATGCTTCTAGAGAGAAGCATGTAGCTTTCAGAAACAAGCGTTTTGCGAAACTATGTAAAGAAAATTGATAATCAAGATTGGAAAAATCAGGGTAGCGTAAGATAAGAGATAAATTTTCCATCTTGAGTTTTTTTAAAAGCGGAGCAAAATCATTGATTGAATAACAAAAATTGCACTTCACATGTGAGTCGCGCCTAAATTTTTGCCAGAGTAACAAGTTCCCTTATTTCCTCCGTTAAGAAATTTGGACTTCTGGAAGCGATGAAAGCGCTGCGTTTTCGGCTTCAATTTGGTTTCTGACGCAGTTCTCGCAGACAAAGTTCTCGAGACGTTCGAAAAGTGGTTTTCGATACGCGAGAAACTGTCGATTGCGCTGTAATAAGCATAGTTCCGTTGTAAAGCTCATTCAGACTTTATGACGTCGGCAGTGGGACGTGTGACCGACTGCACGTTATCGAAGAGAAGAATTGGCATCCTTTCTGCTGACCAATGACAGGCGCATGTAAGGCATTTGTAGATTCTCTGGACTGAGTCGCTATAATCATTTAGGTCAGATCCCAGAAGCTCTGGTGGATTTAATCTACAAATCACGAAAAGGTCAGCACGACCTTCTTTTGGGCGAGTTTCAGATTTAAGAAGACCTGCCGAGCATCACTACGGTATAGCCACTAAGCCGATCGTCAATGGTTATCGTGGGGGATTTACTGTCGCATGACAGATTACGGTCGAAAATTCTGGTTGTGGAAAAGAAAAAGAGTCATCCATCTGACAAGTCTTTCCAACATTTCAGTCTTCATTGGACTCAACAGAACAGCTGAGCTGCCTAATCGAATTTCGTGATAATAAGCTTTCAAGCAATAGCGTGTGTATTTGCTTTCACAAAAGCATCACATTTGTCGTCGTCAACGGCAGAAGAATGTCTGCAAGCTCTCTCATTTGTAGAGCTAATTAACCAAAGCAAATTTCCCGAACCAACTTCGATTGTATCTTTGTTGAGAGCTCCTGGACCCCTTTTACTAACGTTTTGGGCGTTGCTGCGTACTTTAAAGATCTCTTCCTACTAAATCCGAAAAGAATCTGATTATGCTGAACAAATAAGCATGAGTTTTGAGATATATATTACAGTACAGCTATCGCACAAAGGTTTAAAGGACACATACAAAAATAACAGAATTACAGTTACAGCTCAGGCATCAACTTCCATCAAAAACAGAATAATTACATTATCCGAAGTTTCTTGCGCGACGCCTGGCCTAATGTTCTCTTGAGACAATTGGTCCTTTGAGCGAATCACCGTACGTGCCTCATTGTTCCTTGATTCTATCGTCAGATTTCGTGGCAATACCTCTCCAACATGACTGTTCCCCAACCTTCATGAAGTCACTGTAGATAATCTCGTACGCAGGATGGAAAATCACCATATCGACCGTTCAATGCATTGAAAAATTGAAAACCTTTAGAAGCCTCTTCTCACTCCAATCACTAACGTCGCCGCTTATTGCACAAGACCTACCTATCGATGCAATGCGACCGAGAAATGGTTTATTTCAATATGAAGAAAAGGGCAGAAGACTTCGTGACGACGAACACATTGCCACTCGTTCAATCCGAACAGATCTATCAAGTTTCTTCGCTGTCCTATTGCTTTTCCTTGATGTGCGATAGTTTAACTATTAATACTGATTTCCCAGAACCCCTTTTAATCTTCAAGCAGTTTCGACGATCGTTTTCAAATTTCGACTCCAGATAGATTCCCTCAACTACTTATTCAGAAATTCTGAATTTAGTGGCAGCACGAACCACGAACTTCAGCATCATGAATAGTCATACGAGGACATGGATCCTTGAGAACCATCTATGCAATGCAGCTTTAAAAGAAATTTTTTAGCCTGTACTTTAACATTTAAGCTGATAAAAATTGTCTGTGTTCGAGTTTGAATTTATGGAGCGAAACAGTGCACGATTCCACAATCACATAATTCAAGAACGTCATTTAGTTCAGTCTTAAGTTACTGTAAATCGAATTCAGAATAATATGCCACGTAGGAAAAATCTAAACAAGAAAAGTTTCCAATTAACCTCAAAAATTACCAACAAAAAAGCGTATGCTACGGAAAAATTTTAAATATTGTTGTGCCGTTTGCGCATTCAATTTTGAATTGATCTTAGAATTCCTGCGCATTTAATTCCGCATTAATCTTAAGAATCCATCCGACGAAAGTGTAATCTCTTCGCCGTTCAGCCTACCAACCTAAACGTACTACTTAGGTAAAATGTAATGATTGTAGGACTGTGCTTAGTAGTGTGATCTATTTTGAGAAATTTTCAATTTTTATCTCAAACCTCGAGTTTTGACATTTATTGTGATGATCACAACTCTCTAGCAGATTGATTCGCCTCTTCGCTAAAGGCTAATCGATTGCCTAGGTGTCGGGATAATCCAGATAGAGTGTATCTACACGTAATGTAAGTAACTGAGCCGACTTATACAAGGCCGATACCAAACGACCATAGAGGTGGTTGGGCTCTTCCCAAGAAAATTGAAAAGGGCGAAGGCTACTACCCAATCGACGCGGCTGTCAAGGCCGAAACACATGCATTGGGCTCTATAAGTGCCCATAACAGACCACATGCATGGCTCAAAAGCTAATTATGAGGCACGGCCATGGAGGGTTGAGTGGATCGCTAAACCTGCTGAAGGGTCCGACCAATATCTTATTGGCGATGAACGACCCCACTGCCATTGTGCTACCATACTTCAAAATATGCAGGAGTACAATTCACAAGTTAAAGTGATGCCGAAGCAGATTTGTGTTTCCTAGTCTATTCAATAAATATACCGAAATCGTAGAAAAAACTTCCAAGATCAATCTTTGATTAACCTCGTCACTGAGCAGATAACCCCAAAAAATGAAAAGCAAGATGATCGCCTCGCCATCACGCGCGACTTCGCGCCGAATTTCAGATCTTTTTTTGATCTGAGCCAGGCACACCTCTCGCCCAGGTAAGCCTACTACTCTCCAATGATAACTGGTGAATCGTAAAGCAACAAAACAGTATACCTTTGGGAGTGCCTTAGTTGTCTTTTTGAGGTTAAATAATGAGATAAAGAGAAGGTTCAGGGAAATTTCAGAGGTTTCACTTTTTGACATCTTTGTACGTCTTTTGGCAATAGTTTTGTACATACTTACCTAATTGATAGATTTAGCTCTAAGATTGAAAGAAACGATTTGCATGTGTAACTCCACCATTATCGAAGAGAAGATTTAACGATTCTTGAAGCCGTCGATGCAATTTATTAGGGTGAAGTTGCAGGTAACAGCGACAAAATCGACTGTGGCGGATGGTTCAAACGATCCAAACGAGGCAGTTTTGATCTCGGAGACATGCCTTAATCTGGCTGACCTTTTGTCCTGATTGAATGTGACTTGGCAAGCAGTTTTAATTGCTGGGCCTTCATCGGATTACTTGTGATTTAACTGAAGAGCTTGGTGTTTCGCAGCGGACCATTGTCAACAAGTTGTACAAATCTGACTTCGTTCACTAGTCCTCGGCGGAATCCGTTAGAGCCCACAGTGGTGGCCTATATTTAGAGGAACAGTTACTGCTTGACAATTATTTCTCGAGTCATGCATGTGGACTGTTAAGGGGGCACTTATACCGTGCAATACACGTGTTTCGGCCTTGGCAGATTCGTCAGGTACAGTGCCTTTCGTCTTAACCAATGCTCTGGAAGGGGAGAACGAAGGGACGCAACCCTTTTATATAGAGGATACGCGGACGTACTATCTAAAAGTGCCATTAAGTGAGAGAAATCACTAGATGAGCACTATTGTACACTCGTCTTGATTGGTATCTTTTTCAATATCTTATCATTCGTTATTATGGAGCATGGTCTTGAATAAACACTCGAAACGAACGGCATATTACATATTGTTGTTGTTGTCAACTTTCGCATAAAAAGAAAGCTTCAAAAATTTCCCACAACTTTTGCTCAACCTTAACACGTTACATTTCGTTCGTGGCTACATTTCCCCTTACGCGCGTTCAGGTGGTATTGTCGGTATCAGAGCCTTCTCTCAGCCTCAATCATAGAGGTCCAGCGACGAAGAATAGCACACTCACTCTAAGAAAAAGAAATCATGGCCGCTAGCGTACCTACAGTCAATACCTTGTGGCTGATGTGAACAATATATATTGATGTAAGCGAAGTGCAACCACGAACGAAATGTGACGTAACAAACCTCGAAAAGAAGGCTAGAAACATTCGCATCTATACATAATTGTTTCTACGGAGATTTTCAGAGCGCATCTGGCGCAGTGGTTAGAGGTTCTCTGCATCGCACACGAAGTCGATCTCGCACTCAGGGCTCACCAATCCATCGATCCTTCCGGATCAGTAAATTGGTACTAGACAAGTCTCAAACTTGTGTGGAAGGATGATCAGCACTGTCTCAGTACAGCGGAGACCACCGCGAGTCATTGTAAAGGCCAGATATGCATTCAATCACCTCAAACGAAGTCAAAAATTGAAGACAAATGCATGGCGTATCCTTCAGGGATTGATCAACGCCGAGAGCTTTACCCTTTATCCTTCCATTGAGGTTTTAAAAAACAGTCGATCGAAGAAGAACAACGAGTATTTGAAAGAAGCTGTTTACAAGGCGATTAAACAAATATGCACTACGTTCTGTCTGGTTTGGTAATGAAAGTGTTTAAGGGGAAGATTTCCCATCAATTTCACTCCGAGCTCTGGAGAAGGCGAAACCGCCGTACTGTCAGCCATTACTCTTTTACTGAATTCTATTGGTCGAACCGTGTCGGCAACTACATCGGTGTCCGCTGATCAAAAGGCGGTATACTGTACTCGATCATATGGCGAGAGAAAATACAACGGGACGAGAAAAGGGATACCAGTATCGATCCAGTACTCAATAAAATTTCAAAGATATTCTTTGTGATTGACTGTCGAATAAAATTACTAGCAAGTGGGAAACAGCAAGTTTGATATTATTTTATCTCCATCGGCGATCAACTGACGAATTACTACATTGGGTCGCACCATAAGTTTTGACAGTTAAGCAAAAAACATCAAATTTATTAACCAGAAAAAACTAAATCTGCATGGTTTTGGTATCGTTCGAATGCGCATTTTCTTTCGAGCACTTTGCTATAAAATTTGCTTATACTTGCTTAAATATGAAGCTGTTGAGGGAACAAATTCGTTTGCTGCTCATGCACGAATGGCGAGCTTGGGAAAATTGTAGTGAAGCGGCGCGCAGATGAATGACGCTTGGGGCGATGATACGGTTGCAGAAAGGTTGGCTAGGAAGTGGTTCGCGAAGTTCAAAGCTATATAGAACAGTCTGAAGGCCCATTAACCTTGCGCGCCGCGTCACTAGCATTTTCTCCTACGCGCCAATCGTGCATGATTAGCAAGCAAATTTTTTCCCAAGATGGCTCCATCTTAGCCCATTGGAAAAGACAGCATAATCGATAGCGCCAGTGGCATGCGATTTTCGTTCTTCAACAAGGATTTTTTTGTTTCTGGAAATACTTCAGATTCTTGAAACTGTTCTGATAGAACATAATTTTTCTACAAATCTGTATACTTTTTGTGCGTAAATGACTCTCACTTGCAAAGAAAACTCCGAATGTGAAATATTATTTTATTGGGCTCTTAAAGTGTTCTCCAAAAACTCTTCCGAGAACCAGTCTAGACTTCAGATTCGCAGAGATCTGCGCTATCAATGAGCTTGATGTGGTCTAATAAAAAACCATCCACACACTTTAGCTGAGCAAATAAGACGAACCGAGTGTGAAACAAAATTTTATTTCTGTTACTACAGCGTACTACAAAGGCCTTCTTGTAAACCAAGCAAACTTGTAAAACCCCGAAATTTAAGCTTTCCAATGACTATTTAGATTCTAGAGAAAAAGCTTTGTAGAGCAAAAAAAGACCTCAGGAAATCTTGGGATCTTAATGACACTTATCGCCCCCGAAGGATCAGAGCAAGCATAGGCAAGTTGTATATCAACATGTCTGCAAGAAGGTTCTCATCTGAGCGATACCAAAACCATGGAATTTTAATTTATTCTGGTTTATAAATGTGGTTTTTGTTGCCCTGGTGACAAAAATTACGAAACGATCTAATAATACTACTCCTGGAAATTGTGCAAAACCACGTGCTGTATAAATTAGCATAAAAACGTGATTCTTAAAATTCCGTCGTTCTTTGAGTACAATACTATGATGCCCAGGTGACTGGCATATGACTAACTTAAAAGAATTGAGGAATGACAGGCAGGAAATAGCGCAGTGGTCAGTGATGTAATGCTCAGGAAGCGACCAAGAAACGACCAGGGAAGGAGCACGGCTCCGGATCGACTCCGTTCTCTCTTAGAACTCGCTTGTAATGAGTCAGCTGAACTCCTAAGAACCCTAAAGCTTGGCTATTGCAGGGGAAATCGTCCCGACCAGCCAGCATTTCAGGACATTCACAACGAAGACGTATCTCCAAGCAACAGTTCAAACAACACTTGAAATCCTCAAATATTCTCGAGGAGGATGACGTCGCATGAGGAAACGAGTCGAATGCAAGAAGTGCCTAGGGATCCGCACGGAAGACTCTAATTACGGGTCGTTCAAAAATGGGTAAAATAGTGAAATAAAGACAAAAAATTGTACCTAGGAGAACTGAGTAGTAAGCAAAAAAATTCGACCTCAGACGGGGTTGGACTCGTGTTTCACCCAATATAGTGACAGCTTTACGATGGATGCGAAACCAGGATCGAGCCCAGTTTCTCTAACCACGTATACCACTCATGATACACGCTCATTTTCGTCGTTTTCTCGTCAACCATAGATTTTTCATCGGACTTTAAGTAGTCATTTGATAGGTGAAAAAATTACGGTTCTGATGGCATACTTGGCACCTTTTTGAAAACACTTCTTCAGTGAGTTGTAACAGTAAAGAGGAAATTGCGTCTCTTTCTTGGAAGCGCGCAGTGTGATTTCCATCCGTATTTACATGGTCCTTTCACTTAAAAAGGTTTTTCACCAACGTTTTAGTGATTATTCGATAGCTTGAGAAATGGCGAGTCTAAATATAAACTTAGTTTGTGAATTCATTAGCAAATGTATGCTTTTTGAATCGCTGTAAAATCTGTGAACAAAAACTACGTTTCGCCTCGCATCACAAGCACTGTGCAACACCTTTTTGAGAATTCCAGCATTCATTCATTGATTTCCGATATTTCAGTCACTGTTATAACTCTTCAGGATTGTTTATGACAAAATATATCAAAATTGATAGACTTATACCATTGATGTGGAGTGCTGTGCAAAACATTTACGTCAACCGGGAGTCGAAGCCACATCTCATCTTTTGGGAGCGTATGCTAACCGATACATCCACCGACAATCGTAATAAGTTTTACAGAGAAAATAATGGTATAAACTGGAGTTGCAACACTTTTTTTAGGCATACTATTCATTGTTTCCCGATTTTTCACTCACTCTTATAACTCTTCAGGATTGTTTTGTGTAAAAATATATCACAACTGATAGATTTATACCATTATTTTCTCTGTAAAAGTTATTACGATTAACAGAAGCCAACATCACTGTAATTTCGCAGTAAAAGAGAGTTTTTTTCTCAAACATAGACAATATTTTTGCACGAAAAGCATAAGAGTATATGGATGAAATCCTAAGGCATCGAAATAATACAAGAAACCCCACATTTGTGAACAAAATGGTAAAAGAACCCTAATCAAATACCAAAAATCGACTCGAAGTGGACTGGCCACATTTCAGAAAAACGGGGTTAAATCATGGTTTCACATCTATCGTACGTAAAGCCCTCTCTGTATTGGGTAAAACGCGGGTTCAACTCCCGTCTGGAAGCCAAATTTTTGTTAACCACTCAATTCTCTTAATGAAAAACAGTAGGAACATGAGAAATCTTGAGTACTGAAAAAAAATGTCACGAACTACTCATGTCCTTTAAAAAGTGACAAAACTAATTTATCCACATTTTCAGCATGAAACCGCTAACAAAACGAGTGGGGGGAAAAGTGGTGGGGTTAACGGAATGGGTAACGAACCAGTGACAGGGTGACCGAGTGGGGGGCGGGGTTCAGTTCTTAACCCCCGATCGAGCCAGTAAATACACACCACGAGGCGCAGATGGCGGTGTTATTGATCAAGTACAGAGGAAAACATTGTATGTAATCGCACGTTTCGAGTGGAATTTATGATGACGAGTCGAACCAGTCCTTCTAGCGACTGTGATTTTCACAATTTCATTGCATAAACACGAGGAATTTGCAGTCGAGTAGCGAAAGGTTACGGAGGAATGCATCGATTGCCCGTGCATAACAACGTGATGATGGTGGCGATGGAATGACAACGACGACCGCCCAGTGCAAAGAGAGCGGCTGAGAGACGAGTAAGAAAGACAAAAGACCAACTTTCACTAAACCTCAGCATAGCGGAGAAAAATCATGGATGTCTCACGAACTGTCGCTTCACACTCGATGGTCGACATTCAGGAGAGGAGAGGACGAGGAAGGGCAGGAAGACGAGGAGGAAGAGGAAGAGGAAGAGGAAGAGGAGGAAGAGGAGAGGAGGAAAAGGAAACGAGGGTTTCACCTTCTTCAGAGTCTTTGTGTCCGATGTAGGCCTACCACAACGATCCAATTTTTTTTTGATGATTTTGAGGAAGATGTAAGAATCTCACACAGATTCTTCCTTCGGTCAAAAAGACACTTCGTAAGATTTTTTTGGGTTTTTCAGTGATGCGAAAGTCCTAATGGCAATCTTCAAATAAAGCAATTTGAAAAATACATCTTCAACCTTCAATACAAAACCTAAAAATCAATTTAATCAGTGCTATCAACTTGAATTTCAGTTCAATTTCTAATTAAATAATCTGAACGAATAAATAATAAATAATTTCGATTCAATTCAAAATCAATCTGATCGATTCAGTCACTTCAAATTTGCATTCTATTTTAATCAATCAATCTAATCGATTTGATCAATCCAATTAATTTAATCTAATGATCAATTTGAAAAATCTTCAGTCTTCAATTACAGCGATTCAAAAAATACATCTTCAATCTTCAAATACGACAATCTAAAAATCGATCTAATCAATGTAATCAATTCGAATTTTAATTCAAATCTAAATAAATAGTTTGAACAGATAAATAATTTTGATCCAGTTCAAAAATCAATCTAAACGATTTAATCAATTTAAATTTGCATCTATTTTGATCAATCAATCTAAACAATTTAATCAGTCCAGTCAATTAAATTTAATCAATCGGTTTAAAGATCATCAATTCAAAAATCATCAAAATCAAAATCATAAAAATCATCAAAAAATCAACAAATCAAAAATCTTCAAATTTAGCAATTCAAAAACTGAATTAAGTTATGGAAACAGTGATAAAACAAGAACACTGTTGTTTCGAAGACGATCGATTATACGGATTGGACAAAATTATTCCCAATGTCGTACCGAAATTTCAATCCATTTGAAAAATTTTCATTTCTCAACAAATTTTGTTAATATAAAATTCTCTCATAAATTTTGACCCTTGCGGAGAGTTGTGGTCCCATCAATCTTAAGAGTATTTTTAATTGATTTCTATAAGTAAGAAATTTCGAGAGATGCGTAGGCTCTAAGGCTTAAGCATACGCGTAGGCTAAGAGCCGTTATATCCGATGTAGGCTCCACGTATGATCCAATTTTTCGACGATTTCGAAAAAGATATACGAATATGACGCAAGTTCCTTCTTTTCTGGTCAAAAGAACAATTCATGCGTACAATTTTTCAGTCACTTGAAAAGACCTGATGATAATCCTCAAATACAGTAATTGCAGTAAAACCACGCTGGATTGTTTAAATTACGTCATAAAAACAGCGATGAAACAAAAACAAAGTTGTTTCAGAGATGATCCGATTGTACGGAAGAGGCAAAATTATTCCCAATATTTTACCGAAACTTCTACCCAATTTTAGAAGTTTTCATTTTTCAACAATTTTTTGTCACTATCAAGTTCTCTAATAAACGTTGGTCTTTGTGGAGAGTTGTGGTCCCTGAAGATATTTGAAGATAAGAAGTCATATTCTGAGAAATTTTTTAAAATTCATTTCTTCGAGTGAGAAATTGCGAGAGACGCGTAGGCTTGGGCTGAAACTAAGGCTTAGACTTAGCCTTAGGCTTAGAACCGTTTTATCTGACGTAAGCCCACCTATGATCCAATGTTTCGACAATATTCAAGATGATATGCCAACTCACGCAATTTTTTTTTTTGGGCAAAAGGACAATTCTTACGATATTTTACAGTTTTTCAGTCACGTGAAAAGTCCTCATGACAATCCTTAAGTACAATAATTCCAGTAAAACCACGAAGAGTCGTCTAGATTACGTTATAAAAACAGCGATGGAACAAGAACACTGTTGTTTCGGATTTGATCCGATTATACGGATTGGACAAAATTACTCCCAATATCCTAGCAAAATTTCAACCCAATTTCAAAAATTTACATTTCTTCAACAATTTTCAATTACTATCAAGTAGTTCTCCCATAAATGTTGGTGTCTGTAGAGAGTTGTGGTCCCATCAACTTTCAAAGAATTCTCTGGATTCGTTTCTTCAAATAAGAAGTTGCGAGAAACGCGTAAGCTTCGGCTTGAACTAAGGCCTAGGCTTGGACTTGAGATTAGGCTTAAAAACTGATGAGACCACAACCCTCGGCTAGTGTCCAAATGTTAAGCCAAAAAATGAATAACGTTATTGAAACGAATCAAGGCAGTAGAAGATGCAAAATGAATGATTAAACACCAAGATACAAATAGCAGCCAATCAAGAAAACACTTTTGACTTGGTTGCAACAGCAATGGCAAAATCTTATGTGAGCCCAAACCAAAACATAGCGCATATGACTTCTAAGTAGATCTGATACTAACAAATTGAATTGCTTCGTAATTATGATCACAAATGATATCATTCACAAAAGGATTCAAAGAGAAAGAACTTCGAATTTTCTCAAGCTATTGAAGAAGTTTCACCTTGAACCGCTGATCACGTGGGGTCTTCTTACCACTTGCATACATAGAATTTACCCTTTGTGTTGGAAATGATTTAATGAAGAAAAAACTATCTAATAAAGAAAACCTTATCTAATGTGGAGAAAAAATAAATCTATCAGTACTTTTTGGTCACAAATATGATCAAAATTCAAAAACCACTGGCCATTCAAATTAGGTCTTCTGATAAGTTTTGACACTAGAGCAATAAACACCAAATATGTTAAGCAGAAGTAATTCAAATTGCTTAACAACACTATTCAAAATATCAGCCTGAACACATTTCTGTTATCTCTCAGGTAACTAAGCAATATTGCGCTTAGAGAACTAGTCATCCATGAATTCAAAGAAAGTTGTCAATACTAGATTCAAATGAATGATGTACCCAAACTTCTTTTTGCTCAGGAGGTGCTCCAGCGACAGGAAGTCAGACGACGACAAGTTAGGAGTGTACAGCGGGTGAGCCAGTAACTCCCAGCTCAGTTCGGTCAACTTCCTCTTTGTCTATTTCGCGTCATGCAGCCTTACTTAGTTTGGCTTTGTTGAGCGGTCATGATGCGATAAGTATGGAGAAAGCTCAGAGAATTCTGAGCAAAGGGATATTGATGAGCTGCTTGAGAGATGGAAGAAATCTGTTCAGGCTAATGGCGCATACACTGAATAGTGTTGCTAAGCAATTTAAATACTTCTGTTTGGTAAATTGGTATTTATTGCCCTAGCATGAGAACTTGTGAGAAAACTTAGATATTGCCACACTTAGAGTAATCATGGAATGCGTTTCATCACGGTGTATGACAGTTCTATCACGATGGATACATCTCCATTACCGATTTCTACAACGGCACGCAGTGGCCCCCATGACCAAGTCAAAGCTCCTCTCCTCCCAAGTAAACTTCTGATACTGATTTTGTGACCACGGAAGGATAGAAGGATCAATAAACGTGGATCGCGGGACCGATTAAGCGACCACATGTGTATGTGCTTCACGGAACCTCCAGCCACTGGACCACATCGGCTGCTTTTCCCTTATCAGATAGGGAAACCAACAGTCATTCTTTTGAAGCCTACATTTGGACTTACTGCTTTGAATTGGTGATGAAGTATTCTAAATTTTACTGATCGGAAAGATAAACCCACTTTTTCTTGCCGAAAAACATCGCTTTCAGTTGGCTGAACTTGAGAAGTGGAGGAATTGTGGGAAGAAATCGTTAAGGTTGACAGGTCAGGAACAATGGCACTTAAGCGCTTAGAGTTAGATAGAAAGCAGAGTGTTCAGCGATGTGATCTGAGTCAATCGCTCTCCTATTAAATGGGGGAATCGCTTTGTATATATGTCGGAGCGGGACAAAATCGTGTTCATCGGGGGGAGTAGCTCCCTAAGCGGGTGGAGAACCGGGCGCGATCCAGGGAAAACCGGCTATCAGTGCCACCTGTTCTAATTTCATCTGATAAATCGAGTATTTCTTTAACTATAAGGCTCAATTTCACTCTGAAAACCGAATTTCATTATTTCACGACTTAGCTAATATAACGCGGTCTCTAAATATAACTTATTCGGCTAACGTTTCAAAGTCCTTATCTTCTTTGAACCCAATGATTCGATTCGTTAGCGATCGGCTAGCGTGAGCCGAATAAGATTTATTCATAAATATTGTGGTACTTGCCAAATCTTAATAGAAACCATTCCTACTTATGCTCAAGAGGGGGAAACGCCAGACACATAACGCCCGAGATCATTGATAAACTGCTCGTCACTTTTCCTCAATAGATAGTGTAATCTAAAATTCCATAGATATGAGCTGTCTGCGCTGGAAATTAGCACTCAATAGTAATTTTAGCAATTTTTGTAGTTTTACTAACTTAGCAGTTTTAGCATTTTTTATTTAATTTTATCCTTGAAAAAAAAAACTTGGAAAAAACTTTGTTACCGAGAAGCACGCGAGAACTTTAGAGTAGCTGTGGATCTAACAGACTTATAGAAGCTCCAATGAACTTTTAAAAATATGAAAAGGGGTTTTTAGATTTATAAAAGCTATGAAAACTTTCAGTTAGTAAAATCACTGATCATTAAGGGTAGTAGATCCTCATTGTAACTTGCATCGTCTTTAGTTAGCTATGGAAGAATTCCTGCTTTTTATAATTTTTTTAAACGGTTACAGCTTTCTCTACAACTCTTACAGTTTTTCTTTAGACAGCTACAGCTTTTTAATCCTTCTTTAGATATCTACAGCTTTTATACCAGATCTCCTCGGGTTTTACATAGCTTTTTTTTTAAACATCTATAGCTTTTACAGCCTTTTCCTAATTTAAAAGATTTCCCGGTTTGTATAGCTTCTTCACAATTGCAGCTTCTACTGAATTTTTACAGATTTTCTCCATACAGCTACAGCTTTTGAAGCTTCCTTTACAAATCTACGGCTTTTATAGAAGATCTCTTTGATTCTTACACAGCTTTTTTTACACCTGCAGCTTTTGCAGCCATTCTTTCCATAATAGACGATCTCCCCGGTTTATAGTCCTTTTTTTGAAGCTACAGCTTTTCTCTATACATCGACAGCTTCTAAGCCTTTTTCATGCACCTACAGCTTTCATACAAGATTTCCCCGGTTCGTTTATAGCTTTTTTACAACTACAGCTTTTACAGCCTTTTTCCTTTAATAGAAGATTTCCACACCTTTTCTAGTTTCTTTATAGTTACAGCTTGTGCTGCAATTTTTGCAGCTTTTTTCCATAGAGCTACAGCTTCTAAGCTTTTTTTATATACCTATAACTTTTGAATTACATCTTCCCGGTTTTTATGTATTTTTTTTTCCAAACCTACAGCTTTTACAGCTTTTTTTTCATGACAGAGGATCTCCTCGGGATTAATTAGCCCATTTTGCCACAAAAAAAGAGAACAGACGTTAAAAGAGAAGTAGTGGATTGAGTTCTTACCACTTTCGTTTTCTGCGGGGTTTCTTTCCGAGGACTGGCAAGCCTCATAGTCGGCGACCTTCACGCGTTCTTTCAATCATCCACTCGACTCCCAGAAAGACTAGACGGACTGGAAACATCGTCAACAGTAAATAAAACCGGTTGAGTGACGAAAAGTTCGTCCTTTAAGGATTTTTTACTGAGTGGCGAGAGCCACTTGTGCCAAAGTATGGTGATTTTCTTAACGTTCTGATTGTTTAATGCATTGTACAAACACTGACAGTATAACTTACTGGCAGACTGTAAATCTCACCAAACATCGTAGGTTTGCAGAGAGATTTGCAAGTGAGTAGAAAGGCAAATAATACTCGGAGAATAAGACCGATTGAAACTGCAACTGCCATAGAATTTCTACAATTAGCAAGCGATCGAAGTATAGTAAGGAGTCTCTGACAGTCGACATGACCATATTTAGCCCTTTGAGAACGACAAGACCTTTTTCATGCCCGATTTTTATATGAACTCTTCGCTGGATACAGCTATCTTCTACTGAACTTTTAGTAGTCCTTCTAAGCCTAAACCTCGATGATTTGGAACTGGATTCGGCAACTACGCAAGGCACTGATGTGTCAACATCGAAAACTCAAAAATTTCTCTCAGACTATATGGGATGTTTAAAGCGAGGTTTGAAAAAAAACAGTCGACTGGAAGGAAAAGTCTTTACTTTGTCTAGAAAAAAAAAATGTTTTGATTTGATATGAGAAGATCTTAATCAAAATAGTACTCATCTAAATACCTTCAAGAATCGCTTCGTTTCGCTTGCATGAAGTCTGGACAGAAAACTTTCACTCCTGAATGTGTATTTGGAGAAACGGAGTGAGCTGTGGCTGTGATCAGGTGATTAGTAATGATCGGTGTGGAGTTGATCCCCCAATGCTCTTCGGGAACCAATTAACGAATGTTCTAAGGAGCGCTTCAGCCTAGCTATCCTCGATACTCTAAAGAAGTCTGCTCGACCAAAATCCTAGGACGTTCATGAAGAAGGAGAAATCCTCAATAAAGCGACTAATGCTGAGAAAAACCGGCTGTTAGGAGTAATACTGGGATCCGCGCAGTAAAATCGTCATATGGATCGTAAAAATCAAAGTAATAAAAGATTGGAGATACAAAACTTTTTATCAAGTATTAGTGACAACAAGTAAAACACGCATAACCAGTAACAGTACGAACAATGAGCCGTGTAAAGGCTAAATTTGGCTAAACCATCAAAATCTCCAACATGGATTTAATGCCTGAGATAATGATACATTCAACAACAATAATTAGTTCAATATATCAAAATAATGCCCAAAACCGACTACCAACTATCTTCGGCACTGTTCACAGTTTTTTCTTGATAAGCCAAAAAAACCAAAAAATAAAAAAAAAAAAACAAAAAACCTAACCTGGTTTTTCCAGACTCTCAAGAATTTGAAGAAGGAAAATCCCGCCGAAATGTCCGCTTTTCAAGTGAAGTTTACTATTGAAATCTCTCGTTTTGGCTTACTAAGAAAGAAACTGTTAAATAAGTCAGAATAAGTCAGAAATTATTCGCAAACATCACTTGAAGTACAGATAAAAAGTCAGAAGTGATAGAAATGATGACACTAGCTATTCGGAACACCCTAAGCAACTCTTCTTTCGCAGTTTGCAATGACCTAAGCCAAGCAAAACCCCAAAAACGACAAGGACACCTTAGATCCCATAAACAGCAGTCACATTTTGGTGGGAGTCCTTATCCGGTCTGAATTACATTGTTTTGGCTTATCTTCGGTGTCATCATCGATAGAAACGCTTGCTGAGATGCTGTCATCTTCATCGTCGTCATCTGTTTCTTCTTCATCCTCCTCACAGGCATCACTATCACTAAAAAGGCGGGAAATACGATATTGAGCGAAAATCGGTTCTTTTTTGTTCGACGGCGACAAATGAAGATACGATCCCTTTCGCTGGACAAGAACTCTTCATAACAGTGCTAGTGATATTCGAAAATTTAAATCTCAGAGAACTGCTGTACGTGCTTGTTTTTGAAAGACCCTTTATAACGCTACAAAATCCAAAACAAAATGCTTCGCCTGAAGCACGGATTACACATGATCGTTTAGACGAAATTTTGTAGCATCAAAATAATACTTTCTCTGTGAAGTTTTTTTGAAGAGGAGAAACAACTGAATAATAAAAATCTCACTTCACAGGCCCCATCGATCGATCACCGTGTTGAAATCGCGGGCATCCCCTGCCCTCCGTCTGCCCGTCAATTGGCCATAAAGCAAATTCCGTGTATGTGAATCATTCTTAATTTCTCAGCCACACTACCACTACAGAGAAACGGTCTTACTAGAAAATAACCACAGCGCTGGAATAGTTTAATTTTACGTCATCTAATAATTATTAACAGTCTGAAGAAAGAGCTATGTTAGGCGAAGACTATGCGCGTGTAAAAACAAACGTCTTCTTCGGCAGAAGTGTCATGAAAATACTTTTTTTTGAAAAAAGTTCCCGTAGCGTAGTAGCCGGAGATTCATGCTTTCATATACTTGGAGTGCAATAGAAAATCTTCGTCCAACGGAAGGATCATTTCTCCATTTGTCACACAGAAAGAATTCCGGAAACCTTTCAAATAAAAACATCAAAGTTACAATTTTGTATAGAAACTGCTTTATTAACACGAATGAATAGCTCACAATTGCAGTAATGGACGGCCTTGTAAAAGAACAAAGAGAAACCTAAAGGTGCAAATAAGATTGACCCAGACAAAACTTTTAAACCTAAAGGTGCAAATAAGGTTGGCCCAGACAAAACTTTTTACAAACATTGAAGCAGCACTATGAATAAAAAACACATACTAACCTTGGCGGAAGCATATCATCATCAATCATAGAATGCTCTCCATTACCTCCTCGTTTAGCCTCTCTTGTCATCATTTTCGCCTGATCCTCAAATCGAAGTGGCCATCTAAAAAAACTGGTTGTAGTAGTAAGAAAGTAGCATAAAAGTGACCTGAAATACATGAACCTAAGAGAATTGAGTGGTAAGCAAAAATTCGACCTCAGGCGGAGGTTGAAGCCGCGTTTCACCCATACCGAGAACGCTACCAGTATGGGTGAAAAGCGGGTCCAACTCCCGCCTGAGGTCGAATTTTCGCTAACCACTCAATTCTCTGACGTTCATTCGAAAGATCATAATACTACGAAAAAGCAGTAAAGACATGAGAAATCTTGACCTGAGGTACAATTGAGGACAAAATGCATCCATCCCTAAACGGGATATTCAGGAGTCTATATAGTAAGAATCCTGCCAAATCAGCTAGATACCAGCCAATTTGGCGGTAAGGTGCTCTATACAAGGATTTTTCGAGAATATGGTCCACACTGTTAACCAAAAACGTAAAATCACTATAGAACAATACGTAAGGGCCAAAGTTACGGCCCGTTTAGCGCAGTGATTAGATACTCCACTACAATGGATGGCTTTCTATTTTCATACCCCCTCCTTCTCGCTTACCATGCCTTCCGCCCTTTTTAGGTACGCAGTCCGGCACCATACGTACCTAGAGAGATGAAAATAAGTACTTTAACCCTTGCAGGACCACGAGTTGTGATCACCATGCGCAGTGCAAATCGCAGCCCTCGTGCGCGATTTTTGGTATTTGATTAGGGTTTTTTCACTGTTTTGGATAAAATGTGGGCTTTCTTGTGATATTTCAATAGGATGAGATTTCCTCTAAACAGCTGTATGCTTTGATATTCGTACTGACTTGACCTCAGTTTTGAAAAGTGGAGTTTTTTTTTGGCACGTGGGGGTTCTTATTATTAAAAAAGGTTCTTATGAAAGGCCTTCAATAAAATATCATTCTTTCCGATCACAGATTGTCTCCAGCCTAAGAGTTTCACCATACAATTACCATTACAACCACGGCGAAGTCCAAGAGACGTGCTGTTCACTCTGAGCGTGAAATGCGATCTCAAACCCCTTGCTACACCGCACTAAAAAAATCACTTAAAAGAAACTAGTTTTCAGATTAACACTTTCTACCTATCAAATGATTATTAGAATTCTATTGCAGGACCAGGCCTGAACGATAGTGAAGCATGCAAAGCACTTCGGGAGCGCAACGTATTTCTTGTTGATCGTTTTTACAGCGCATTATGAAACTAAGCTGCTCAATTTAAAAACTAAGTTCATATTTGGAATTGCCACTCCTCAAATTATCGCATAAGTACTGAAATTTCGGTGAAAAATCTTTGCTCTGTCAAAAAACCATGTAGTCACAAGTGCATATCACACTGCGCACTTTGAAGAAAAAAAAAACGCAATTTTTTCTTTGTTACTACAGCTCATTGGAAAGGCGTTTTTGAAAGTCAGGCGTACCGTCGAAATCGCAGCTTTTTCAGGACTAGTCAAAGTCTAATGGAAGGTCCATGGTCGACGAGGAAAAATACGAAAATGCGCATGAACCATGAGTGGTACACGTGATCCTGAAAGGGTTAAGCTTTGGTAGGGCACCACTTATCATCACACAAGCCAGCTTAGCATTCAGTCAACCTCTAGGATTGTGAGAAGTTGAACGCATTAGGCATCGTAATGGACTGATGAGCACCGAACCCTTGTAATACATTCGCACTGTTTATATAGACCTCGCTCAAAACCATAATACTTTGGTAGTCTGGTAACATGTTTCGAGCCCAAAATGAGGTCTGGTACGCCACTTATACAGTAATGGATAGGCCTATTTCGCCTTTACGGGCTCATCGATAGTCAGGTGCAATTCCGTTAGCCAATACTGCAAGGGGGCAAACCCTCTACTTATAAAGGAAATTGACGCCGAATCAAGCACTCATCTACGTAAGTCGAGGGTCCTTGAGTTGGCTTAGTATACAAAAGTCTTCATGTTAGTAATACCTATGGCCCTCTGGGGACCACCGTTGATAGACGTCGCTTGCGGCGGAAGTCGCCGCGGCCGAGCTTGCGATTGGAGCATGTAGTCTTTCCATGGTTGTAATTCCGTAATGACACAGACTTTTTCCGTCACTTAAAGGGATTTTGTCATCAGTAAAAGATGGTATTAGAATCAAGAGACTTCAGTAAGACTATTTTCGTTGAGAACATGCCAAGACAGGGATGCGCCTGAAGGATACGCCATGCAATCGTCTATAACTTTTAGGTTCGTTTGAAGTGATTGAATGCATATCGGCGTGACTCGCAGTAGCCTACCTGCGTATCAAATCAGTACTGCTTGTTCTCCCAGACAAGTCCGGTACCAACTCACTGTCCCCCGAGATATGGAAGGCTTGGTGAGCCATGAGCACGAAATCAGATCATCGACCTTGTGTGCGACGCAGAACACCTCTAACCAATGCACCACACGCACCTTGTCACTTTTATATCCTAACTTATATTGATCACCCAATTACTACGAAAATCTTCTCCAATATCATCTTATAACATCGAAAAACAAAAAAAGAGCGCATGTGGCGCAGTGGTTAGAGGTGCTCTGCGTCGCACACGAGGTCAATGGTTCGATCTCGGGCTCATGGCTCACCAAGCCATTCATCCCTCCGGGGTCGGTGAATTGGTACCAGGCAGGTTCCAGACTTGTCTGGGAGGATAGGCAGCACTGAGTCGGTTCAGCGGGAGGCCACCGCTAGTCATTGTAAAGGACATATATGCATTCAATCACCTCAAACGAAGTTAAAAATTGAAAGTCGAATGCATGGCGCATCCCTCAGAGATTGATCATCGCCGAGAGCTTTATCCTTTATGCTTTTAACATCGAAAAAGCGTCCAACTCCCAAATTGTACGGTTCAATACACCAGTATCGTTGCAGCCTCTTCATCAACCACAGTCTGATGATACGAAAACAATTCGCAACCATGATTGTTGTAAAATTTCAGTGCAACGAATAGCTCCTCACGAGTCAACCTTGCTACAATTGTTTGTTAAGCGAACTGAGTCGTAAGCAAAAATCCGACCACATACAGGAGTTGAACTCGCGTTTCACCCATACCTGACCAGACCTGTTGAAGGTTGGTGGCTGATAACTATGATAGTGAGATAATGAAGGGTGAGTGGTGGGTGAGCGGTGGCATCGGTGGTGTAGTGGTTGCACGCGCATCCCTGCATTGATGAAACGCGGGGGTTCAACTCCCGTCTGAAGTCGGATTTTTGCTTACATTCTATTCTCTCAAGTACATTCAAAACACCATAACACTGCAAAAAAGCGGAAGAAACATAAGAAACCTGGAATTATGTCAGATAAGCTATGAAATTGTTAACAAATGTACCAGTGCAAAGGATATGAACGGTGAAATAAAGAAAAGATATCGCTGAGATCAAATTTCTTCACGTTCCTTCCCAAAAAGGCACAAATATCACTGTGACTTGAATATTACGTCTTAACCAAAGTACTAGTGGGAATTAGTATAGTTTTGCTGAAACCTAAGGTGTCAATGTAGCTTCAGAAGCGTGCAAGAAAAAACAGATCATAAAATTCGAAAAGAAAGAATAATAAAAACAAACTTGTCTTTCGATCTTATATAGAGTACATTTTCCTCGTCAAGAACGTGCTCGATTTCGGCTTTTACCTTAAATGACGCAGATGTGAACACAAAGTATGTGCTCTTAGTAAAAGTGTACAACTTGATCAATGAAATTAATGACAATTTACAGAGAGTCTCATGTGGCGCAGTGGTTAAAGGTGCTCAACGACATACACGTGGTCAATAGATCAACTATGTGCCAAGGTCCACTGAGGCTTCCAGCTCCGAGGTCAGTGACTTGGTACCCGACTTGCCTCGGAGGATAGCAGCACTGACTTGGTGCATTGGCAGGCCACTGTGAGTCATTGTAAGAGCCAATAAGCATTAAAATCACCTCAAATGATGATTGATAAAATCGAGTGCATGGTGCATCCTTCAGAGCTTGATCGACACCAAGAGCTCAATCTTCTACACTGTTATCAAGAAGAATAAAATAACGCAGCACTAGGGATAACAACTGAGTGGGATGCTATACTTCACAGAAACCCTCTCGAAATGGGCGGAATCTAATAAATTTGCTGCTAACTAAATGCTAAAGCAATGTCGTGTACAACATGTACACAACATTTAACCAATAGTACCAAAAGTCGAAAAGTAGCCAGGCTATCGAAAATGAGGTGGGCCGTACACGCAATGCGCCTCAACGACAACCGATGGACGAGAGGCCGTTACCGACTGGATACCTCGGATGTATCAAGCGCTCCACAGGAAACCACCGACCTGATGTCGATTTCTTCACAAAAAGTCTGGAAGAGATTTATGATGCTCAGTGAATCTCCCAGAGTGAGAAGGACGCACTGGGCTACCCTTGCACGCTATAGGGAAATATGGAAGTGTTGCTGGTGCCCGCTCGAGTCTCTTGAAAATTAAGGGACGACAGGTGAAACCGAAAGTACCTTTCTATGAGATCGATTTCTCTTCGCATTGGAAATTCGGCTCATACATTTTTACTAGTGCTCTCCATATAGCAATCAATGACTACCAAATCGCCAGATCTATCACAAAGACGCTGAAAGGTTCTAGTACAAAGCCACCTACTGCCCTCAAAATGATATCCGGACTTCTTGGAGTTCCTTGGAAGGAAATCATAACACAGCTTCTCATGGAAATCTATACCAAGCTAGATACCCATACCTCCTCTCGACCACTCGACTAAATGCCAAGAGATCTTCATACTTCCTGCTTGTGATTTCTCCCTTGTTTATGGATAAAGAATTTCAGGATCGCAGGAGATCGCAGAGAGATAGCAAAATAGGAGCTCCGGTAGTGCAAAGGGATGGCACGCATACGCAGCAGGGAAAAGAGTGAGACGCGATTTAGCTTCCGCCCGAAGCTTACAGTTTCCTTTGTCATTGAATTTTTTTAGGATAAGAAACTTTATGAAACATGACTCAGTAGTGTAACGATCTCAGTCTAGGCTCATTCTGTAAGAGTACGTATGGATAATCGACCACTGTGAATTACGTCGTCCTCGTTAAATCACAAGAGGAAATAATCCAAGCAAATACCGATTGGCATCGATCACCGACGCATGAAATGGGACGGTTTAATCGCCTTACTTGCTTAATGATCGGTCGAAAATTCGGCCGGCAATCCATAATCAGGCATTATCGACGTTTCTGGCTGGTGTCGTACAATTCAAGACATTATTAGTTCAAGTTAAACAAACAGGTTTTTAAGGATGCTTTCCAGAGACACAAGAAACATGTGAGATCTGAGAACTCCAGAAAAAAATCGGATTAAAAAAGCACCTTATCACCTTCCTCAATTGGACGTAGTACTACAAACTGCCCTCTTCGAATCCACACCGTCCGACGGAACTTCGATGGCATACTCGCCACATACACTTCACCATTTTCGTCCTCAATCTTTGAAAGGAAAACTGATTACCGGAGAAAAAATAACAAATAAATCCAAGTACTTTCAGGACTTTTCTTTGACGGGAAGCTTTTTTGTAAGGGGACTTTTGTGCTGAACGAAGACTACCCATTAAACTATAGGTAATCATTCGGAAGCTTAAAGCCCGGCGATTCCAACACTTCACTTCTTAGAAAAAAAATCATTTTACTGCGTTTTGGCAGCGAGAACAAATTCAAATTTCACACACAGCGCGTTTCGGCGAACATTTCGCTAAACACAGCTTTCCGCCTAGACAATTAGTGATATTCGATAACGTAAATCTCAGCGATTCCCAACACTTTGTTCGTTTTCTGAGAAGACTTTTTATTGTGCCATAGCAGTAAAAATAAAACTTATTTCACACATGGCGCATTCCTTGCCGGCTAGGGTATGTGGGTGGTTATGTATCGATCGGGCGGTTGATCTATCGCGCAGCGAAATTCACATATAGCGTACGATTCTTGATATTGACCCTTTTGAAACTTGGACCCACGGCCTCTGCATCTCTAACTCACAACTCTAGACGTCTGCTCCACTTCCTTTGCACCAGCATGCTGGGCTTAGAGATGCAGAGAAGGTGGAGCAGACCGTCTAAAGTTACCTGTCAAATGCAGAGTCCGTGAGTCCACGGACCCGAAAGGGTTTAGCATTGAAAAACATTATAAAAAAGAGATATGACTTTGACAATTGAAGAATTCCTCTACGCCTTCATGTGTTTTCCTTGTAAAGGCTTAGGCTGTTTCAGCTTAGGCTTATTAGCATGATTATTTGGCAATATCAGATGAAACGAATAACCTAAGCCTATAAAACGATGGAACAAAGTTCCCTCCACATAACAATACAAAAAATCTGAAACTCCTTTCGAAACAGAAAAAAATGGTGGCGACACGTCTGAAATAGAATTTCTTATCACAGCTATAGCGCTGTAAGAAAGCCTCTCTTCAATGAAAAAAAAAAACACTTTTGATATCTCCGAGATTTCAACTTGAAAATTATACTGAAACTCTTGTGAAAAGTCTTTGTAGAATCAAAATAGCTCTTTCAATATGCTTTCCGATAAGAGAAAAGTGCCGTGTTTCCAAATAAACTTTTTCAAACTGAGATTTAACCATTCAAAGCATAACAAACGCAATTATATGAAAAATTAACGACGCCTAAGATACATAAAAGACTCAGTAGTACCAAGTTTCAAAAGCTAACTTGCCAATGATATTCGCAGGACCCTCGCCAACAAAGTCGCAACTCCCCTTTTCCCTCCTCTTCCCTCTCCAACAAAACTCTATAAGGGATTTACAAGTGTGTTAGCATAAGGAACAAAAGCTATCACCCTGGGACAACGAGAACGGAATATGATCAACCCCCATGAATATCTCACGATCTCCTAAGAAAAAAGTAAATCCAGCTTTTTGTAAAAACAATATAAAGGATAAAGGATAAAGCTCTTGGCGTTGATCAATCCCTGAGGGATGCGCCATGCATTCGACTTCAATTTTTAACTTCGCTTGAGGTGATTGAATGCATATCTGGCCTTTACAAAGACTCGCGGTGGCCTCCCCGCTGAACTGAGCCAGTGCTGCCTATCCTCCCAGACAAGTCTGAGACCAGTCTGGTACCAATTTACCGACGCTGGAGGGATGGATGGCTTGGTGAGCCATGAGCGCGAGATAGAACCATTGACCCTCGTGTGCGACGCAGAGCACCTCTAACCACTGCGCCACATGCGCTCAAAAAAATATAGCCAACAATAATGAGCAATATGAAAACTCTGAACCTTGGGCGAGAGCTGAACCAGTGTCACACCCTTTCCGAGGGTACGCGCTAACCACTGCACTATCAGAAGTCTTGTTCTACTATCATTCTTTCTTCGATGCAATGTATTTATTGCATCAGCAGTCAACCGTCAACGGGTTCGGCTTGTTAAGCACATATTGGCATCGAATCCACTTGGGTTAACAAACATTGAATAAGCGTAATGGGAATCCGCGTAGCGCTGTATCTAGCACGCGCGCGCACAAGAGTGAGATGCCGTCTCGATTTTATTGGATTATAAGAACTACATTAAGAAACGGATTGTAAAAATCCTAAGCTTCAAAGAAGGCGAAGGAGTTTCTTACCTCATGGAGATTATTTCCTCGCGCACCTCTCACTTGAGCGATTATATCGCCTTCGACAGGTGTATAATATTCAGATTCCACCTAGAAAAGCATACATAGAAAGAACAATACAGCCTTACGGCACCGTGGACCCACGGCCTCTGCATCTCTAACCCCAAAGTGATGCGGCTAACAGTGGCATCTCATTGCGCATGCCATTGTTAGACGTAGCACGCTGGAAGTTTCACATCATTGTTGGATGCAACACACCGAAGGTGAGAGACGAAGAGGCTGTGGGTTCGCGGTCCCGTAAGTGTTAAGCACGATTTATCCAAAAACTTCGTCCTTTTTCTCCTCTTAGAAAAGAAAAGTATTACCTTGTTAGTAACGTATCTTCGCTTTGTAGATACAGACATGATTGGTAGATCAAATACGACTCTGAATCTCAAAAAACACGCAATTATAAATAGAAATAGACGAGGGAGAGTTTATTGAGTTGGTTAAGAGATTTGGAATCATCCGCGGCCAAACCTACAACGAAGAAATTGATTTTATTTGAAATCGTTTTTTCCATTGCTTTTATTAGTGTTACGACGCCATATTTACAAAAATCCACGGCTACTGAGGGTACGCAAAACATACGACTCAGGCGGGAGTTGAATTCATGTCTCGTTCATACAGGGAGGAGGCGCGTGCTACCACTACACCACCGATGCCGCCGCTTACTACTACTCTTTATTCGTTATAAACTATTGTAGCTTTCTGATTATGAAGGGAGGAAGAATGAAAAACAGATCTGATCTACTGAAGAGGATCTTTTTATAGGAGTGTTAGTAACCATTCGAAAGATGAGACTTGAGGCCCACGTTGACGGTCTTCGATCAGACACACATATTCCTCGCCGGCCAGAGGACTTTCCTTGATCTACTAGTAATCATTCGATAGCCTAATCGTTTCTGATTCCAGTGCTGCGCTTATATCCTGAAAAGACTGTTTCTCTGAAACGCAGCAGGTAAAATAGTTTAAATTCCCGCCTGCGATCAATGGTCTCTTTATCCAACCCACGTCGGTTGGTTGAGGCGCCACGTTCAATGACGCGATGACCATCGATTTTTCGGCTACATGAACCACGTAGAGGAGTATCGCGTCAGCAGTTAACGTGATCGCCTCACGCACACGCACGTGAACTGACCAAAGTGGCCCCTGATCTCAGATGGGAATTCAACTTATTTTAGCTGCTGCGTTTCAGAGAAACGGTCTTTTCGATATATAAGCATAGCATTGGCATCAGCAACGGTTATGCTATCGAATGATTACCATTAGTCCAAGGAAAGAGCTCTGTCCGGCGAGAAATATGCGCGTCTGATACGTAAGGAATTTCCCTCTGTAACAACGTCCAGAAAAGGCTCTTTCGAAAAGCGGCGGCGTGGGGCTGTAGTGTCAAGTCTCAGCTTTCGAATGGTTACCAACACTCCTATGAAAAGTTCCTCTCCAGCGAATGAGATCGGCTTTTCGATGATGTAGAGTGGTGTGCAAAAACGTTTGAGTCAGCCGGGATTTGAACCCAGATCTTACTTCTTTCCAGAAGCATGTGCTAAACCATTGCACCACCAACGCTCGTTCCGATCGCTTTTTCCATTGTCGCCTTTCAGCATACAAGTGCCAAAGCTTTTTTCGCAGTGTTCTGATGCTCCAAATACTCCTAAGACAATAGGAAGAGAAGGAGAGGAAAAGCGAGGGGAGGAAAAGAAGAGGAAAGAGGAGACGAAGAAAAAGGGAAAGAAAGAGAGAAAACGAGAAAAAGTGGATAAGAGAAAAAAAGCAGAAAAAAAAGATTTCAACCAGATTGCTCATTTCGAGTCGCTGTCGCCCTATTAACTGAATTTAATTGAACTAAAATCTGTTAAAAACTGGCTCCTGATAGCTGCGATAAGTTACATCGAATAAGGAGTGGTAGCAAAGCAGTGGCGTAGTGCTTGTACGCGCTCCTGATGTGGGTGGAACCCGAGTTCAACTCCCAGCTAGGGTCTATTAGAAGAGTAAATTTTGAGGTTACTGGCTCAGTATCAAGAACGATCGATAATCTATCCTGCAGAAAAACGGTTATAAGGAAAGTTTCGAAACAAGTCACTGACGGAAAAAACTGAGGACCGC
Organism: Parelaphostrongylus tenuis; assembly: GCA_019055375.1. NCBI lineage: Eukaryota > Metazoa > Nematoda > Chromadorea > Rhabditida > Metastrongylidae > Parelaphostrongylus > Parelaphostrongylus tenuis. The sequence continues at coordinate 19,549 of JAHQIW010007074.1, read as the reverse complement.
CGTAAGACCACCACATTAGCATTAGAGCAGCTTAACTCACGTCGCGTTGGTGCATGTGGCGCAGTAGGTAGCGGTGTTCTGCGTCGCACTCAAGGTCGATGGTTCGATCTCGTGGTCGTGGCTTACTAAGCCACCCATCCCTCCGGGGTCGGTATATTGGTACCAGACTGGTCTCCGACTTGTCTGGGAGGAGAAGCAGACTGACTGCATACAGCGGGAGGCCACCGTGAGTGGTGGTAAAGACCAGATATGCATTCAACCACCTCAAATGGAGTTAAAAATTGAAGACGAATGCATCGCGCATCCCTCAGGGATTGATCGACGCCGAGAGCTTTATCCTTTTACCCCTTAACTGCCGTGTTGACTCTATGAGGGTGATGGATACGGATATATTTAGACTACTTTCTTCTCCGGACAAGGCTAGTTCAATGAACTTGTAGCAGTCACTCGATAACCTAAGAGTCGACGATGTCGATGCTCTGCTTGATTTCTGAAGAGGCCTTCACATGCGCGTAGCAGCAAGTATTTCGCTGGTCTCAGTGCACTCTGTGAGCGAATTATAAGTAGAGCACTACGATCAATAATCAATCGATGAAATCGTTCACATGAAGCGCACTATCAAAACTGTAGTTCTTTTCCGTTATTCGAGAGCAAATGAAGAAACGACCCTATCGCTGGACAGAAAGTTTATTCATAGCAGTATTGATAATCATTCGAAAGCCTAAATCTCTGGCTACTACGCTATATGGCGGTTTTTTGACGAAACCTTTTTATCACCTGTAATGACTCAAAATGAAATTATGTTTCACATCGGCCGCGCAATTCTATTGTCACTCCGCTGGAAGCACGAAAAGCACATGAACGTGTAGAGAAAATCTTCTAGTATCAGAGTCTGACGTTTAATCCAGAGTTTCTTTCAAACGGAGGAACAATTTCTAATCAGATACACCTCACTTGGGCGCAGCCGATCGATGTTCGCGTCGACCCGCCCGCCCCCTTCCACCGCCCGCGAATTGGCCAAAGAAGAATTGGTCGAGCATGTGAATCAATATTACTTTCCCTGCTGCGTTGCAGAGAAACGGTATCTTCAGAAGACGAGCACAGCATTGGAATAGGTAAATTTTACGTTGTTCGAATGATCACTATTACTCAAAAGAATGAGCTCTGTCCGGCGAGAAATATGCGCGTTGAAACACAACCTTATTTTGGATTTTACAATGTTATGTAATGCTCTTTTTGAAAAAACCAACTATTTGCATGGATAGTTTAAGATGCAAACTTTCGAGTGATGCAAACTTTCGAGTGATTACTAACACGCTATAGAAAATCCTTGCCGAGTAGACTTGAAAATCTGTGCTACCATCAAACTGAAAGGTACCCAAAATTGCTCTTCTTATGGATGATCTTGGAGATAGAGAGACGGTTGGCGAGTGGCTAGTGATACAGGCCACGAGCACTCTACAAACTCTGCAGAGCGCCCAGATCAGCCTCCTCCTGAGATCGCAAGGAGATTTACCCGATCCTTTCTATGTTATTCATGAAGTAGACGAAATCCTCAAACAGCAGCCGAGGCACCGCGTGAGATGTTCGAAGAGCTGTGAAGGATGATGAAGAGAAAACAAATCGAATGCGAGAAATATTGGATTCCGCACTCCAAAATGTGATGACGGGTTGTGTAAAAAATAAATAAATGAGTAACCTTCAATCCCAATGAAGTTTGATGAGCAAAACGTTCGCGTCAAGCGAGGCTCGAACGCACATCCTACCACCCTATTCGGGGCGAATGCTCTAACCCGTGGCATTACCGACGCCTGCTTTCCACAACTTTTCCCACACTACAACGTATCAATCTGTTGGCAACCAGCAGTGTTGTAGCGTAGGAAGAGTGGTGGGCAAAAAAACTGTCGATAGTGCAGCGGATAAGAGCACGTGATCCCACATATGATGAAATGTGGGTTCGAGTCTCAGCTGACGTGGAAGTTTTGTACATTACTCAGCATCATTGGATATCTTTGTAACATTATACCACCGCTAAAAGCGATTAAATAAAAAGAATTCTTGTCTTCAACTTTCAATCTTCATGTAGAACACCTCATCTACTGATGTGATAGACTCTACATAGTTCTCTTCACCTTGTTCTACTCACAATCATACCTATGCTTGTCCTTAATTAATATCGTGACTAACCCTTTGCTCACGGATCTCCCTCTTTGAGCGAGGCGCGAGAGCACGTGACGTGCCCTAGGTAGTGTACAAGGAATTAAACGCGGACCAAAAGCGACCGAGAGCTTCTCAGATGCACAGGTGGATGCAAGGGATATCAAACGCTAAAAAGATTAATAAAAAATAAACATTCTATTCCTGATCCCAGGTTATCCTCCGCTACGGCAGAATCGTGTAGGACGAATACGCAGGCGCTGCTAAAATCTTAGGGGCAATCCAGGGTGCCTAAACTGGCTCAGGTGACAATCTGTGCCTATGCAGCACGTACACATGCATGCGAATCCTCTGTAGAGGATCTATTAGAAGATCTGCAAAGAAGAAGGCGACGTCATTGGCCGAGCTGAGACGAAAAGACACTACCAATTACACACTGTTTATTTTATGGTACCGGCAAAAAACCGTTTTTTGAAACATACGATCGCAGAGGTGTCGGCGTCGTTGGCGTTCTCGTCAATCGAATTTGACCGTGAACACCGATTCATTCAAATAACTATCGACCCGTACTAACGACTGAGGTTGGTACGATGTAGAACAATGCCGGCTTTGAAGCCTTAGTTGTTTACGAATCAGCATGAAGCTATGATGAAGACGAAGCGTTCTATATGGATCTCGGAAATTCCTTAGAGAAGACTACACATTCTTCACGGTTATTGTTGGAGATTTTAACGCGAAAACTGGACCCAATAGAACGCCTGAAGAACGTCACATTGAGACCCACGGACTAGAATGGGATGAACAGGGTGAGAGGCTATCTGAGTTTATCATGACGACCCAAACCATCTGTGGTAACTCACGATTGCAAAGCCTCATTCTCAGCGATGGACGTGGCAGTCTCCCATTGGAGAGTACCATAACGAAACAGACCACATCTCAGTAAATCGAAGATTTTGCCTGACCGATGTCGCTGTTGCTCCTAAGTTCTCCACAAGACCAGACCATCGTTTTCTTCGCGCAACGTTCCATTTTTGGTAGAGCAACAAAGTCCCATAACTACCATAAACTTGAGATGTGTCCAAGTAATTAGTTGGCTCTTAGGAAGCTACCGTAACTGACGACATAGACGAAGAACACGACCGGATCTTTGAGCATCTTCACGTTAGCGCTATGAAAGCCGAGATTCTTAACCCTTTCAAGACCACCAGCTGTCTATGAAAGCGTTGTGAAAGCCGAGATTCTTACCGTTTCAAGATCAGATCGTCGGGCAGTGCAACTCGGAGCTCGATGTGGTGGAACCGCAATTTATTTCAGCTCTCCAATGCCTACTTAATATCTAGTGAAAAAATCTGTGCTTGACGAGAAAGCCTCGAAAATGCGCATGTAACGTGAGTAGTACGCGTGGTCCTGAAAGTGTTAAAGTCACGACGAGGCGCTTGTCTACTGCGGTACGCCAACTACGCAAGCACTCTAGCTGGTGCGCCAACTTGGAGCCGCACGATTACAGGGGATTGAAAACTCATGCCAAAATTTGCAAAACGCTGCAGAGAAGCAGCAAAAGGAGGTCTTGAAGAGAGACAAACAGCAGTTATAGCCAAGGATGCAGAAGCCGCGAAGAGCATTCGAAAAGCTCACCGAAGCTTTGCCATTCACAAGACCAAGATGATGCACGTTGACGCCCTGACGGGACTCTTATACCTTCCAGAAAGGCAATGGAGAAAATTACCCACGATTACTACTTGTATCTCTCCAATAACCATATCCTCTTACTGTCATATAAATTAAAAGAGGATGAACTTGTTGTTTCAGCGATTCTCCTTTCCAGAATGCGGCACTCTATCTCATCGGCGAAAATTAGAACAATACTTGGTCCAGACAGAATGAGACCACAACATCTGAAAAACTTATCGCCTGTTCTCATCAACGCCCTGGCTCTACTCTTCCGTCGTTACCTGTCAAAATGCAAGATTCTCAGCCAATGGAAAACCATAAAGACCGTGATATTGTTCAAAAACGGAGTAGAAAGTGGGGGGTCATGGAAAATAATAAATGTAGTCCGTGTTCGACCACGCACGGTAAATATACTGTATAGTGAAAGTCGCTTTATGGATCATGTGGTAAAGGGATTCAGTGATGTTCATTCTGAAAAGAGTTTGTACCCAAGGTGTCGACAGCTGACTAGTCCAGGTGCTGTGAGATGCACACTGGATGCCAAATTAATTATCAGCCACGCTTGTTTGGTGAGCTGGCTGGTTCTGCTACTGTTGTACACTGGATTTATTATTGATTGTCACGCAGCACTTTGTGTGTTCAAGCAATAATTGTTTGATTCTTTATACGAATGACGAGGGTTAAATAACACAAATGATAGGAAAAAACAACAATCTGAAATATGCAGACATTACAATACGAATATCACCATAATAATAAACGACAACAGAGGCGAAAATGTGTGCTAGCAATACAATAGAAATGATAACGATGATTTCTTCCACACGGAGAAAGGGGATTCAATCATCATGCAATGTTTAGTCCTCGGGTGGAAGTTGATGTGATACGTGGATAGAGTGGATAGCTGCGCAACACGACAAGGCGGCTGAGCGTGAGATGCTGCTATGCCCGCTCCGTGAAAGTTTCGACCGGAGGTGGTATTCAGTGGATGATTACGTGTACGGATTGCTAAGGCTGAGGTATGATTGCAAAATGAATGCCGCTCAACGGCGATTAGAAGGGTGATTATATATGGGATTGGATACCATGTCTCCGGTGGCGGACCACTCTATGCACAGGTAGTATGTTCTGCCATCATTGTGGGCGTTCCTGTATTACAATGTCATAATGGTTTGGTTGATTGTTCTGTGAGATACTACAATTTATAGGCCACGGTTGATGATGGACTGATCAAGAGGACTGAGGAAGTCGAAGATTCCTGTGCCTTCCAGGATCTCTTATTACTACAACGACAGCTGACCGAAGTGCTAACGGCTTGTGACCCCATTTCATCTTCATTAACCCAGCCCACCACAGTCGACAATTAAGGGTAAATACCAGAACCAACTGGTCAAGAGACATCTAGAGTACAATTTTTCTCATGGAAAGTGGTTAACTACGATCTAATGTATTATAAAGAGGTAGCAACGAATCCACTCCCATAGCGCGGATATATGGTCTTCGACGGCTGGTCGATCATTGTGTCCATGAGTCCTACATTCAGTGCTGCTCTGTGGGCTACAAAAAAGCGTATTTGCTCGCTTTAAAGAAAAAGGAAAGATAGAAAAGGAAAAAAAAACGTACGTTTGTGTCTTCCTCTGGTGCGGATTGTGATGGCGGTACAGTTTTTTGATTACTTGCTTCAATGAGGCGAGAGGACTGCGTGGCATCGTTGACGGTAGCTGAAAACTGTGGATCTGCAGCAAAGGAGATAGAAACTGGAAATCAGCTTATCATAAGTGGGATCTGCGAAAATTAGAAAGAGAGAGAAAAAATTTTTTCTCAAAGTGATGGGAGTCTAGTTGTTGGTGTCTACCAGTTGGGGGTCGTTGCAGCATAAGGCAATATGCATTAAGCGCAGTATCCTGCTCGTGCTGCGTTTATTGTGGTTGTTGCGGCTGTTAAACTTTATGTCAGATTTAAGAACACAAATAAATTACAGAGAGCACTCACCGTTTTGAATTAGTGAGTAATTCGCTGGAGATCAGTCGCACAGTCTTGCATGGCTCAGAATTGTGTCTGGCTCAGGGCAAAACAAATTGATTTAGGCTATGACGTGAGGTAGTGCGTAATCATCAAATACTCTGATGTGTTTCATTTTCGGATTTTTGAAATTAATTCGCTTCGGGAGCCTTCTGCCTAAAAGTTTCAGATTTTTGTACAGGAATACTGACTTGCACCATGAACTCCTTCCCGTCATGTCTTTGTGCCCCGCGTGTGCCTAGTAAAGTGCATTTCAGTTTGCGTTTCCCCAAATGAGTGCCGTATTCTGTACGCATGTAGAGCGGTTCCACCCATTCTACAATGCAGTCGCGCCGTATGCACTACAAAGACATTGAGTACACTGTCCCCAAACTTTTGTAACCACCTTTATTCCCAAAGCGCGCGCGCTTCATAGCTGAAAGGTGAGAGAAAAGCTAGTAAGCCGCTATTACTTACAACTTGGATTTCGGTGTCACTTTGTACCGAGGAACATTCGGATGACTTAATTTGGACGTTCAAAAACTGTTCGTTCAACCTCTGAAAACATTTCGCCATTCCCTTCTGTGTGGGGCAAATTACAAGGAACTTATACAAACATATGCATTAGAGCAGCAGCCGGAGATCTATGGTTGAAACTCCTCCTTCAATTATAGAGCGATAGCGGAGGTTCACGACATTCACTGTCCCACTGCTTATCCCTCTATCTGTGCGAAATACCTTTTGATTCAACTAAAAATGCAGCACTTCAGACGCTCCTTTGACAGATTCATGATCTGAGGACTGTCCGTAGAAAGCGAACATAAGCTGTTGAGGAGATGTTTGGCAACAACACAATTCTCTTTGATATCGTGAAGTGGAGTGCTGAAAATGCGGTGAATATATTCGAGCTAAGTGATAGGGGGCAATAGGATGGCCAGTTAAATGCGTCGTTTTGATGCCCTGCAGTGCGATAGATTTCAACTTCTACATCACTTTCTACTAAAATGTGCTAATATTTTTTTTCAAAGTTTTATTATAACCAACTCTCAGACATTGGTGGACACTGTGCCAACTTGCTTTTATTGAACGAAAACAATAGTTTTGAACAGCCGATGACAAAACGATGGACGGGACACTCGCTCGGTTTACTCCAATTAAGAGCTGCGGCAGAAAAACCACCATCCATTTTCAGCTTATTGTCGTATCACCGTCTTATATAAATGCGTCGTACGGAGCGCGTCGTATCTCAGGCCGGTTTACATAATTCGCATAACATTGGCGGCTTGCGCAATTTGTGATGAAATGGGTCTCTCAAAATCATCGCAAGAACATCAAATAAATACTCGAAGAGAATAAGCAAAGGAGAAAACCGAAACCTTTAGTATGAAAGCATTGAAATAGATGGGTCTATGGAACCAAAAATCATTAATGTACTATAGTGAAAGATGAAAGACAGTGATACATCGAGGGTGCGAATTATTAATTTGAGCGAACTCATCACTTAATATGGAGTAATAAATCAAATCGCACATCTCAGTGTTTTCGGTCTGTTCTGATAACACGCGATGTGTTACAAGATTGAGTGAGGGCGGTTAAACGTTGATGAAAATTGATCCTAGGCTTCTCGAAGGTTAGTGAACACAAGGATTAGACTGCCAGCTAGCGAACCGACCCAGAACGTACCTTGTTCTCTATACAACAGAGTTTAGAGTTTCGCATATCACTCAGCGTTTTTTCATATTACATTGCTGATTTAAACACTCGATTCGAGTCGTTGTGGCTCTGATAAAGATGAAATCTCCGAACGATTGGCCACAATGAAGATTTACAAAAACGACATTCCATCTCATCACCAAAAGTAAAAATCTTCTGTGAGAAGCCTTTTCAAGTGCATGCAAAACGCTTCAACTTCATCTTCGTCATAGCTTGATGTTTGGATGTTTGTCCGTAATCAACGAAGGTGATCAAGGAATGGTACTTATCTGTTCATAGTAGAACTTGTCTTGTCGAGAACGGGAACGTCGATAGCACCTCCACTAGCACAAGCATAGAGAATCAATGCATGTCTCAGCCAAGCAGATGACGGCGTTTTCATCTATCTTGCCTCTATTAATAAGTCCTCGACGGAGGATTCGTGCACCATTGTGCGTCGTTATCGATACCGTTTGTCACCATATTCTCTTGCGATTAAGGCGGTCTAATCTGGCCTCGGCCCTGTCATATCCAAATATCCCATTACCAGATGGATAGGAGGACGGCTCTTTGCGAATTAATGAATGCAGGCCTATGCTATTTCCTTTATTCAGCTTTTTGAGAGCGTGTTAGGTGGTGCACTGCGACACAGGCGCGATCACCAGTCATGGTCGACATAGCAAGCTATTTTCAGTATAAAAAACTGGATTTTGGGGGCAGGATGACTCTCGGCATAGGTTGCTTCTTGATGGACAGGTTCTGCATTAGTTTTTGATTTTTGCTATGGTATAAGATGACTGAATGCATAGTTGGCCTCTACAATAACTCGTGGGGCTCAAGCGGCGATTTTTTTCGCCAGCGGCCACTGGATGGCTACTTGCCAAACCTGTCGCTTCCAACTCCCGTAGTGCGATAAATACAAATTTCAAAATTAATACAGATTCATAGAGTTCATAGAGTTGTCAGTTGTTAATGAACAATATCAGTGAGGATATAATTGTGAGGATAGCGCGTTTAGCGTGTTGGTTAGAGATGTTCAGCGACCAAACGCAGTCGATGTATAAATCCCGCGTTCAGAGTTCAATAAGTCTTCCATCCCTCTGGGGTCGACGAGATGACAGATATTTCTGAAAGGATAGCAGCATGGTTTGATACATCAGTAAATGGAGCCGAAAATCTTAGGCGATTTCATGACACATCTCTCGTGTCATAAACCTTAAAGGTATAAAAACCGGAACGGAAGACAAAATAACACCTTCGGCCTTGGTAACACCACTAGTGAATTCGGTCGTATTATTTATACCGTATCCTGCTTCGGGGAGTTATACGTTATCTGATATACTCTAGCGAGATGATAATGAACTGCGGAAAGAAGGAATTCTTCGTATCAATATCTACTAAAATCAGTCGTTTCATTTATACCGTATCCTACTTCGGGGAGTGATGTGATATCTGATAAACTCCAACTAGATGATAGGGATTTGCGGAATAAAGGAATTCCTCTTATCTAGTGAATTCGGTCGTATCACTATACCGTATCCAGCTTAGGGAATGATATGTTATCTAATAAACTCCAACCAGATGATCAAGAATTGCGGAAAGAAGAAACTAATCTTATCACCATCCAGTGAATTCGGTCGTATCATTAATACAGTATCCTGCTTCGGAGAGTGATGTGTTATCTGATAAACACCAACTAGATGATAGGGATTTGCGGAATGAAGGAATTCCTCTTATTATTATCTAGTAAAGTCGGTCGCATCGTGTATACCGTATCCTGCTTCGAAGAGTGATATGTTATCTGATAAACTTCAACTAGATAATAATGAACAGCAGAAAGAAGGAAATCCTCTAATCATTATCTAGCAAATTCGGTAGTATCATTTATACCGTATCCCGTTTCGGGGAATGATATAGGGAACTGCAGAAATAAGGAATTCCTGGTATTATTATCTAGTAATATCGGCGGTTCCATTTGTACCGTACCCTGCTTCCGGGAGTAATATGTTATCTGATAAATTCCACCTAGATGATAATGAACTGCGGTAAGAAGGAATTCATCTTATCTTTATTTAGTAAATTCGGTCATATCACTAATACCGTATTCTGCTTTGGGAGTGATACGTTATCTCATAAATTCCAACTAGATGGCAGGGAGCTGCAGAAATAAGGAAGTCCCCGTATCATTATCTAGTGAATTGGGTCGTATCATTAATTGGAAAATAATGAACAGCAGGAGAAAGGAATTCCTCCAATCATTGTCTAGCGAGTTCGGTCGTACCACCAAAATAGTATCCTGCTTTGGAGAGTGATATGTTATGTGATAAACTCCAACTAGATGATAGTGATTTGCGGAGAGAAGGAATTCCTTTTATCATTACCTAGTAAATTCGATCGTGATACCGTATCCCGCATTGGGGAGTGATATGTTATTTGATAAACTCCAACTAGACAATAATGAGCAGCAGAAAGAAGGAATTTGTCTTATTATTATCCAGTACTTTCGGCGGTTCCATTGATGCCGTATCCTGCTTGGGGGGTGATATGTTATCTGATAAACTCTAAGTAGATGATAGGAAAGAAAGAAGGAATTCCTCTTATCATCATCTGGTAAAGTCGGTCGCATCGCGAAAACCGCATCCTGCTTCGGGGAGTGATATGTTATCTAATAAGCTCCGACTAGATGGTAATGAACAGCAGAAAGAAGAAATTTCTTTTATCATTATCTAGTAAATTGGGTCGCATCATTTATACCGTATCCCGTTTCGTGGAGCGATATGTTACCTGATAAACTCCAAGGAGATGATAGGAAGCTGCAGAAAGAAGGAATTCCTCTTATCATTATCTAGTAAATTTGGTCGCATCATTTATACCGTTTCCAGCTTCGAGGAGTGATATGTTATCTGATAGACTCCAACTAGATGATTATGAACACCAGAAGAAAGGAATTTCTCTTAGCATTGTCAATGAATTCACTTTTTTGTTTTTTGGTTAAGTTGGAGCTGAATTTGCTTTGTCGGTAGCGATTGAGCACGTGGAAAAGTTCGTCTGAACATAAGAACAATATCTGTACGATTGCAACATATCGTTATGTTAACATATGTCTGTGAATGTGATGTATCGTCTTGTGACGATAATATGAACAAGTGATCGTAATTGATGAGATGTGTCGTCGTGTGACGAGGCCATGGACGTTGATGTTAACGGAACATAACTAGGCGGCGGAGCTCGTTTGGGATTGCTGTGTCCTCCCCGAAGCAGAAGCACCAGCGGCGGGATCCATGGGGTCACTACTGATTATATATGGGCAGAATCCCGTGGGCCGAGCATAGCCCAAGTGAGTTTGCACCTCCACGTAAGTGGTATGTTCCAGGCACAATTCTATTGAGTTCATCTGACAGTTGTATGAACGCAACCTTATGATAGCAGTTAGTTGCACGATAATGAGACTGTGTGAAGAGAGCAACAAGGATCGATAATGATCTGAGGTGAGGTGGTCCGCGTGATGCCAAGAGACCTCTCGGATGATACCCGGCGATTGAACTGCCTTTTGCAGCTGGGTGCCGCCCTCGTCACTTGGACCATTTTGTGTAAGTTCTCAAACCTCTGCGATACCACTTGCTCTGTAAGGTCATGGGCCATCTGTGTTGCCTAAATTATCATGTAATCCCGAAAAGATAGCAAAACTCCCTTGGGATGTTTGCTTTACATCCTAAAATGAAAAGAAATTGGTTATAGGAATGAGAGTAACAGAAATATGTCTGAAAAAAACTCTAGGATCCTATTCTAATATATGTCGACAATTGAGACGTGCTCGTTGACGTTCAGAGTTGTGCAAATCCACCTGTGTATCAAAGGTTGAGTCACCCTCTTTGAAATCTCTGAGTTTTCTTGTCACATAATTGTAAAAATACAGCTTTCTTATCAAACTTTAGCATACCAATAGAGAAAAGTTCGGAGAGGGCGACACGATTTTTAAACGAGTTTACAGGCAGCATACAATGAGTATAAAAGGCGTTGTGTTGTTATCAAAAGGTTAATCGCTGATTCAAAGGAGCCTATCAATAATCGTCTTCCTGACGAAGTTGTCCGAGAAAATCAGTGGAAATAAACTGATGCCTGAAGATTTCAGGAAGCAGAAAAAAAGCAACACTACACGTAGATTGAGAGAATACTATGTATGGTTCATGAAAAACCATAGTGTAGAAATGAATCAAGCGAAAAGACTGCCTCTCGTAACAAAAGTCATCTCGTATAGCATCTCAGTCTTTTATTCAGATTGAAAAGCACTTCAAAGCAGAGATTGCGCTGGCAAATTAGAACGGCTTGGAGCGCACTCCGGTATTTCCGATTTATCAGGGGAGCCACTGGCTAATTGGCTGGTCTGGAACTTTGCGCTCACCTCTTCATTTTGACAGCGCTCGCAGCGCTCTGTTATGCAGGAAAGACGTGAGTTGATACTCCACAAACTACACACCACACACCAGGCTTTAGAACGATGTCTTCCAAAATGGGCAACTGTTATCTTTGAAAGCACCTATTTTTGAGATTCGCGAGATGACACGTGCATAGCAAAACTAGATGAGCTTATTCTGCAGTGAGAATCATAGTCAGATAGATGACAAGAACTAGAGAGTAGACATTAAATGATTGTGTCAGCGTTTTGCTTCATCTACCTGTAGATGGATCTAGATGCCTGTGACTCACGAGCCGCACTGACGCTGACTCTCGAAATCGTAGCAATTCGTAAATGAACGAATACCCCACGGAGGTAACGATGTTCAAAACAGATCATTACATTGGACGGCGGCTGTGTGAAAAAGACATCAGTGGCCATCTGCTAAATCAACGAGTACTCAGTAATACAGGCCCTTTAGATATCGAAGGATCGGACCAAAAAGCAGAACTTTATGGTAGATTTGGGTGAGAAATTCAAGTTCATTGAAATCCTGGAGTCAATGGAACCACTGGAATACTGTCGCACGCGACTAGGACAAATGAGCGCTCCATGGGCGTTTGCTCAGCCCACTAGGCGCTCACTGAGAGCACAAATGATACAGTTGATTTCCACGAACAAGAGTCTATTCGTGCAACACTGTGACGATTATGAGCATTTAATACTTTAGGGCTTCCTAGTTGGAAAAGTTCCACAGAAAGTTATTTCTTCTTGAATTCGAACCCGTGCTAGCCTTAAAGATTATGTTTACATATTCCAAGTGAAGATGAGCATCACAATCAAGTTGCAGAAATGTGTCACCACATAAACATCTCGACTCGACTTATATTCAGAGCATGAAAAATCGCTGTCAGATACAAAGACTTTGATGTGTTTGAGAAAAATTCTCAGGACTGGCCGATTTTTGAGCTGAGCGGCATGGGTGACTAAATTCAAAAGTTATTCGCACTAGCAGAAGAGATAGATCTTCTTGAAAAAAATGTTTCATCTAGAGGTGAATCCTCTAGTAAGAGATACTTACACTGCTGCTCAAAAAATCTCATCATCCTCCATGAAAGACGTGGAACACTATTTTCTGACGATTTTTTTTTTGCAATCTTGAATAGTATAGCTGAGGTACTCCCTAAAGCGTTCGTCGATTGATGCTAAAAGAGTGCTGGAGAAGGAAATGGAACGACTTTTTAGGTTATCACCTTGTTTTTTGGTACATCACATTACTATTACGTGCGGTTCTTCGCATCCCAGTGTGAATACTTAATGAACAATATGCTTTTCTATGACTAGTTCACCGAGTCACCGACGTATTCTGAAATCCACAGTTTTCTTTGATACAGGCTTAACACATAATCAAAAGTCTTTGAACGCACGGGAAATCGGACTACCAAGAATTTACATAAGTTTTAGCAAATTGCTATGACAAAGACGTCACCTACTAAAGCTGTCGTAGTTGTTAGCTTGGGAATCACACTACACCAAGAATGAGCGTAACCTATGAGTAATTGTCTAAAGGCGAAAGTAATTTTGGTACTTACATGTTAGACGTAGACAAAATTCTAAGCCGATCTCATTCGCTGGACAGGAACTTTTCATGAGAGTTCTAGCAAATCTTCAAAATTTGATCTCTGATTACAGTAACTCGTTGTCGGTCTTTCCAAAACACTCTTTTATAATGCTGTAGCATCCGGAATAAAATGTTATTTTTCACTCGCCTTTCGCCTTCATTGATATCATGCGTATAAATCTCTCGAAGCATGAAAAGCATATCAGGTTTTAGAGGATTTTCCATAGTACCAGAATGTTCGTTTTCATCTATTGTTTCTGTTGATGTGGTGAGAAAAATCCCCAGTTGAACAACAATATTCCAGACGCGATCGATCGCGCGGTACCGTGAGTTGGTCAGTAAGTAAGGGCGCCGAAAACGTTCATAGCTGCGCAAAACGTTAGGGGAAGCCACAGCGACGACATGTTGGTAAGGTAATCGCCTAATCCACCGTGTAACTCGATAGCGTTCTACCGCACTATGGGTAAAACTGCGACATTTAGTTCTATTTTATTGAAGATTTTCTCAGCGAATCAACAGAAGCTTCAAATACAAGCGCATGATTCTCATACTGTGGAAAAGTCTTTACACGCTGATATGCTTTTCATGCTTCCAGCGAATTTACAGATGGTAAAAATAAAAGCGAAAGGCGAGTGAGAACAAGGATTTTTTTGGATGCTACAGCATTATCAAAGGATGTTTTGAAAAACCGACGACGTGGAGTTGTAGCCACAAATCCAAGCTTTCGAATGATTACTAACAAACCGTTGAAAAGTTCTTGTCCAGCAAATGAGATCGTCTTAAGGTTTTGTCGCTGTCTAACATATAAGTACTGCTTTTCTTGTATGTGCTGTGTACAGATCTTACATCGCATCAATAGCCGTTCATATTGAGGAATAAATGATAAAGCTTTCAGCGTTGATCAATCCCTAAGGGATGCACCATGCATTCATCCCCAACTTTTTCAAGTTTGACCTTTCACTTCTTGGTCATATCCTAGTATATACCATTTTCAAATCTGAGCATGTCAGAATTATAATTTTGACCTTTCGAAATCTTCTGAAACTTTCGCAAGTTCTTGTAAGGGAAGATAAGATTAGTTTTTGCTTCTCGTCATTCGCTAACGATTTTGATAGATTTGGTAGCACTCGCTCTATTCCATAATGATTTGAGCGTTTTTCCTCACCAATATCGCCAAACCAGCTGCACAGTACATATCAAACTTTTCCAATCTTTCTAGTTTTTCTTTTGCTTTTAATGTTTGAATTACCCTATTGTTCATTGATTTAATTGGTAGAAATATCTGAACAAGTCTGATTTATTTTCACCAATTCTTTCTGAAGTAAAACGTGATATCAACTTTGTGCAATTGTACTTCTTTAGAGGACCAATTGCTCCATCTCTGGCTTCGAATCTTCGGCTGTGAAAAGAGCGATCATGTCGAGGCGTTAGCCGATCTATTTTCCAAAAATGATCTTGTGCTACCGGCTTCATCAACGAAAAAATTTTTACCAACACTTTCAATCGACCATTTTGAGACCTCGCTTAGAACTAATACATCGTGACAAAACATTATGAGGTTTCCATGAGGTCTGTTATGGCTTGTTCGCTCGGCTCACGGCTAATACGCTTGCATATTGACAATCAATAACTTTGAAAGAACGCCACGCTAATCTTCTCACCGCATGTTGAGTGAAAAATATTTCGGCGTCGATTCTCTTATTTAGGATGTGGGTTATATCCCCCTACAGGAATTGACTAAACCGAAAGTCAGCGTACTACTGATGAGGCTGTAATATCGAAACACGTGTCTAGCAATTCATAAGAGCTATAACAAAGCTTATGAAAGGCTTAAAATATTCTGCCACGATGTCAAAAGTGTGGTTAACCATTTTTTAGTGAAGTGTTGTTCTGACCACTCTCGTCATGTTAGCTACTGAGAATTCTTTGAGGGAATTGCTGAAATTTCTTAGAAGGGAAAGCCTGGTCTATAAAATGCCAGATGGGGTTTATGGAGCACCTAAAATTCTACGCCGCCGCTTGGACGTCATCGGTGGTTTGTTGATGATTATGGGTGAAGTTTATGAGTCAGAATTGTCTTGTCTTTACATAAAGAATGGAACATCACTAATGAACCCTTTATAAAAGTTTTTGGCATAAAGAGTGATCTTTTCTCTTAAATTCATTTATTTTTCAATGGCAATGCTACTTCCTTGTAAGAAATAAACAAACTTTCAACCGCTATTGTTCATTTATATCGCTTGCCTTGCAAGAACATAGTTTGTGAGCATATTCTTTGCAAGTAAGCATCTCTAATAGAGGTGTGCGTGGAGGTATTTCGGATATGTAGCTCGAGTAAGTGTAGGAAGAGCGCGCGTTCATCATTGCGCATGAGACGTTACTTCCCCTATTAGCACCCATATTCAAAAGAAGTACTTTTCGCTTCTAAACATTTTGGTAGTTATTCGATAGCTTAAATCTCGAAAAAATGAAAGGTGTACATCATTTCTTGAATGGTCTCTGTACTACAATATGACAGAGCAAGGAATATGTCATTTAACATTTGAACATCTTCCTGCAAGCAGAGCTTTTCCTTATAAAATCCAGCAGTCCCTCGATAACACAAATCTCGGAAAATTTGATAGTCTTCTTGATTTTTTATAAAATCTCTTTTTTGCGCTGCAACACTGAAATTAAGATTGCATTTCACATACGGCGCGTATGCCTTTCACGAGTATCTGCATTTATATTGCAACATTGGCTTCAAACCGTCGTCGTTCGATAACCAGTCGATTGCTCAAATACCTAGGAATCCAATGGTATGCTTACCTTTGAAAAAACTTCCCTTTGCGAACTGTAGCAATAAGAATAAAACTGTGTTACACATCTGAGTATTTTTCGCTAGACACGGCTTTTCCCTCAGGCTTTCACACCCGCTCCGTTCACACCCACATGATGGCGCAGTTTTCGAAAACTCAAGGATATGCTTTGTTTTGGAAAGACTTTTTAGTTCGCCTTCACAACTAGAAGAATATTGAGTTTTGCACTCGGCACGCACCGGATGCCACATGTAAATTACGCTGCTCGACAGACACGGCTCCGAGTGCGAAACTCAATGATCTTTTAGCTGTAACAATACATTAAAATCTCCTTCTCAAAAACCAAGCTTACCATTGGGATCGTGAGACTTGTGATATGAAATGGTTATTGAAATTCTGAATGAGGACCTCTGTCCAACGGAATATGTTTGAGCGTGAAAGGAAAATTGGACTTATATGTTACACGGCGACAAATTCTCATTCGGTAAATAGGAAATTTTCATAGAAGTGCTCGAGGTCGTTCGAAAGCTTAAGTCTTTGCCAACAAATACACAGCGCCGTTTTTGAAAGTACTCTTCTATAACACTGTAGCAGCCGGAAAAAAATTTTGCTTCGCACTCGCCTTTTGCCTTATTTTTTGTCACGCGTATAAATCGTTGAAAGCACGAAAAGCTTATCTAGAATTCTTCGTAGTATCAAAATCATACGCTCTTATCTAAAGTTTCTGTTAATGCGGCAAAAAATTCTCAATAAAATAGCAATAGTTGTCGCCGCTTTAACGCACATTGCGGTAGATTACTGTCGAGCTACGCGGTAGATCGGGCGATTGTCTTACTAACAAGTCGTCGCTGGGGCTTTTCTTTATTCATCATATTATCTTACTGAGAAGTCGTAGTTGTGGATTCGCTTCACATTTACTCAGCTATGAACCTTTTCGGCGACTTTCCTTACCGGCCAACTCACAGAACGGGGGAACGGTGCCAGGACGGAACGACCGATCGCGTTTGAATATTGTTATTCAGTTTGAGATTTTCTACCACAGTGGCAGCACCTTCGAATAAAAACAAAGATTCTGATGCTACGGAAAATTGTCTACACGATGATATGCTTAGCGTGCTTCCAGCGATTTATACGCGTGTAAAAGTGAAGGCGAAAGTGAATGAGTAACGAAACTTGGTTCTGTATGCTACACGAACATATAAGGGTGATCTGAGAAACCGGCAATGCATAGTTGAAGCTAGAGATTTGAGCTTTCCAATGAATACTAACACTTCTAGGAAAAGATACTGACCAGCAAATAAGATCGACTTAGAAATTTGTCGCCTCTTAACGCATAAGTACCGAAAATTTAGCTTCACCTTTACAGCATATTATAGAAACTTTGAAAAACAAAGCTTACTCTTCAGATTCTCGATATTTAAGCTGTCGAATAATTACTAAAGCTTCTAAAATGAATAAAAAAAATTTTGAAGATATTTGTCGCTATCCAAAATAATTATTTACTACCATCCATACTATTCATAATCACAATTTATTTGAATATGGGTGCAGATGGGAGAGAGGCACCGAAAATACTTCTGTGAAAACACATATTTCTGACCAACGTAGATCAAAACTATGGTAGATCAAAACTAGATTTTTTTACTGTGATGTTCTCCATGCAGTTCAATACAGTTGATTGATGGTCAACTTCAACATTAATGCGTAATAAACCAACGTTTTTCTCTATACATGACGCATATATCTAAAGCAAAATCATATGAGCAAAAAATAAAATCTTTTTCATCAAAGTGATACGAGGATTCCTAGAGTTTTCGCAAAAGTTTTCGGCGAATAAAACCTCGATCAAATAGCGAAAATCCGGTATTCTGCTCTGCGCGTATGAATTTCTATAGCCGAAATGTACCTGGATAATTCATCCTTTATGGAGCGATAGGTCCAACAAATGAGGTGAAATTTGAGAACTACATCGTAAATCTGGCTACCGACGGTTGTGTATTCGCTGGTGTTGAGATAAAAGCATTAGCAGATATAAAGGACAAACTGGTTACAGTAGACACGATTATTAAGAATAGCATTTCTAAAAGCCAGTCTCTTACAGTTTTGAATATAGATTCTGCTTTCCGAAATACACCGGAACGACCTTAGTCTCTGTGCACGACGTCGTTTCTATTATAACATACAGCACGGTCTACAGGGCCAACAGAATACTGAGCTACGCGGGGATCGAGGCGACTTCTGTAGAGGAAAAAGAGTTACTACTGAAAAAGATAGTTGGTAATGAAGCGGTGACAACGATAATGAAAGCCGCTGAAGTAGGCTCAGAGATGCACATTTGACAACATAGACGTCGCGTTTAGTATCATAGATTCATGTGCTGAGTCGGCGCTGTCTGAGGTGAAGGACTATCTACAAAGACGCTAAGCAGCATAGAAAAGTATTTAAATCATAGAGTCGTTGTTACCATATACAACTCTTCATAATCTCATCAAACAACGAGTCACTTAAGTGGTAAGAAAAAAAAATCTCAGCCAGTTCTGTAAGCATCTCATTCGCTTGTTTCTTTGGCCCAGTCGGAACTGCCGTACATTGCGAAATGCAAAGACAAGTCAAATGAATTTTGTACATAACATAAATTGATGACATAGTTTAAGCCTCCCACAAGGTCTGTTGTGGCTTCGTATGGTGAGTGCTAAACGTACGTTTTGGTCTGCCAGTTCCCTCAGTAGCACAGTGCCATCCGATTCAGCTAAGCCCTTGCAGGGGATCCACTAGATGTAGAGGAATCGGCGACCAACATCCTTATAGAGAATAAGTAGTAAAAAGGTAGGCTTTAATACAGATGCACCCAGCCAGGTTTTTTTATCCCTACGAAAATGTCTGATAACACTTTACCACAGTAGGATGTCAGGCCTTGCTGGCTCTTATATGCACATATGGCAAAGAATTTCTCAGCAGTGTACGAATCGCACCCTATATTCAAGAGATCTAATCAAAAATAATAA
This sequence comes from Parelaphostrongylus tenuis, assembly GCA_019055375.1. Classification (NCBI taxonomy): domain Eukaryota; kingdom Metazoa; phylum Nematoda; class Chromadorea; order Rhabditida; family Metastrongylidae; genus Parelaphostrongylus; species Parelaphostrongylus tenuis. Next base: position 208 of record JAHQIW010007074.1, on the reverse strand, counting down.
TCTTTATATCAAAATCAGGAGCGCTTGTGACGCAGTTGTTAGAGGGTGCTCTGCGTCGCACACGAGGTCAGTGGTTTGATCTTGCGCTCATGGTTCATCAAACCATCCATCCCTCCGGGGTCGATAAATTGGTACCAGACTGGTCTCAGACTTGTCTGGGAGGATAAGCAGCACTGACTGCCTCATCAGTAGTACGCTGACTTTCGCT